>OX454526.1:33723202-34147711 GCA_949715645.1 Portevinia maculata | reverse complement strand
AACCGCCCAAAGTAGGTATACACATATAAATATTTGGACTTCTTTTTATACCCTATTCTAAGGGTATATTAATTTTGACGCATAGTTTGTAACATACCTTAATATTGCCCGTAGACCCCTAAAAGTTACTATGTTTATGATCAGCATCGATGGTAATGTCGATCTAGCCATGTCCGTCCGTCCGTCCGTCGGTCGGCAAAAATTAGGCCTTTATAGTGGGCCTAGAGAGCTGAAATTTTAACCATATACTCTCTACTGTCCCGAAATAATCAAGTTTACGAATTTTTTAAATCCGCCCACAGACACGCCCACAAACTCAAAAAAACAAAATTTTGGAAAAAATCGAATTTTGAGCTAGAAAGCTGAAATTTTTTTTATATGATCTATGACTCCTAAAACTGCTCGGGATATAAAATTTTCAAAATCCGACGACTGACACGCCCACAAATAAATAAAACAATTTTATTGAAAAACCAAAATTTGAGCTAGGGAGCTCAAATTTATAATATATACTCTCTAGCGGCCCTTTAAGCTCATGTGCAAATATTTTCAAAATCCGCCTACTGACACGCCCACAATTTAAAAAAAACTTTTTTTGAAAATCCAAAGTTTGAGCTAGGGAGCTGAAATTTATAATATATACTCTCTAGGGGGCCCTTTATGCTCATATGTAAATATTTTTAAAATCCGCCCACTGACACGCCCACAATTTAAAAAAAAAACTTTTTTGAAAATTCAAAGTTTGAGCTAGGGAGCGGAAATTTATAATATATACTCTCTACTCTAGGGACCCTTTATGCTCATGTGTTAATTTTTTTTAAATCCGCCTACTGACACGCCCACAATTAAATAAAACAATTTTACTGAAACACCAAAGTTTGAGCTAGGGAGCGTTTTTTTCGATAAAATCCTTAAAATGTTATATAACAAAATATATAGAGCGTTCTTAACAATTCAACCATACTTAGACTTTTGTCACGACCACTTATGAGGGATAGGAATAAGAATAGGGTATCCAACAGTTCGCCCAAGCGGACTGTAGCCCGTCCCTATGTTTTTTATTTGTTTTCGCCTAACTATATTTACATAATCTTATTGCTTACATTTCACCTTTCTTTTGAATATTTCACTTACGTAATATATATTTTTTTTTTATAATTTTCTTATGCTAAAGGGGTTTTTCCGTAAATGTTACAGTACCCTTATTATGCTATGAACACAGCGCAAGCATTTCTGAACAGCAAGCAGCCTCCAGCAATGTTATATTTCATTGCATGCTTTTCGGTGCTACTTACCTCAGAAAGACTAGAGATATAGGAAAGTAGCCTTGGTAGGTAGAATTCTGTGGTTTTTCTCCACGGGTGTTGTATAAGTTGATTAGGGAGATCAAGTTTTACGTATATTCGAAATAAAGTATTGGATTTGACCGGGATTTGAATGCACGACCTTACAATAGCTAAGCGAACGCACTTCTACTGCACCGTTTTCACCTACCTACACTATACATACATTATATATATATATATATATCTTATCTTACCTTTATACACTATCGCTATTATAAGTACCTCAAATATGTCTTTTAAGTCCTGAATATCCACAGATAAATATGTGCTAGTTTAGCTTAAAGTTGTTGAGATGTATTAGTTCATAGTGATGTACATGCGATCGTGAATAAGGGATTATTCTCAAAATCTCGTGGAGAGAATAATCACGGAGCAATTGCTCTTGCCACTTGCAATGGGAGGGTCCCTCCAGGAGTCGAACCACCCAAGAAGCCGTCGCTGATGAAAATCATATAACCCCTTTCCTTTATTTCTTACCAAACTTTTTTATTCCTGCAGTAGCACCAATGCTCAATGATCATTAATAACCTCTAAAGCGCGAGGTCATAAGTCGCTTTACCCTTGCGCAAGGGAAAAGCAGCAATTTCCCACCCCTCCGATGAGCTGATGCTGGCAAGGACACTCATCATCATGTCCTGTATCCTATCTGATCCATGCTCACGCATAGTTCGTGGATTGGCCTTTCTAGCCAAAAAAAAAAAATTTAAATGGCCACGGCTACAGCTCCTGCCATGCTGTTCAATTGTATCCATCCACAGATGAGTTAGATAGCTGAGTACCGTTACCCGTTCAGCTTCGCCTTCGAAAGCCATATTGCCGATCATTTATTACCTTAGTTCATTGCACTTGATCATGTAGTATTTCTGGATGAAACTCCTCGACAAAATGTGTATTTCCACTATTGCATATCTGCAGACAAGACACCCAGTGTATATTACGTAGAAAGTTTTTCTATGCGATGATTATAACGCACCTACCGCAAACCTCATCACCGCAAAATTCTCTTATCTATTACAACCAAATTAAAATGAATTTTCTCTCTGGAGAGTACATAAATATCCGTGGCAAATTCAATTTTCGTGCTTCACCTTTCAGCGTTTGTTAGACATTGCCTCTATTCATTGTTTACTTGAACTAGGTTTCTTGTCCCGCAAATTTTCTCCGGTTTTTACTTCCTTTTTCAACTGAATAAGATATGCATTTTTACACAGCAGTTGTATAGTTTACCACTTTATGAGGGAATCCATTTCTATTTTTAGGATATGGTGAATGGAACTCCTCGTTTTGCAGCTATATCTGCTACATCGGTTAAACTGGTCGGTTAAACAATCCGGTTTCTGCTAATAAACTTAAACATTTTTATAAACAAATGTGTGGTCCACCATTGTCTTCAGTTTAAACATTAATGCATTTAATTTAATTTTATTACAAACAACGCAATTTAAAAAACAATTACTTTTTCATAATTAATACCGTTAATGACATGGACGTTATGATTTCTATAAAAAGGTATTGACAGAATTCTTTGGCATTTTAATATGAATATCCCTAATGGGGAAAGTGTTTAGGAAAAATGGATGAGCAGTGTAGCGATCGCCTTGAAATAATCACATATCGTACATTCTTAAAATAACAGGTGACGTCCGTTTTTTTTTTTTTTTTTTTTTTTATAATTAATGGATTTGTTGGGACCCTTATAATGTATTAGCTACACAGCGCGGGCGTTAAGGAAATTAGGGTGAGAGGAAAAGGAGAGATGCCGATGCACGTTGGTTTTGAATGTCTGTAGGTTATAATGTGTAGGAAAAATGGAGCGGGGAAGAGCATTCCACATTCGTGTTGTACGGGTGAGGAAAGATTCTTTGAACTTCACTGTACGTCCGAACACAGGCTTGAGGGTGAACTGATGAGCATTCCCTGCATGGGGGGTATTGCGGTTGAAATGTTCAAGGGGAGGAATGCAACTGGCTATTTCGTTTGAGCACTTATGGTGGAAATAACGATAAAATAACGACAGGCAGGAGACATTACGACGATGACTAAGAGAGTCAATCGATCTCGCGATGTCTCGGTCGCCAATGAGTTTTATCGCGCGTTTTTGGATCCTGTCAAGTAGCTCCAAATAAGTTATTGGTGCACCGGACCAGATATGAGCGTTGTACTCGAGTTTCGGGCGAATAAACGCCTTATAAATTGTAGCCAGATCAGAAGGGGTGAAATATTTCTTACAACGCTTAAGGAAGCCTAGACATTTCGCGGCGTTCTTGGCGACATCGAATATGTGGTCATTCCAACGAAGGTTGTCATTAACACACATACCGAGAATGGAAAGTCTTTCGGTTTCAGCGATGTAAGTGCCATTCATAGATAATGGCAGTGTGTGTGGGTTTTGCTTTAATGACAGGAGACAGCATTGAGTTTTGGAAGCATTAAATTCCACTCTATTGGTTTTACCCCACTGAGTTATGCTGTTAAGATCGGAATTTAATGAGCTTAACATACGTTGCCGTTCCAGTTCCACACCCGAAGATGAGGGGCGTGACCCAAGAAACGAATATGAGAAGCTGAGGGTACTGTCATCAGCAAAGGAATGGATTGGATTAGAAGTAACAGACAGTAGATCATTTATAAAAACGAGAAAGAGAGTCGGGGACAGAACAGAGCCTTGGGGGACACCAGCATTTATTTGGTGAGTTGCAGACTTGAAGCCGTCCAAAACAACTTGAATTGAACGGTCCGAAAGGTAATTTCTAATCCATTGAAGAAGAGTATCATCGATTCCAAATGCACGCATTTTCGACAAGAGAGCTTGGTGCCAAACTCTGTCAAATGCTTTTGAAATATCAAGCGCAACGATCTTACTTTCACCACCTTGGTGAAGAGATTGGTTCCACTTTTCGGTTAGATATGTCATCAAATCACCAGTGGACCTGTTGCTGCGAAAACCATACTGCCGGTCATTAAGAAGTTTTCGCGATTCAAGATATTTCATTAGCTGACGGTTTATCAGCGTTTCCATGACCTTAGAAAGAAGGGACGTAAGTGCAATTGGTCGGTAGGAGGAGGGAGAAGAAGATTCGCCTTTTTTGTTACAGGCTGGACAAATGCTGTTTTCCATCTTCCCGGGAAGAGTCCTGAAGAATAGGACAGATGGAAAAGCTTACGCAATGGTTTTGCCAGCGAAGAAGAACACCTCTTCAGAACGATAGGGGAAATACCATCTGGACCAGCGGATTTGTGAACGTCAAGATCTTGAAGTTATATCAATAACGTTATATCAATAACACTGATGGTAACGCTTATGCCGCTGTACACATTTTTTTTAAACTCTTCACCACACCTTACCCAACCATGGGTATAAAGTCTGTGTATCACGAGCGGTAGGCCTTTTCTTTTGTTCTTGTGGCTAGTGAGCGGTTAAGTGAAAGCGCGACCATCCATCATCGAACTCATTGGTAAACCGCGTGTGTAAGACATTTTCGTTTCAAAGTGTTACAATTTTTCTCTTACAGTTTCCAACCATCTAACTAGCCAAAGTACAGGTATTTTAAATAAATCTGCCCCGTCAGATATAACAATTGGGCTTAAATTCGCCAAACGTCTTGGAAACTTGACACAGACGTTCGTGAAGAGAGCCTGGACGAATAAAAAAAAAAAAGGGAAAAAAGGGGATTACATATAATCATTATTCATGTGAATCGACGGCGGATTTACGCTTGATTTTGGTACATGAAATTGTAACCACTTTTCCATAGGTAAAGCGCGTGTTCAAGACATTTTACATAGTTTCAATGACTAATAGATTTTCATTCATAGTTTCCCAAACCAAACTTGCCAAAAGTGCAGGAATTTATATTGTTTGTCCACTATCGCGAGTAGACCTAAATCCGCCAAGCATCTTTAAAACTAAGCACATGACTTAGTTCAGAGAGCCTGGAGAGATCAACAAAGTAATTACGAATCACCTCCTTTTGATGGCGGCGGACTTACGCTTGACCTGTCTGAAATTGTGACAGCTGGGGAAACCTCGAGGCAACACGGTGTGATTTTCAACGTAGAAATTCACTGGTGCCGTGGGAGATATATGTGCCACCCTTTTCCAGGAGTACCTGAGTGCACCCACACCTTCAAGAATTGCATCAGAAACGTCTGCATCGCCCCAAAACATCTAGACCACATTTTGATCGGAAATCCAAGCGATTTTACATCATCCCACCTGCATTGATGCATCTACAAGACATCACACCAGTTTACCACCAATCCATGATCAGTGATATTAATTCGAATAAAAAGTCGGCGGGGATGGATGGTGTCCCAAACGTCGTATTGAGACACCTGCCTCTGGAGGCTGTAGATATTTTCACCACGCTGTTTAACAATGCGCTGAATAATGCATATTATCCGGCGCATTGGAAGGTAGCTGTGGTACACCCTATCCCGAAAAAATGTAAAGATAGGACGAACCCTGCCAATCTCCGGTCAATTAGCTTGCTTCCGAATATTAGCAAGGTCTTTGAAAAGGTTGTAAATAGAGCCCTGTTAAAGTGGGTCGAGGACAATAACATAATCCCGGACAACCAGTTTGGTTTCAGGGCGAGGCATGACACTATTCATGCCGCGTCGAAACTGGTTTCCGACATTCAGTGGAATAAATGCAAAAACCAATGCACGGGTGCTTGTCTGGTTGATTTTGAGAAGGCTTTCGACACCGTATGGTTAGAGGGACTTTTCTACAAGTTGACCAGGCGGGGGATGCACAAACCTTTGCTATATATAATTTATAATATGCTTATGGGAAAGAAGTTCGTTGTCAAATGTGGCAACGTGACTTCGAGCAGAGTCTTTGAAATTAAAAACGGTTTACAGCAGGGGGCGGTCAATTCTCCGATCCTGTTTAACATTTACACGAGTGATCTGGTGGGTTCACTCAGACATGCTATAGCGTATGCCGACGATTTGGTGGCATACAGATCAGGTCCGAAAATCGAGGTCATTAATATCCTTTTGCAGCGTGACTTCGATCAAATTAAGCGATATTGCGACGACTGGAAGTTGAAAATCAACTTTCAGAAGACGGAAACAATCTTGTTCAGAACTCCATTGGCTGGGGCCTCTAGGGATACCAGAAAAAACTGGAAAAATTGGCCATTATTGGACAAAATGGGCAGCCATTGGCGGTGAGAAGCGCAGTTAGATATCTAGGTATCTGGCTTGACCAGTATCTGTATTTCGATAGACATATAGTTGCTTGTCTTGCTGGGGCCAAGAAGGCTTATGCTCTAACAAGGAGACTGTTTCATAGCAGTCAACTTGACTCCAGAGTGAAGGTCATTTGCTACGTGGCCCTTATAAGGCCGATCATCGCTTATGGTTGTCCATTGTGGTTTAATATAGCGCCTAGCTATATGGAAAAGATTCGGGTTTTGGAGAGACAATGTCTTAGGACCTGTCTCCGGTTGTTCCGAACGCCTGAATCCAACTATATAAAATACTATCCCAACAAGGTCCTATACGATGGGGCTCAGTTGAATAGGATTGACAATTTCCTCATTAAGGTCACTCGAAGGCACGTTGCAAGGGCGATGGCCAGCGACAATAGTCTGATATTTGGGGCTTACTACCCCAATGAAATGTACATAGAGAGTACGCTCCGGTCTGGCTTTATCCCGCCAGAGGCATTTATCCATATTGATTCAAAAGGGCTGGTACAGACGAGGGATGGTATCCCGGTCTTATACCATCGCTACCGCAGCGCGAGAGATAAGCGGCTCCTCCATGACGGGGACGTCGCCAATGCTCATGAGCTCCTCCGTTTTAGTACCGCAATATCGGAGAGGGATAGATTCGACACGGAAAAGCAATTCGCCGAATTTTGGTGGCTTGTTGAGGGGGGAGGGGTCAACATGCCCTCCCAGGACGGTGCGTTACTCTAGGTAACATCCTCTTAGCTTATAAGTTAGATTAAGTCAGCTAGGGCGTTTTTGTGAGAGGCCGGGCTCGCCAACGTGTGGTGGTGCTTCCGGGAGTTGACTGACGCTGTAAGGCTTCAGTCGGCTCACGGCGGCGCGTGTGCACGTTGACGACTGCCAGGCGCTCGGAAAGCAATTGGGATTTTGACCACTTATTGCGCCAGGCAACGAGTGCTCAGAATCCTAATTATAGTTAGAATACGTTAAGTAGTTTAAGTAAGTAGAATAGGTAGTTTGTAATTTGTTTTATATAAAATTTCAATAATGATACCGAGTTTTAGTAAATTTTCTCGAGGAATATATATGTAAGATTAGTTCGTAAAACAGTTCGTAGGCCGAAAGGCAATAATTCTAAGATATAGTTAAGTTTAGAGCGTTCGCATAAGGACCAATAAATAAGAATAAGTATCCTGTTAATTTTAAGTTAGGTTTAATCATTTTTGTCTAGTATGTAAGTAGATATTTATCAATGAATAAAAAAAATGAATTTCAAAGTCAAAGTCAAGTGATATTAATTCCGCATAACTATTCTATATTACAAATGTATATGTACTCAGTGTTGACTTTAGTTATGACTATACGTAGGTATTAATACATATATTAAGGTAAGAAGCGCCAAAAGATAATATATATATATTGCTCCTATAAATAACTTTAGTTCCCAAACAGTACAAATAGTGACCTCCAGAACCGATGTGCGCACAGCGAATCTGCAGTCAACATATAACACCGTTCATCAATCATCAAAGATACGCCAGTAATTAACATCTAAACATTGAAAACGTAAGTTCTTTTGGCATTTCTGAAAACAAATTAAAATATATAGATTACTCATGCATGGCTCATACAATTTGAGTAAACCTTAGTTAAAATAAGATAAATATAAAATGTTAATAACTTAAACTAGTGCCACTCTACACTAATACACTTTTCTATTTACATATATAAGTTACATGAAATTACAAACAAGAAGAGTTATTATTTGAATTTAATTTTACGTAAATGCAATTACAAAATTACACATAAAACCCTAAGCACATGAAAATTCTAGTTAGGCTTTAGATTAATCATAATTAGTTCGTTTAGGATACCTGTGCTAGAAACAGAAATATTCAGTGCATATACACAATACATTAAAGTGAATGTCTCGCGTAATTTGCATTCAATATCACTCTAAAATGACACTTGGTCAAACATATACAAAGGTCCATTACATATATATTTACCTATGCCTTACTTATATATAATAAAATTTGTGAAATTAATAATTGAGGAAGGAACAGTCTTTCGATATGGATTAATTGAACTATAACGGCGATAAAAGGGTGATAAGCGGGTACATCAATCAATGAGGAATGGAGGTGTGAGTGTCAATGAAGATTAGAGTTTGTTTAAGGGACTATCACAAACAACGGTCAGGCAAGTGACAGTCGAGGAGTCGTGACTTCGGTCATGCATCAGGGAGGGATAGCCTTCAGGTTGTGTGCTCGTTCCCAACCGCAACGATCACCCACCTTATGTGTCACAAACATCTGACGCCACCATCTCTCAATCTTCGAACCTTTTACCCTTCTATTCCATTCCTATCCCCCATTTCCCAATACCTACCTTGTCATTCAGTACACTGAGGACAATTCACCTTGTTAAGAAGCGTAGAGCAAGCCACTTCCATCTAATTAAGCGAAGCATCATGCGATCGTCCAAAGACGATACAACTATTTTTAGTGGCACGAAAATATTTTGTAGGCAGGTAGTGGCAGAAGATCCCCCCCATCCGACGAGCTGCCGCCGTGCGACCACCAGCGTGCCACCTCTGCTAACATGGGACAAACAACACCCAGATTACCCCCTGCTTTACAGCAGGTAATGGACATGTAAGGAATGTTTAATAAAGAGGAACGCTCTTACTACGAAACGTAATTATCATATCCTGATTCTGGGTTATTCCTTTTCTGGAATTCTATAGTTTATATGTGTACCTACATCTATGGAGAACAATGAAGTTCCATGAAGCCATTAATAAATTGCATTTTTTACACTAATAGAAGTGTCTGAATGAAAGGGAATCAAAGGACAGTGAATACCTTGCATGCTTTTGAGGTTGCTTATAGAACTGAACTAGAACTGTTCATCAAATCTTTTTTTAAACGTGTCAACATTTCAGTTAATTAATTTATTTTCAAAAGGTCTCTTAAGGTTTAAATAAAAATCCACCTCAAGAGAAACTACAAACTAAATAAAAACGCTGACATATAAAGCATTTTCTTGTGACTGTTTAGAATGATAATTGGATTTTCGCGATATGCAGATCCTTTCATCCGCATGTGTTTTTGTATCAACAGCAAACGAGCGATGTATTCCAATTCTGCCCCTAGATTAAATTTGTATTCAAGATAAACAATGTGCCAGAAGCATTTTACCATCGAATTGCACTCATACAAAAATATTTGTATAAATATAATGTCTGGTGAAAAAAAAAAGAAAATATTGCTAATTAGTAAATTTAAAAATACCTGATGGTGTTAAAATTAATAAAGGTTTATCAATAATTGATTGATCGAATAAGAATTTCCAATATCCGAGGAAGCCTTCACGTCAAAATACCCATCTAGATAAAAATAGAACGTGACCGTCTCAGTTGGTACTGTCATGTTCAAATGAATAATCCTAGGAACCCTTTCAAAAAAGCAATATCAGTCAACGTTTCCATACAAACTCGCAAAGGGCTGGCCTTAAAACTTCTGCATCACACAAATGCAGCAACACCAACATTTGATTAGCCTCAGTGATGATGTGATTAAAAATAGGGAGGTCTGTCGTTATTTTCTGAGTTCGAAAAGGCGAACACCGCAGGTGAAGATGAAAAGATGCAGTTATCTGGGAGGGTTATGATCCATTTAATCCGGATCATAGCCTCACCGCCATTAAGGAAGAAGAAGACACCCTTATTAATAATATTAAGTAGATTGGAATTTGCATAAACATGTTGAATTTCTACCCTCCTATTAGAACAAGCAGTACAAACTCACAATACTAAATTCTCAGGAGTAGGTATGTTCAGCACTTTAGTGTAGACTTCAACTTCAAATCAGGATTTTGTTGGAGTGCCGTAATTTACAAATAAACAGCTCTAGGTCTGCCTTTTCAATTTTCGAATAAGGTCTGCTGTTAGGAATAATGGGACCTCCTCAAATTTGAATGAGACAGAAACTGAGGATGGAAATTCAAGAAATGACCGAAGAACAAAATCTCGAGGAAAAAACATCAAAAATCTCAAAAAGCGAAATTGCATTTAAAAAAAAAACATCTCCATCTCCTGCGTGATTCTCACAAAACCGAATATAGTAAATTAGTTCTGAAAGGCTGCTTTTTCTCATCTTGGTTGTGAATTGTTATTTTCACAGTGGGTTAAGTAAATTAAAAAAAAATACGGTATTGTACTCAGAATCGGAAATGCGTCTAAAGATCGGTTTGTTCCTATGAAATTGTTATTAGAATACATAATTCCTTGCCACGCAATGTAAAAGTGAATGCTTATTTTTGGTGTTGTTTGTATATTAGATAACTAAAATCACGCCGAGTAGCTGCACCCTGACTACCTACATTTGAGGCGGGAGGCTGGCCGGTGTATGAGTCCAAGAGATATTCAGTGTTAAAGACCCTTTTAACCGGCATCAGAGCGAAAATTATGCGAATAAATTAACATTAATTTTGGAAATGATCCCATATCCCTGTGGAAAGAGAGTTTAAATTGTTAGATCCCGCGAAACTGGCCACTCAGAGCAAAAATGCTGCTAATCGTACTATCATATTTTGAATTTGGCACTTGCAAGACAACAAACAAAAATAAAGAATGTCGCTAATATTTCTTATATTCAAAACTTATAGTAATAATGTAATTTTATGTTCTAAGTATAATGAATTGACAACACCAACTTATTTAAACTAATTACCATACCCACGAAATAGGTTCATATATCAGCTAATAAATTGCATTTAGCATTACAAATTTTGCTGTTAGTCAAACTCAGTCAAACCTACTGCACAAATGTACTCAAAAAAATGTTTTTTTGTTGAATGTATAAAACCATGAGAATCACGCAGAACGCATAACTCGTTCATTCATACCTAAAGGTGCAAACATCGGATGTGCAATGTGCTTTTTTGAATTGTGATAAAATCGTTATTTTAAGGACGAATCAATTTTTCTTTCTAATTTGTCGGTTTAATTAAAAAAAATCGTTTTGGACGAATAAATATTTCTTTTAAGAGGTCTGGTCGCTTCAATTTTAAGAAAATAAAAAAAATTAATATTTATTATTTTATTGTTCTTTATTAAACTGATTTTCAAGAATTTGTGTTTCGAGATTTTGTGGCCAACCCAGTAGCATTCCTCAGCAATGCATCTTATTCGCAGCTTATTATCAACAAACTAAAGCGCTTTCATAGTGGGCACAGTGGTAAGTTTGTTGGACTTATCCCGAAATTTGTTAAATATAGTACAAACCCGGGTTATCTCCGGTCAATAAGTCTACCTACCCTAGAATGTTAGTAAGGTCTTCGAGAAAGTCGTCCAAATGTCCGTGTTGAAGTGGGTTGAAGACAACGACGTTATTCCAGATTAAGGTGCTTTATAATTAGGTAACTGATTACACCCACAAGATTTGGGTGTAATCAATATTTTATTCATGTTTGTTTCCACTTTCAATGAAATCGTTTGTTGCTTTGTTTAAATACGAAATACTCTTAAAAAATAATTGTGAACTTGGGACCTACCGTAGTGAGTCATGAGTCCACAGTCGATGTGTCCTGAGTACACAGGTGTTTCATCTAGACTTTGGACTTTATGGGTGAGATATACGTCTATTATCGAATTTAAGCCTGTGCACAAAACAGTTGTGAACTTATAATTATAACCCACCCAAGTGGGGTAAAAGTCTAGAAGAAATTTCTGTGGACTACTGCCCGTTTGTCGGGTATATAAATATCGCACTACACGGATTTCTTAATACTATTATAAAGTAAGAGCTACACAGCGCGGGCGTTAGGGAAATTAGGGTTAGGAGATAGGGAGAGATTCCGATGCACGTTGCTTTTGAATGTCTGTAGATTATAATGTGTAGGAAAATGTTGTGAACTTTTGTCCCAGTTGGGTGGGATACAATTTAACGATTGGTTTGTGGATTTATGACCTAATCAGGTTGCTCAAATGACCATTATGAACTTTTTGATCCTTAGCTTTAATTTTTGAACTTATGATCCTGCGCCCATGTAGAAAATGTGCACAGAATCTTACTGAAATAAAAATACCAAAGTAAAGTACTTTTTTCTTTAATATAAAGTTTTACGTAAAAAGGTATTTATATTTGTTTTGTTAAGTAAGCCAGATAAGAATTTACAAAAAGTTTAAGTTCTGTTAGGTATTTATTCTATTATTCAAATTCACCTACATAATACCAAGCACAGTCCTTAATTTTATCGGAAATTCTAAGCGAATTTTAAGGATGTACCAGCTTCTCAGACCGATGAAAAGTTGATTCGAAAGCTCCAAGCTCAAAAAGCTCCAAGCTTCAAGCTCCAAAATTATCTGATTACGTCACGGCACCTGGCCACTGGGCCAGAAGTAACCAATCCTTTTTACTTACGCCCACCACGGCTGGGTCTGATCTCTGATGAATGCCATCCGAGAAACACAGTTTTCGACCAATTTTGTACAAAATATCACGAATTATTTTGTCTTCCAATGCGCCGATTGTTGTTGGTTTGTCAGCGTTGACCAGCGGATTTGCGTATCCCTAAAGAAAGAGACACAAGATCTTAAAGGTTTATTGAGCAAATTTATGCAGTCATCGAATGTTTCCTTTGCTGTATGGCTGCTAGTGCCATCACGCTGGAACATCATCTCTTCCACATACATGCCATTCAATCAAACAAAAGTCATTAATCATGGCAGTAAAGGAAAACCATTAATTATCGATCGTAACACGCTGATTAACCTCATTATTGAAAAAAATATGGTTCGATGACCCCACCAGCCCCACAGACTACACCAAACTTATCATTTTTCTGGATTTAGCGTTTCGATAACCTCTTTTGCTTAACGTTCACTTCAAATGCTATCATTTTGCTCATTGGCATACCCATTGAGCTGCGCACTATTTTTCGATAAAACCCGGATATAATGCCAGTTGATTTTGGGCCCATTCACCGAAATTTCGAAGCAAACGGCGGCTATTCTGGCTTAACCAAGCTCTTTGCGTACAATTTTCCATGAAGTGCAAGCTGTTGTAAACGTGCTTTTGTGTACGATGTCAATATTATTATACCCTATTCTAAGGGTATATTAATTTTGACGCATAATTTGTAACATACCTTAATATTGGTCGTAGATCCCTAAAAGTTACTATATTTATGATCAGCATCGATAGTAATGTCGATCTAGCCATGTCCGTCCGTCCGTCCGTCCGTCGGCAAAAATTAGGCCTTTAATCTGGGCCTAGAGAGCTGAAATTTTAACCATATACTCTCTTGGGTCCCGAAATAATCAAGTTTACGAATTTTCGAAATCCGCCCACAGACACGCCGACAAACTCAAAAAACCAAATTTTGGAAAAAATCGAATTTTGAGGTAGAAAGCTGAAATATATAAATATATATTATATATGATCTATGACTCCTAAAACTGCTCGGGATATAAAATTTTCAAAATCCGCCCACTGACACGCCCACAAATATATAAAACAATTTTATTGAAAAACCAAAATTTTAGCTAGGGAGCTGAAATTTATAATATATACTCTCTAGGGGGCCCTTTATGCTCATGTGTAAATATTTTCAAAGTCCGCCCACTGACACGCCCACAATTAAATAAAACAATTAATATATTTGTTGACTGAATTAATTTCAAGCACTCACGATTCCACCTGAAATTTGTTTCTTTGATCGAAATTTAGCGATACTTAACAGATGACTTCGTCCCGGCCAATATTTGGCGAAAATATAATAAAATCAAGTATTAATTTCTTTAAAGTCTATTAGATTTATTGAAATCTAAAACAAAGAATATATTAATGACTCAATTTAAAGCTGCACGATACACTACATTTTTTGTTTTCTGCTCCGGAGCGTAAATGAAGAGTGAGGATGGTTTCCCTACTCGGGAACATGCCACATATAACTGGCCGTGTGAAAAATATGATTTTTCCAGATTTATGCCGCACACTTCCAGCGACTGCCCTTGTGACTTGTTTATTGTCATCGCAAATGCAAGTTTCACTGGGAACTGAATATGTTTGAATTGGAATGGCAAATCGTTTGAACTCAAGGGAATTCGCGGGATTAGGCATTCTTCTCCTTTGAACAGCCCTTTCAAAATCCTTGCCACTATCACATTGTTCATTAGCTTCATGACAATCAGTCGGGTTCCATTGCACAGTTTCGGGGCATGAAGATTTCTTAGCATAATGACGACAGATCCAACTTTAAGACGCAAATGATGAGGCGGAATGCCATATCCATCGCTTCCAGTTTGAGTTTCCGAAGTAAAAGCACGTGGATAACGTTTTGTGCATTTATTGTCGGACATACAAACCGAAGTAGGATTGTGTTGTCCACATGGACCGTGGAGCATATTGGTCTTCACGACTTCGTGCAACTCTGGATCTATATTAGGATCAGGAATTTCGGCAGAAATGATGTCATCAATTTGGTCCGATGTAATTTTGTCCACCATCCAAAGAAGAATGTGTGCGTGCGGCAAACCTCTTTTCTGCCACTCAACTGAATACATCCAGCATCGAACAGTACCGTATACACGTTCTTTCGCAATGAAACCCATCAAACATCTGAGTTTTTGTTTGAACACTCGTGCTGTAACATCGTGACGATCGCTTGGTGACTGACCGGGATGCAATAACTGCGTAATCTCTGGCCATTTTGGATTGCAAGTGAACGTCACAAACAAATCCGGCCGTCCATAATTGCGCACGTAAGTCATCGCGTCCTGGGAGTACTCGTGCATGTGTCTTGGACTGCCAATGTATGTCGCTGGCAAAATTGTGAGTCGACCAATATCTGTAATATCTGCGTCGCTATTGACCGCATCTCGCAAGTGTATATATTCTTCTGATCGCAGCTTAGCCTGATTAAATCGAATGTAATTGAGTCGTTGTCTCAACCTTAACGTACATATCAACAGCATATTGTTGAAACAATCGTCGATATCTCAGTAGGTGATTGTCAGTGTTTTAGCGAATCATCATTCTATATGCGTACAAGTTCATTGCGCTGACTTTTTTATTTGTCTCGACCCCTAAAAATTTACAATTTATGAAGTGACTAACAAAAGTGTTGTTTTTTGTACTAACCATTGGCCGGATTTATCATGTTGTATCTGAAGTGATATCCGTCTTCACCATGGCAGAACATAAGCGGATATTGCAGTGCATCATACGATCGATGTGTCTCACTTATTCGCTGTAGTGCGTTTCCAGTTCGGCGTTTGATGACTATATCACGCGATTCCAAATTTTCACCAATAACAACAATTGATATTTCACTAACTGTAGGTGCATTGTATTGTCGTTCATGAGTTCCTGCTGGGCGTTTGTCCGCTTTTATGACAATGCTGTGATCATCAGATGGCATCTGTTCCAACGAAGTCGTAAACAGTTTGATGAGCTCATTGTGTTCGTGTGACATTTCCTGCAATTGCTGGACTATTTCTCTTTTCGTTGTATTAAAGATAGCACAACGCCGATTTACTTCATCATGTGAATCTCCAAGAAAGTATATTTGGAGATATTTGTGTTCTTGATCTGGATGCGACAACAGTGATCCAGCAAGATGAAAAATTTGCCCATGAATCTGTATAGTTGGAGGCAAATAATTTAGTTTTTGTCTTTTGTTGGCAAGATAAGTGTTAGTTTGTGTTATGTCATGATGTATCGTGGTTTGGGTGTGGTGTGTTAGTGTATTTTGTGGTATTAATGTTGGTGTATCAGCATTCATTGCTGATGTTGGTTAAATTACCTTGAATGTTGGATTGTAATTTCGTTCATTTACAATTTCACCACCAAAAGACGTCATTTGAAAACAATCGTTGTACATCTTGATGTGTTGCAAGAAATGGTTCGAATTAGGAGATTCACCATAAAGCAGCGTGCGCAATGGCTCTGGTGATGGAAGCAACTCTGGCAATTTCACCTTTCCGCCCGCGCAACACAATCCAGGCGGTTCTTTCTCAAATTTAACTGCATTGCAATGCTGACAAACGACAGACATTTGACCAAATTGAAGTGATGCGTGCGCACTGTATTGAATGTTTAGGTCATATCGAAAGGCTGCACGTTCAATGCTCCCCGGAATAAATTGTTGTTGCCAACGTTGTCGTTCAATAGTCGCACGTTGTGACCTTGCTTCATCACTTTGCCGAGCACGAACTTCTCTTCTTCTCAATCGTTGTTGCTCATTGTAAGCTTCGTTGATCTCTTCGTTGTTCCTCTTCCGTTTGACGTGCTATGACATTTCGGTGTCGTGATGCATTCTGTGAACGCCGACCAATGTTACCATGACCTCTTTTTGGCATCGTAACAAATATCGAACTGTAAATGATCATAACTTTTTATAAATCGCACGCAGTTTTCACAAATCACTAACTTACCTTTGAAATAGCCAAAATACAGAAAGCAAGCGAACGAAAAGGGTGCAATTGAAATTTTGAATACAACTAAAAATTTTATTTAAAATTAATTTGACTTTCCTCCAAATGTTGTTTTATTTTTCTTTCTTGATTTAAAAAAAGGGTACAACTTCTTTATCAGTACATTAGTTAATTCATTCGAACGCACGACCTAAGTTAATACACTACGATCGCACCATTGTCACACGCAAGTCCGCTTGGGTGAAATGTTGAATACTCTATTCCTATCCCTCATTAAGTGGACGGGACAAAAATCTAAGTGTGCGAGAATTGTTAAAAAAGATCTTCATATTTTGTTATGCAACATTTAAAGGATTTTGTTGAAAAAACAAAGTTTTTGTTAAACTCCCCTTAAAAGTGGGTATGGCAGAAATCTTTATACAAAGGAATAGTTCAAACCGACTTTAACTACATACTTTGCGAGTGATTTCTTTAATAAAACGATTTTTTTCAATTGAGCGTGGCTGTGGGCGAATTTTGAAAATATTTACACATGAGCATTCAGCTTCCTAGTTCAAACTTTGATTTTTCGAAAAAAAGTTGTTTTTTTAATTGTAAGCGTGTCAGTGGGCGGGTTTTTAAAATCTTTAAACAGGAGCATTAAGTGCCGCTTAAGAGTATATATTATAAATTTAAGCTTAATAGCTCAAGCTTTGATTTTTGGATAAAATCCTGTTTTTTAATAGTGGTCGCGTCAGTGGGTGGATTTGAAAAATGTTAACTCTCAAGCATTTTGGGCCTCTAATACCATATATTTAAAATTTAAGCTTCCTAGCTCATAATTCGATTTATTCGATGAATTTGTTTTTTGAGATTGTAGTTATTCGAGTATATGGTTAAAATTTCAGCTTTCTAGTTTGAGTTTAAAGGCCTAATTTTTGAAGACGGACGGGCAGACCAAATAAATTGACATTACTGTCTATGCTGATCACGAATATAGTAATTTAGTAATTTTAAGGGTCTTTGAAGACATGTTACAAAGAATTCGCCTACTAGGGAATTGAGCTGCATGTTCTCTGATTGATAGAATAAGAAGTTCCAAGATCCGACGAAGCCTTTACGTTAAAGGACCTATCTCGAAGAAAATGGAACGCGACCGACTCATTTGGAACTGTCATGTTCAAAGATGAACTAAATCAAAAAGGCAATATTCGTCAACGTTCCCCTACAATCGCTAAAGAGAGGCAGACTTAAAATCTTCTGTATAACACAAATGCAGCAACACCAGAGTTTGATTGGCCTCAGTGATGAAACGATTTGAAATTGGGTTTTTTTTTTAACCGGCGAACCCCACAGGTGGACCAGTTGGAACGAAGTGAAGCGGGAGGATTATCTTATTTTCCCTTTAGCACAGATATCATAACCTCGTCGCTAAAGAGAAAGAAGATGATTATCTTATCACCGAAAACAACGATCCGTAATGCTATGTTTCCACCGGAGATTAACTCCGAGATTAGGATTAATTTTCGTCAATCTCGTGTAAATATTGCTATTTATCATACAAAAATTAATCTCATAAAAAGGAGATTGAAAATTAAACTGCTAAACTGACTAGATTTACATATAGAGACCGGCTTGTGAACACACTCTCCACAGCTCGGGATGTCACAAATACAAAACCGTCAAAGTTTTTTTTTTTTAAATTTGTAAGTTGCATTTGACATTTTATATTTATATTCCGTGTGTTTCTTTATTTTTTCCGGATAAGGAATAGAAAAGACAGAATATTCGATTTGTTTATCCGGAATATCCAGAATGGAATGAATAAAGAAACAAAAATGGACCGAATAGAATGACAGCCATTTGTCTATTGACCAGCGCTCCCACTTAGTTCAAGAACAAGTACAACATGTACTACTTACAATTAATATATTATTTCTATTACTGAACTCACATGTGAGGTAATACTTCACGACTCCACTACAGCACTAAAATAAAAACATATATAATAAAACAAATATGAGAAGAGAAACCTTAAGAAAATACAATTTAAGTTCACAAAAACAATAATATTAACGATATCTCAGTAATACAAATTACATTAAATTAATTAAACACCCTTATTATCGTTGTCAAAAATCAATTATTGATAAGCGACAAAATTTATTAATCAATCGATATTTTGGTACTATGAATGTCAATTAACTAATTATTCATCCATTGTGAACACTGACAAGCAAAATGCGATAGAGCACGTGCGTAAAGCTATCTCTTTCTGAAGTGCCGCATTTCTTTCTTAAACGTCAAGAAAAAATTGAGGCATACAATTTCAGTAATTTGCAGATATTGTATGAAAAATTATTGCGATTGTTAATAAAGTGTATATTTAGGTGAAATCAAAGGGAATTTTTTTCCTTTATTGAGGAAAAACCTGAGAAAGTATGTCAGGGCAAAAAAAATATATAAAAACAGTGAACATGTTGACCAAAATGTCTTGTGCTGCTCCTGATGCAGCAATTTAAAGGCATTTTCATTTTTTTTGTACAATTTTGTTATTAATTAATTGTTTTTGTTCGTTTGTACTTAGTAGTATTAAAAATATGTATATAGCAAATTCGTTCAATCTAATTTGTTTCCAAAAAAAAAAATACATTTTTGCCAAAAGTTCATTTTTATTTCTCGTACACAATTCTACAATATTATTTACGTGAACAGTAAAAAAAAATAGTATTTAGATACTCCTTCTTAATTTTATAGCGCAAATAATTTGATTATTCAATTAATCAGCTTAGTACTACTATTGGGAAAACGTATTAAAATTTAATTTTATTTTGTTGTTAGTTGTTTTGTTTAAGCTCATGCTTTTGTGACTGCTTTTTGTTCATAAGATTTATGGAAGTGAAGTTCCAGTGATTGTATCTATTCAATACATATTATTTTATTTTCCAAAAAAGCAATTCTACTCATATTTCGTTTTAAAAATGTTGTTTTACAAACAAAAACAGCGAATGAATTCTCTAAATTTATTTGTCAGTGACGAATTTGTGATTGACTGAACTTTTTAAAGCTATCAATATTTTTGACAACCAAAACAATATGTAGCGGAAAACGACTTGTCCCTATTTAAGTCTCCACAGCTGCGTTTCTTAACGAAGTACCCAATACAGTAATATACAACTTTCGCTCAGATAAAGCATAATATATTATTTATTACTAAGATATTGTTATTATATGTATGAATAACATTATATTCTCGTGTTGTTATTATGTTAAATATGTTGAATCGAAGGAAAAAAGTGAAACATTAAATATGTTGTCCTTTCGATTAAGGATTTAATACAAGTTCAAAAAACATGCACCGTTTTATGTAGCATAAGTGGCAACACTGCTCATGAAATCATCTTGTCACCAACTACCAACATCTATGCGGCATTTCATGCCCACAGAAGACCATTTTAAAAATGTATATTTGATTCTGGAAGGAAATTAAAAATATATAATAAAAAAATAATTAACTTAAAACAACACACATAAAAATATAAAAAAAGAATACATTCCATTTATTCCAGAATGAATAAAGAAACACCGAAATGGATTATCCGGAATATTCCATTGAATAAAGAAACGTAAATGGCTCACTCGGAATATTCCGAATATTCAGAATGAATAAAGAAACACAGGGATTATGTCATTGCGTCCGCGTGCCGTGAAGTTGTTTTGGATATACCAAATCTCTTGGGAAGTAAGTATTAATAGATGTATATATTATATTCAAATATTAATCAATCTACAGTAGAATCCCGATTATCCGAACCTCGATTATCCGAACATCCGATTATCCGGACTCATTGATCTCGGCTCTAATTATCAATTTAAACGTGTTCTTTTATTTTTATTTACGTTTTGTGTTGGAAATTTAAAATGTCCAAGCGAAAAAGAGTAGTGTTGTCTCTTCAAGAAAAATTGAAGATAATTGAGAGTATAAAAAATGGTGAATCTGTCAGTAAGTTGACACAAATATACGGTGTATTCTACGATATCAGACATTAAACAGAATTCTGAGGGCGATGTATTGTTGTTGTTAGATAATGCGATATTGCAACCTATGGACCAAAGTCTCATTGAAACTTTAAAACGTTTATTCAGAAAGCAGCTACTGCGTCGTCTTTTGTCAACAGAATAGAAACGATGTTAAAGTTTTTGAAGGAAATTAATTTAAGAGATTGTTGTTATATGCTAGTAGAAGCGTGAGGAATTACAAACATTAAAAAGGGCATGGAATAAATTATTAAAATTAACTCTTTCTAATTCTTCAATTAAACCTTACGACGATTTTAAAGAAATAACGGAAACAATGAAAATTCTTAGCATTGGTGAAGGGTGCGATGAAGAGAATATTAAGCAGTGGCTGAACTGCGATAGTGAAGATCCTGGATTCCAAATATATACAGATGAAGAAATCATTGAGGATTTGAACAGTAACGAGAGAGAAGATGAAGAAGAGACTGAAACTGGGGATGTATGTCAAGTACCATCTCACGCAGAAGGTTTTGAAGCTCTAGATGTTGCTTTTAAGTGATTTGAAAGACAGGATGAATCGGATCCCATACAGTTGTTACAACTGAAGCGCATCAGGGACTTGGCCGCAATAAAAAGATGTGATTCATTACGTCAAAGATTAATAACAAGTTATTTCCAACCGAAATTTTAAATTACATAGGTATTATGTAATTCATTAGCTATCATTATAGCTCTTTTTTTTATATATCGTATTATCTAAACGACGAATATAAAACCCATTACATAATAAAAAAAATATTAAAATTTAAATATTGTTTGATTTGCTTTGAAATCGATTATCCGGATTTTCGATTATACGGAATATCCCTGGTTTTATTTGATCCGGATAATCGGGATTCTACTGTATTTTTATTCATTGCAGATAATGAACAAACGGCCAAAAATATAACTGACAGTATTGATAGAATCCAGCATCGAATGAAGGCCAGGCAAGTGAATATCAATGACTTGATGACGTGCCTTTCTGGACTTCCTGCAATAGAATCAAATTTAAAACCTTGTTTGGACAAATTAAATGAAATCGAGGAGTTGGCTCTTGATGCAGAAGACAAGATAGCTGATTTAAGCCGTGTTTCGGTGCTAAGTGTATACCCAGCTCAGCATAATTTTACACGTAAGCAATAACAAAAAGGAGTTCTGAAGATAAAGAGGTCAGCAGTCGAGGACCGAGACGAAGTGAATATAGAGTGTTGATGCCATGAAGCGACTAGATGGCGGTAAAATAAGTTGGGAGCAAAAATATTCTGATTGTTATGCAGAGATAGTGGATGTGTTCGTCGATTAAATAAAAAAAATCCTTATTTCAAAGAAAATTGTGCGAAGAAAATTAAAAAAAAACATAGGGACGGGCTACAGTCCGCTTGGGCGAACTGTTGGATACCCTATTCTTATTCCTATCCCTCATAAGTGGGCGTGACAAGAGTCTAAGTATGGTTGAATTGCTAAGAACGCTCTACATATTTTGTTATATAACATTTAAAGGATTTTATAAAAAAAAACGCTCCCTAGCTCAAACTTTGGTGTTTCAATAAAAAAAATGTATTTAATTGTGGGCGTGTCAGTAGGCGGATTTAAAAAAAATTAACACATGAGCATAAAGGGCTCCTAGAGAGTATATATTATAAATTTCAGCTCCCTAGCTCACTTTGAATTTTCAAAAAAAAAAAAATTATTGTGGGCGTGCCAGTGGGCGGATTTTTAAAATATTTACACATGAGCATAAAGGGCCCATAGAGAGTATATAGTATAAATTTCAGCTCCCTAGCTCAAACTTTGGATTTTCAAAAAAATTGTTTTATTTATTTGTGGGCGTGTCAGTGGGCGGATTTTGAAAAAATTTCATCCCGAGCAGTTTTAGGAGTCATAGATCATATATAAAAAGCTTTCTAGCTCAAAATTCGATTTTTTCCAAAATTTTGTTTTTTTGAGTTTGTGGCGTGTCTGAGGGCGGATTTCAAAAATTCGTAAACTTGATTATTTCGGGACCCTAGAGAGTATATGGTTAAAATTTCAGCTCTCTAGGTCCAGTTTAAAGGCCTAATTTTTGCCGACGGACGGACGGACATGGCTAGATCGACATTACT
The DNA here is from genome assembly GCA_949715645.1 of Portevinia maculata. NCBI lineage: Eukaryota > Metazoa > Arthropoda > Insecta > Diptera > Syrphidae > Portevinia > Portevinia maculata. The sequence goes on along the minus strand of OX454526.1, from coordinate 34,124,592 downwards.
ATCGATGCTGATCATAAATATAGTAACTTTTAGGGGTCTACGGGCAATATTAAGGTATTGTTACATCCCGGCTAGGATTCGAAAAGATAAAACGTAATTCTATTTAATTAATCTTTATTAGTTCTCTTTCAATGTCTTTTACTTCTTGATTATTATTCTAATAATTCACTTATTTAATTCAACAATTCACTTTCACAATTAATCACTTTAAATAAACAATCACTTCTCTTATTCAATATTCTCTATACTTTTCACTACTGTCATCTATCGCCCTTCTTTATCGCGGTTCACAACTCGAATGTCTTGGGTGCTCCTGCGACATCTATTTATATCTCCTAGTGACACCTCTCGAAATTTCCAGATTCGTTGAGAAGGTTCGTTAAGTTCAGAAGGTTCGAGAACAACATACCAAGTTATACCACAGCTACTCAAACTGCTATTCCAATGCTGCCAAAATCGGTAATATGGACACTTTCTACTAGATGGCGTAGTTGACTACTTAATGCTGAATGACACAGTTCAAGCAAACATGCAACAATATCCCCCTCTTAAACTTGTTCGTCCCGAACAAGCACGTCAATATTTTCGCCATGGTAGCGATGGAGACGATCCACATGGACAACTTTCAGCTTGCCTCTTCCTCGCTGGATCCGGTAGACAACATCGTTGATGCGCTTCACTATCTTATAGGATCCTTCCCAATCCTGCTGTAGTTTAGGTGACATGCCTTTTCGGCGATGAGGGTTGTATAGCCATACCAGATCTCCTTCCTGGAATCCTGTGGTGGTTGCTTTTGTGTCGTACCTCGTCTTCATGCGGTCGCTGGATTCAATTTGACGCTTTTGTGTTTCGCATTAAGAACTCGTACGGGAACAATATTGTTCTTCGGCTCGACAAGCACTTTTCCAACCTCGCAGTTTCGGTAGTGGTTGTCTTTTGGCTCAACTAGAGAGAATCGGTGGCTCATAGGATCACCTTCCAGCTTTGTCCGAATCATTGTCTCTGAAGAAGGTGGTAGGACATCGTCCTCACTATTGACTGTCCTCAGGGATGCGGCGTTCTCTTTCCCGTACACCATCGGAATCTCTACGTTTCGATACTTGAATACTTGCATACCAAAGTCCAATACGACATCATGCGCCTTCATGAAATCGATTCCAATGATGCATTCGTCACATATATCAGCTACTAAGAAAGCATGGGAGAATGCTAATCCTGCCAAATTTATTGTTAGCATGATATCTCCGTACACTTTCGCTGTCGCTCCTGTTGCTGTTTTCAGACAGTAACTGCTGGTGTTGTGCAACCAAGACTGACGGACGATGTCCCTCCTTATAATGGAAGCGGTGGCACCGGTGTCGATGGCTGCCACGCACTTATTTTGACCGATATAGGCTTCCACTGTTAAACTCTGGTTTCCTCGTTTGGTTTGGGAGGCTTGAATTGTGGTCCTGGAGTCATCGATTCCGGAAACCCACTTCTGCTCCGAGAAGCTGCCCCTTACACGTTTCCGGACTGCTGGTTCTGCGAAGCTATATCTGCCAGATGCTTCTTCGTTGCGCCTCCTAGGTCCGCAATGTGGACAACTGCCTTGTCTTTGTGGAGCTCTGCACTGTCTCTGCAGGTGCCCTATTTTGTTGCAGTTCCAACAGCGCATTTGACCTCTGTTATCTCTGTTCCGGTCTACGATGTCTGTTCTTTGACATGAGCATTCAACGGCTGTCATTTCCCTTACGCGGTGGAACACATGCGATGCCTGATCAGCAGCTTGCATTGTCAAGGCAAATGCTAGGGCCTCAGCGAGAGTTCTCTTTCCAGCCATTCTTACGGCCATTTGCAGTTGTCTATCTTCAATGGCTTGGATAAACGCCTCCACAGCCATTTCATTGATGAGAACCTCACCAGCATTAGGATATGACAAATGTGCCAGACGTTCGATATCTGCTTGCAGCTGTTGAAGTGTTTCTCCCCGCTTCTGGACTCTACTGCGTAGCTGGACCCTGTACACTTGCTGCATATGCTCATCACCGAAGCGCATCTCTATAGCCTTGACCAGGGCGTCGTAGTCGTGTTGCTTCTCTTCTGAGACGGTTTGGAGTAACTCCGCAGCTGTACCTCTTAGTGCGAGCGTTAGCGCAATCGACTTTTCCTCGTTGTCCCAGCTGTTCGCCATTGCAGCTGCTTCAAACTGTTTCTTATAAATTGGCCATGATGTTTGACCGTCGAAAACAGGAGGCTGCATCTCTTTCCTTCTCGGGCAGTCCGCAGAATTTTCTCGAGCCTTCTGCTTCTTCACTTTCTCCAGCTCTCTAGCCAAGTTCTCGAAGTTTGTTTCATGCTTGCAAAACGTCTGATGGATTTCGTCGAATTTGGTTTCAACCTTCTCGAACTTGTGGTCAATTTCTTCGAGTTTTCCTTCGAGAACATTTTTAAAATCTTCCACAGCGCTCTTTTGAGCGGCAACTATGGAATTCTTTTGTTCTTCGAATTTAGAGTCCATTGACTCCAATTTCGAGTCCAGAGAATTCTTCTGTTCATTGAACTGAGAGTCTATAGAATTCTTTTGTTCATCAAATTTAGAGTCCATTGATTCCAATTTGGAATCTAAAGAATTCTTCTGTTGTTCTAGAGAATTCTTTTGTTCATCAAATTTAGAGTCCATACAGTCGAATTTCTGATCGAACTTGGCCAGAAGTAGTTCCATCATAGCAGTCATATCAACGGCTGTACTTACTTGTTCTTCTGCTACGTCGAACAAAACGGACTTGGGATTTTCTCCTTCGTTTTCAACAGCTTCCTGCAGTCGAAGCACCAGATCACTTTTTCCTCCAGCTGTGAAGAGATTCCGCTTTTCTAGCTCAGCGTTTTAACTGCGGTATACTGAGCTGTAGTAATTTCAATGTGCGGCCCATTTTTCTTTCCTTTTTTTTCACTAAATAGGTTTTTTTTTTTTTTAAACTAATTCACTTCACTTTAATTTCACACTGAATACGTTTTATCCCACTTCTGACACCAATGTTACATCCCGGCTAGGATTCGAAAAGATAAAACGTAATTCTATTTAATTAATCTTTATTAGTTCTCTTTCAATGTCTTTTACTTCTTGATTATTATTCTAATAATTCACTTATTTAATTCAACAATTCACTTTCACAATTAATCACTTTAAATAAACAATCACTTCTCTTATTCAATATTCTCTATACTTTTCACTACTGTCATCTATCGCCCTTCTTTATCGCTGTTCACAACTCGAATGTCTTGGGTGCTCCTGCGACATCTATGAATATCTCCTAGTGACACCTCTCGAAATTTCCAGATTCGTTGAGAAGGTTCGTTAAGTTCAGAAGGTTCGAGAACAACATACCAAGTTATATCACAGCTACTCAAACTGCTATTCCAATGCTGCCAAAATCGGTAATATGGCCACTTTCTACTAGATGGCGTAGTTGACTACTTAATGCTGAATGACACAGTTCAAGCAAACATGCAACAGTATGTTACAAACTATGCGTCAAAATTAATATACCCCTAGAATAGGGTATACAAAATAACAAAAAGGAGTGCTGAAGATAAAAAGATCAGCAGTCGAGGACTGAGACGAAGTGAATATAGAGTGTTGATGCCATGAAGCGACTAGATGGCGGTAAAATAAGTTGGGAGCAAAAATATTCTGATTGTTATGCAGAGACAGTGGATGTGTTCGTCGATTAAACAAAAAATCCTCATTTCAAAGAAAATTATGCGCAGAAAATTAAAAAAAAAAATGGCAAAAATAAGCATCCGTTCTTTTCCTTGCTGTCAAACACAAAGGATTTTATGATGTTCAAAAATCTTTCAAAAAATACGTTTGGATTCGCATCCTTGCTTTAAAAATAATCCAAATCGCACTCTTTTAAAATACAAACACTGCGAACACATCCTTAAAAATGAAAAGTGATTATAGAATACGATCTAGGTGTTTTATTTGTAAAATTATGCTGAGCTAGGTATACACTAGCACCGAAACACTGCTTTAGTCAATATATGCCAAATGCTGGACAGACAGGAGGCGTTAATACAAAGGGATTTAAATGCCAAACGAAAGGAAATGGGTATGGAAAGAAGGTTGGAATGAGTTTATTATTAATTTATTTTATTTAACTTATAGCTGATCTAGAAGCCCAACAACAGAAGCAAGCTGCAGAACAAAGAGAAAATCCGCCACGATGAAGAAAAGTTTCGACGACTTCACCAAGAACGTCAGACTGCTTTTGAAGACGCATTTCGGATTGATATGGAAGAGTGCGGTGACGAGTAAGAATTGTTTTTTAGTAATTTCAGTCCAATTAATTTGTTTGTGTTTTAAACAGAGATCGAATTAAAGAGCGCTAGAGCGCTGACCCTGGAAAAAATTCACCTGGACAACGATGGGACTGAAAGAGCGCTAGAAGACTTTTTAAATGGTTATCGTTTGTTGGTTTTATATTTGCCAAGAAGTGCCTTAAAATTTGTTTTTTGGTTGCCTGCGATAGCCTTTAAAATCCAGTTAAAATTATAGTCAATAAAATGTTTACAAAAGGATTCCACCTTTAAATAATATCTTTTATAATGGATTTGTACGAATTTCTTAAATTGTATTGTAGAGAAGAGAAAAATAACAACAGTAGTAGACCGGATGGTAGGTGATTACATAAAGCCTCAAAATTTTGTCGAGACATTCGGAAGTTTTCCTTAAAAAACTCTTCATTGTTTTCCATAACATCCTTTTCCCAAAAGTGCTTGTGCGAATCTGCGAAACAATAGTTTTATAAAACCAGTAAATTTAGTTGTTCAATACTCACCTTCATCCAAATTTCTCTCCGTTTCCTTTTCTTTAAAATTGATTCCTGTATTTCTATTTTTTCCCTTCTAGCTGCCATAACAATAATTAAGCACTGATGGCTTTTTTTTGGTAATAACGACTTCTCCTTGCCAATGCTACCATTAAAACTTTTATATTAGTTTGGAGAATAAAGTGATGAGCTAATAATATTTTTAGATTATTACTACTCATGTTTTATTACTTTAAATTTTTAAATTTTGGGTTGTTCGATTTGACAGTAGTTGACAACATCTGGTGAAACGTCAAATTAATCTTGTTTTTTTTGATGGAAACACCTCGGGATTTATTTGTAATCTCTTGCCCTAAATCTCGCGATTAGTGTCCGGTGAAAACGTAGCATAATGTTACATTATCTAACTTTGACTATTCCGAATACATGAGAACCCTTTTGAATTTTTTTTTGACACAAACATACAAAAATATTGACACTTTCAGGCGATCATAAAGGTGCATTGCAATAATAATGTCAATTAAACACGTTACGCTTTTACACTTACCCACACCATACTACGCCCTACCACACAACATTCTACTATTCAACATTTTATGCCCATTTTAACTGAAATTTATATCGGCTTGCTTCAACGAAATATCCCTGTTCATATGTGAGCCATTCGACTTGTCATGAATTGACCATAAAGTTGTCACGTTACATACAATTGATGATGGCAATGAACACTCACAGCCAGTGTAATGCCAATGCTCATTCTTACACTGCAAATAATTTTTGTGCAAAATTTTTGTTACGTCCATTTGTAAATATTCATATAAAATTTATTGTTTCGTGTTATACACTCCACACATACATATATTATTAGCTGAGCTTTGTTATGTGCGATGGAGAAGTGCGATTTCAATATTTTACATTCCTGAAATTGTATCCAGGACGCAGCTTACACGCATTCTGTAGCTATTGTAACTGGAGGGAAGCATCAAAGGGTTTTATTTGTGTTTTTGGAGTGATCGCAAATTGAAGTGAATGTGCTGGGTACATTCGTCGTACGGGCATTGATGCTGAGGGGTCATTAAAAGTTATACGAAATATAAACAAGTTTCCACTGGCTTCCGCCATAGAAAGTTACATCGAATGTGAATACGTATTTTGTTGCAATGTTTTTTTTTGACATAAGTGACTTTTAAGAGTTTGCGCTTGAATTAATTGAGGAAATTGCTATGGAACATCCTGCAAGTTATTTTTTTTTTTTTTTTTTTTTTTTTTTTTATAATTTGCTTACGCTACAGGGATTTTTTTTTTCTGTTGTTACAGTACCCTTATAATGCTAAGAACACAGTGTACGCTACTTGGTATTAGAAAGAATAGAGAGATAGGAAAGAAGAGTTTGGGTGCAGTTGTAGGGTTTTTCTCCACGGGTGGTGTCTAAGTTACTTAGGGAGATTACGATTTCATGTATTCGGTATAAAGTAATGGACTTAGCCGGTATTCGAACGCACGACCTTCCATTCCGTAAGCGAATAGGTACACTACTATTGCACCATTGCCACCCGCAATTTGTTCTGCAAATGTCGCAGAACCTGGATATTGTAGGTGCTCTTCTATATCTCTCAGTGGAAAATCTGTATTCTGTAATAAACTTTATTGTTTAGGGTTGAGTTGAGTCAAATTATAAAGTGCACGACTCTTATGAAACTTTATCGCTTTTATTAGAAGCGTTTTCTAAGCACATTATACAAAATTATTAATAATTATGCAAATTTCTTCTTCATAACAGGTAGTGTCCGTGCAGGGACGGGCTACACAGCGCTTGTCGTAAAATGCGACTAAGGGAAAAAATTACATATCTGTAATTTTAAAACTCAAGTGAGCCTTGCGACACATTCAACATCTTGACACTGGCCCGCAAGTGTGTATAGAATTCCGTGGGTTGACACGAAAGGACGATCAAACAATAATCAATTATTGGATTATGCATGTGTCGAAATCGGAAGAAAAAGTATCAGGCCTTTAAATTTCTGAATCACAGAAATACCACAATACTAGCACGGGACTCCTGCCAAAGAAAAAAGTGTACGTCTGAGTCGTACGAAAACTTTCTCGCTGTTATAAGAATTGGTTGTGAATCACATTTTCTCATTAGCCATTTTCTATACTCGCAAAATCAGGAAAAAAAGAACCATAACAATGTAGATTATATCCATAGACCTATATTTGATTTATCTAAATTGCATTAAAAATGCAGTTTAAATAAAAAAAGTATTTTTATTTTCACTTTCAAATGCACCTGGGTAATATCTGTGTTGTCTTTTGGCTCTAACTGGCTTTGCCAATTTCTTACCTTCATCCCAAGTACTCAAAACACCCACACGGATCAAAGTCGTTAAAGCCGTTGATGAAAAAAAAGAAGTTTTGAAATCATATAAATTAAAACTTTCTAAAAAATCTTTTAAAAATATGATTATGCAAATTTGTTTAAGATAGGAGTATGAGCATTAATGTCATACTTCTTTGATATAACTTCAACGGTTTTGGAGATGTAGCCGTTATTTTAATGTACCGTTATTCGAGTATTTTGTTGAAATCTGAGTACACCATATTCTTACATTTATCCAAGTATTGAAATCCCAAAAAATAATTAAAATCATAGGAGTAATTTTAAAGAAAATTTATGTTTTTCAAAATGTCGGCAACTATTATAAGAAAAAATTATAAAAATTATAAAAAATAACAAATATATATATATACCTATATCAGGTAATCTGAAATCACTTTACCCGTTATTGAGATACAGTTGGTTTTCTAAAGTACCGTTAATCAATTTCTTAAAAAAAAAAATAAGCACGCCATCTTCTGACACTCAAAAGAAGTATTCAAGATACGAGTATTAAAAGTCATCAAAATCGTTAGAGTCGTTTTCAGATATTCAAAAAACTGTTACCTATAGGTATGTATAAAAATATTCTAAAAATATATTTCGAAAATGTTAATACCTATGGAAATTTATTTAAAATAGTAGTAATATTTGGTGTGTCAAATTTCATAGAGATTATTTAAATGATTTCTGAGATATCAAAATTTTTGTAAAATACAGTTATTCGACCATTTTTGCCAAAACTGAGTACAACATTTTCTTTCACTCACCTTAATTGTTTTATCTTTAAAAACCAATCAAAATCTTTATAGCCGTTTTTGAGAAGAGAGAGAAAATCCGCTCACGGAAACGCCCACTTTTTAAAAACAACCGTTTTATTGAAGAAATCATGCCCACTTGTGGCGAACACCTTAAGCCACGAATATTAATCTACGTTGAATTTTCGTTAGGTTTTAAACGTAACGTCTGACTCCCCACACCCATTAATCAAACCGGAAACAAAACCAAACGCACCCCTGCAATTATTGTGAATGCATCCTTTTTTTTACCACTGAACTATGGTCCACACAGTCAGGAAATAGGTATCTTCTAAGCCACGATCGCCACGATCTTTCTTTTTGTGTACAGGCAGTGTGGTAGTAACGTGTTCTCATCAGAAACCGCTTCACCAAATACCAATTACCCTCGAAAGTATATAGATACTTGGAATCGAACCATTTTTCGAAGGGTTAGTTTTGGGAAGAGTCTCTGGAACACAAGACTTTTCAACTAAAGTCACACGCCCCACGCTGAAACTCCAACCGACAGACTGCCTGCTCACCATCAGTAAAATAAAGTCATCTATCCCTGAACTGGGATAGTTCATCCCAGAGATATCAGCGAAACGCTATAAGAAATTGCGGACGCCCTCCAAACAAAGCTCGCTAACTTCTCTACGAAAGTATAGAGAATTTGAGCTGGAGCGTCCGCAACAAAAAAAACATTTTCTGGTATTCACTTCGTAAATGATCATCGCTGATCATTACGAGCATTTTGTTGGTGCATTTGAGCTTTTGAATGCTTCAGCTCCAACAAGAAGAGGAAGCACGCAGTCAGCAAGAGCACGCGGTTACACCAAGCAAAAAGAAATCAAAAACAACACCTCGAGATCCCTAGATTCATCTCGTCCCACATTACATCATCTTTCCAAAAGCATTTCAGTGAATAAAGAAACAAAATTCATTTAAATTAATACATTTAAATTAAATTCCACACAAGTGATAGCCTAGTAATTTTTTTTGTGTGTGATTGCATGGTTTTGTTACTTAACCTAAATTTTTTTTTGATTTTGCTTAAAGTACCTATACATGAATCCTATCTTACATAACTTAACTATTTAAAATTTCCTATCCTAGTGTTAAATAATACAAAAAAAAAAAACGTTGCCTTAGCAATTATATTTACTTATATAGTACAAAGGTGATTAACACGTAACGAAAACTGAGTATAACTCTAATCAGTCATCAACTCTACGAAACATCATCCGTCATCACAGAAGGAAACTTGTGGCCACAACTTTTCATCGATACGGGAAAAACTGTAAGTACAAATTGTACCAACTCGTAATTTCTTTGGCAAATTTAAATATAACATACCAAATACTTTTCTATATATATATAACTTTAAAATTAGCATATCCAATTGTCTAATAAAATATAACGCAATAATGAAATTTATTTACTTCAATATCTACCTACTTTGTAAAGCAAGCAACATGCAATTACATTTAGAACATATGCTAAAATCTCCTAGTTATCTATTAAATGTCCTAATATGATTCCGTATCCATAAGAAATATTAAGAAAATAAACCATTATATAACCATCATATTGTGTGATTAGCCGAATAAAACATGTATTTCAATTTCGCTTAAGTTCCGCAGCTATTAAGGTCGTGATAGGTTAATCGTCTGCAAGGGCATCTTCAGGGACTATCCCCAATATAAAATGACTAGGGGTAGTCAAGGTGCACCCGGTAACCACCGTCTGCATGTGGGAGGGCACGTCATAAAGTTTCACAACATCTGAAACAAAATAAGCTTCCTTCGTTCATACAATTCTTTCCCCTAGATTTCAAATAGTTCTTTCTTGATCACTCTCTATTTCTCTTTACTCTTCACATCCCGTCTTTTAATATTCCCCCACATCAAGGAATCGTAGTAACCAGGCACGAAATCTTATGTGCGCATTGGGAGGCAGCAAGATCCCACCCCACCGTCGAGCTAAAGCCGTGCGATCGCAAGCGTGCCTACTGCTGCCAAGGGATTCAGGTCAACCAACACCCAAATTCACCTTCCCACCTAGCAATGCTACACACTTTAAGAGGCGTTTTTTACAAAAACTTTGAATTTCCCAATAAAATCCTTTACTTAGATTTTCGTCACTCCAACTTAATGAGGGATAGGAGGGATAGGAATAGGAATAGGGTATTCAACAGTTCGCACTAGTGGACCGTAGCTTTTCGCTATGTTTTAATAACTTTTTTTTCATTTAAAAGTTTTTAAAAGATTTAAAATTTTCACATTGCAAAAGAACGACTTTAAAATTTCGTACCATCTAGTCGTGCACTTTATTTTTATTTGTAGCAGTGTGTTTTGCATATTTTATAACTACTTTTAATTAACTAGTGCAACATTTATTTTTACTTGTCCTCTCGCACTCAAAGACTGTTCCATTATACTTAGGCAGATACTTCAGCAGAGAAGATGCTTCAAAACATTCGGATAGACTACTTTGGGCTGTCTGCAGCCCGAAAGTGCATACCATCGAATATTGTTTCTAGAAAATCCAATCATCAAGGTATTCCGGCAGACCAAATACAGGTTCAGGTCCTGAGAAGTCTTCGTCCAAGCTGAAGATCTCCAGATCTGTCTAAGGAGTATTTAAGGGATTGCAAAACCTTGAACCCTGGTTTTGGAACCTCTCCGTGAAAATACGATCGCATACCTCTCTTGTATCCGACCCTATCAGGAACCACTCTTGATCTTGGGGAAAGTCGGCTTTGAAATGGTGACTCAGTCGGAGTTCCAAATTCATTGCATCAGTTGGAAAATCTATGAGACAAAACTCCAGTAGGACAGGGTCATAATTATGTAGAAGAGACATACCGTTCTTTCCATGGGAGCTTATTCCACAGAACAACCGATGCATAAGATAACATTCAAATTTATTGTATGTTTTAATTTGGCTTATATACTTTGCTCATTATTTTCCTCTCAGTAATTGCACCATAATTACATATCCACGCTCGTCATCGTAGCGTAACCGAAAAAAATAACTATAATTTCATAGAGCTGACTTTAATTATGCATTGCGAAAATTAGTGCTTGATTATGAGAACATTCCTTTACTCATTCCGGAACACTGCTGAGTGAATTGCTCAACGCCTTTTGCGCTCAAACATCTGTTTATCGATTTTCTTCGTCCTTGAGAAAGGGACATAAAAGCACACTAAAAATTAAAACTAAATGTCATCAGTGCACGTGCAATAAACCTTCTTTTGGCCTTGAAAGTCCATAGCCAACCACCAGCAATCCGCTGAGAAGGGAACTTTAATTTAATTTACTCATTCCAACTAACAACGGCGCGTTACTCGAGTAACTACATTATAATACGCCATACCCACCGACTACATATAATATATACAAAGGAGCAGGCCAATAAGAGGGGACGCCTTCTGGAGAAGGGCATCATTTGCTGGAATAATATGTTGTTTTTTAGCAGTCAGGCACGAGCGTATCTCCCCTTGCCCGTTTGTATGTCCTAAGTTTGGGTCTGCGGAATGTCAGTATAATTACGTACAGCAACAAGGTTACAGAATCTAAGTATCCTTTTTGTTAGAATCCACTTTCTTGAGGGTTCTCTTACCTCGACAACTGAATGATGACAACTCTAGCGGCTGGTTGATCTGCATTTTGGTTGCTGTTACATGGAAATCACAGCAAAACTGTCGGCTTCGAAAATATTCTAAATCACCAAGAGTGCTATACTCGTAGATTGTACCCCTAAAACAACAGCAAAAATAAAAACGATATAAATGAACGATTAGCAAAGGCCCAGTTGAGTATGAGTAACTGTGTTCGAAATTTAGTTTACATGCTCAAAACAGTTTTTTTTAATCTTCCAGTCTTGACCTATTTTAACAGATATAAAGACTACAAACGTACAATGTACCTAGACCCGAGTGCAATCATTAAGGATACAAAGATAGCAAGGCAGTGGCTCGCAGGAATATTTATATGTATAGGTAGATTTGCACAGTTGTAGAATATCTGGTTATAGTCATTCGGTATGCGTTGCAGGTTTTGACGTATTATTATTTCTGCAGTAGCACAGATTAAGAAAGATTTGTATTTTTAACAAACTACCCAGCTCCAGCTAAGGAATGCAGAACCGGCTGGGTGGAGTATACATCGCCCACCATCAAACTTTGGTGTCCTTCTTTTTGAAGCTTAATTTAAGTATGCATTTTTCATTATCTCCAGCAAATTTGTTAGATTTGTGTTTCATTAGTGTTGGAGTTTGGAGTAGGACGACGGATGGTGTCAGTGATGCCAATTTCGCATTAAAAGCATTGGAGATTCAATTTGTTATACCCTATCCTAATGGTATATTAATTTTAACCCCTTAAATCTTCTATACATATTTGCAATCACCAACGAAAGTTATGTATACCTGGACATCCGTCAACTATTTTGAGGCATTTAAATTCAAGGTGGAAAGCTGAGATTCGGAACATGTAACCTCTAGAAAATGGAAATACATAAGTATAATTATCCTTCGAATCTGACTACTGACACGCCAACTATTTAATAATAAACCGTTTTATTGGGTTGATGAACCAATTTTTGGAGTCTCACAAAAACTAGTTTTTTCGAAGAATTCCTTAAAAAAATGTAACATAAAATATGTAGACATAAACGCACACTAAAACATCTTAACAATTCGCCCGTAAAACATTTTTTGCTCTCTTTATATCCATCAATACGAGAAAAATATAAAAAAATATGCAGACAGTATCCTTTTCGTCATGCTCACTTTTGCAGCATTTTGACCAAATTTTAAAGGCTTCGTCATTTTGTTAAAACGTAACAAACAAATCTTACAAAATAGACAAGGAGTCTCAAGCCAATGCCATGTCCACTTTGGGGAAAGGAATATGGATAGGGTATCCAACTGATGACATATTTCAGTCGAATTGACAACAAGAATTATTTTTTACATACCGATACATAGGTACATAGGTAGGAAGGTGAAGTGGCTGGCTCCCGACTGCGGAATGCCAAATTTGGCTATGTGATTGCCGATAGGCCAATGACCCGTTCTAATGGTAACCAGTCTAGCAACATCTGCAGGTGTTCTTTGCAAGAGGTACTGTGTTCTATGTTAATTGTTTGTAGGCCAAATCTTTCAGGAAATAATAAAGTTCGTTAGATTCGACCACAGAGACTCTGCCTTTGAGGTGAAGTGTAGGAAGATTTTTTATCTTCAAGACACCAAGCGGGGGATAGACTACCTCCGCAGAAGATTCGCAAGGAGTAGAGCTACGTCTGACCAGTTCGTCGGCTCTCTCATTCTCTTTAATGTTCCCATAGCGGGGAACCCAGAGGAGAGTGTATTCACTAACTGATTGGCAGGTCGTGTGCTTAAATTCCGGCCAGTGCTACGATTTTGAAATGAATACTCACATAAATGCAGATCTCCCTAAGCAATTTAAGCGCCACCCGTGGAGAAAAAACTCTACAAAAGCATCAAACTTCTTTCCTATCCTCATATTCTTTCGAATATTAAGTTATATTTGATTGTCAGTCTCTTTATGAGTAACCACTTCGAGTTAGATATATTAAGTTCGGTTTAAAAGACACTCGTTCCAACTGAACAGTTCTTTTCAGAATCATGCGTGAACATAAATACCCACTTCGAACTGTTTCGCAACAGTGTCTGTCCAGAACGGAATGGGAAGCCTGCAGAGAAATATTTTCGGAGGTTAAGTCTGGGTGTTGTGTAGTCAGTGGCATTAGGTTGAGGTTCTATAATACTGATGGGTTGCGGTTAAAGGATATTGCTATATCTGCAAGCTCGAGCAGACCAGCAGCCAGGTTCTGTCAATCTTACTTCGATTCAAGATAATATTGTTTTGATATGCAGAGCAATAGTAAGAAAGTGGAGAATCATGTTCAGCGCATTGGTTTTTGCTATACGACTTCCGTGTTAAACTGATTCCAGTCGATATTTGGACTCTGCTCAATTTGATGATGTTGTAGGCTTTGATGGTGCCACGGCTGATTACATCCACATAACAATTTTTGGCCTAAGTCCGCACTTTTTGCCGCAAGTTTTACAACAGGCGTAAAAGCGAAAAAAGTGAGCGGGAACTATGCCTATAAGGTATTGTTACGGAAATTATAGGTAATTAAACAATAATTTCTGTAATATTTCAATAATTATTTGTAAAATCACTATAAAAATTAGGATATCTGCCAAAGCGAAAAACGATGTTTTCCTATGCAAAATTGACGTTCCACCTAGGTATAGTTAATTACAAAGAATACAATATGTATTGGAAAAAAACCTATAACAACTTTTCAGTACCAATAAAGTATTGTCGGAAATCCAATATTTTTTTTGGGTTTTGTAACAATAAAAAGTAGAAGTCACGAAAACGCCTATAATTATGGTTGAATTATACCGAAAAATTGAGCTAATTTACCAATATGTTTTCTGAGTGTAGTTTTTCTCGCTCGGTGTGCAATATTAAGCCCAAGTGAGTTTGGGTTCTAACTTCAATCTTAAGTATTTGGCACTGGGGGAAAGATATAGTTGTCGATTGTTGAAACGCATCAGTTCAGTAAGCCACTGACCAAAACACAGGTAAAAGTATCAATTTCGCACTTAATAAAACGCAACTTGGAAACACTGACTCCACTTTCCAACCGCCATCACAGTTACCGGGTGCCTTTCGGTAACTATGTGCATATAAAATTTTAAATTAACGGCATGCACCTCATCTATGATATTGCATGACCTGACAGAAAGATATGTGTGATGATGATAGCATCGCATACTTGAATGAAGTAGCGCGTGTACATTTTGATGCTGATAATGATGTGCAGATATACTCGTAGATACTGTTGCCATCTGTAGTTAAGCAAAAGAATGCTGATGACAATGACAGGGCAGCGACGATGATAACTCCAAAAACTTCGTTGACTTATACAATACAGGTCGGCTGCATTTTTCCTAGCATTGCATTTCAGTTCTCGAAGCGCGCAGCGTGCTATGACTTTCCATATTATTGTCCTGCACTCTTCTCTGCTTAACTTGTCGTCTTGTCGTTATATCTGTTTATGGTCTTAACTTTATCTAATGAGGTGGCAAAGAGTGAGTAAAATTTGCATGCATGCAAAATAATAATTACAGCATGTGCTGCCACACGTATAGCACATACTAGAGACGAAAGAAAAAATATTATTTTTTCGTCGTTATTATCTCGTATTTTTTCAGTTATTTTTATTTTTTGCCTGTTTGTACCCACCGAAGCGTTCTGAAAACAAACCGAGTCTGCATTTATTACACACACTGTGAGTGGTTAAAAAACATCCAGCGCAAGGACGAGGCAGAGTGTATTATGTGTGGCCCGTGTTTGTATGCATCGCAACCAAGGCCATCATAGTAATCAGGGTAAGGAAAACATTCACGCTCATACACAATTCTACATCCATTCATCCTGTAATAATTTCACATACCATTCTGGCAGCTGAACACTTCAAGGATAATCCGAATGCAAAAAGGACAGGATTCACCTGAGCCATTGCTGCTTCTGCTCCTGCTGCACTGAACACTTCGTCATTGTGAATGAAGACATCTTCGTGGCAGTTATTGGAATCAATTCAAGGCGAACAATGATTTCAAATATGAAATTGAAAGTACAGTGATCGTTGGCATCCTGATGAATTCAGTCAGGTCAAAATACGCATGTCAATTGCGGCTTGAAATGAGGGTAGTTAACTCTTTGCATAAGTAGTGATGGTAGATTTTTGAATACGATATCAAGGCAACACATAGCCTTGGATGGTACTTTCTCAAGTGGTTCGGTTTTTGGGTTAGTAGGTAGGTATGTACGGTGGACTGAACCCTGACACAGAATTGGAAGGAAATTGGAATATAATTTGGTTTTTTGTTCATCTCAAGTGTTTACCTTTTTCCATCTGGAAAAAGGATATTTTATAAGTGCAATAAATTATTGATGCACTGTTTGAGCGAGAAACCAATGGATGCCTGTCGATGTTCTAATTTCAACGAATCATACTCATGTGACAGTTATTTGGGAAGGTTTTTTAAACAATGCTCATATCCTTGGTTTAACTTGAATAGATGAGCAAATGATCAAGGTGATGTTCCCTGAATTTGTCCACCACACCGTATGTCGTAGACTAGCTAGGTACCTTCCTACTAAAAATGTCGCCCGAGTTAAATTTATATTTCCTATTCCGTTTTTTCAGAAATTATAGCGACAAACTGTGTTGCAATTCTGTCAACAAAACATAAGGAAAGACTCTAGTCCACATGGGCGAACTGTTGACTACCCAATTAATATTCATTTCCCCCAAAAAGTGGGCGTGGAAAACATCTAAGTAGGTGTGAAAAGTCAGCTTTCTAGCTCCATTTTTTTTTAACTATGGACGTGGAAGGAAGGAGTTAGAAATAAAACATAAATTAAGGAAAGTGGAAAAAAAATATATAAAATATTTTAACGAGTCCTCGTCCCTTTAGTAGTCGGTATGGCCTTTCCGATCATATACTAAGGCAGTAATTCGCAGGGGCATACCTTGGATAAAATGTTACTATGGTGTCGTTTAAATTGTTTCTTTCCTTGATCAGAGCACATCTCAAGCCGCTGAGTGTCTCTGGAAGGGCAGGTCGCATCCCTATATTTTTCCACAGCTGGTCCCAAACGTGTTCAATGGCATTCATGTATGGCATTCATCGCAGGTCACGCTTTAACGTCAATTTCCACTTCTTGCAAAAACTCGGTAACTCACATGGCGACGTATAATCTTACATTGTCCTGCAGCAGTAGAAAGTTTTCCCAAATAAATGATGGGTATAGAAAATCATATTATCAGGATGTTTTTGATGTAATGTAAAGGTCGCCGTGACTGAACATCGCCAAAATTAACGGCCGGCCTAACCAACGACCATACCACGTCGAGTTAATCGGTTCTCGTCAGATCACCGTAATTAAATGACGTTGGGCGCGGTTAGTACGTAGATGGGGGACCGTTTGAGATCAACCGCGTGTCGTTGGCCAGTCCCATCTACAGAGTTGAGGTAGATAATTATACGTGGTATCACAATGGACCTAAATTGGTCTAAATGTGTCGGCTTCTGCCGACAGCCACATAAACCTAACCTAACGGCCGGCCAACTTTTTCCGAAGGGTATATCCCCGCTGATTGCCTCCATACTCCGCTACTTTCATCTGGTAAGCGCAGAGAAAACCTGGACTCATCAGTGAAAGGACTCTACCCAGGGCCCCCGTAAGCGGGCTTGACAATCCATACTTTTCCCAACCTTCGCTTTCACACACGATGCCTTACAGCAACGTTACGAAACCTTACGTTCTGTTTTAACGAATCTCATTTTGAATTTGAAACGCAACGCAGCTTTGTGATAGGTTTCATTAATTTTCTATAGTTCGACTGGATGCGTTTGTAAACGCAAAACTATAAAGCGTGATTGTGTTTTAGGTATATTGATATTACTTGCTTGTCCGATTCTACTATCGTTGTAGCATGGATTTCATCGCCAGCGCGCACTTGGAATACCTTTGAAGCCAATAGGGTTGCCGATATTCGGAATCTCTCTGGCAGATTTGAATGGAAAAACGTTCGAAGTAATCACAAACCAACAGAATGCTCTCATGTGGTATGTCTCCCCTGAATTTTAGTATCCAATCTGTGGTTTCATGGAGCCAATTTTCTTATAGATGACGCTGCCTCTCGGCCCAGTTTAGGAATGCCTACAACTACAACTGATGATATTCCCATAATTAATATTTAAAGTTTGTGTACTTTATTTTTGCACAAAAAGTTCGAACTTCGCTGTTTAAGATATTATTAACTAGGTGCTCTAGATTTGTATACACTTTCCCCATTTCTACATCTTCTTTAAGTTGCCAATGTTGTCTATCAGTCAAATTTGTATCAAATGAAAAAAAAACGGAAACCACTGCCGATCGGCTCTATTTGAAAGAAAATGATTGCGAGACTTACAATGAGGGATTGAGGAATGTACAAGATTGCGCAAAAGTAATCCTCCTATCAGAAAATGCTATAAATTTTGCGATTGGCCCCTAATGTCAGTTCTGTTTTGACATTTGTGTAGTAAACACATGCGAAATACACATTAATAAACAATGTTACGCTACACTGCTCCAGAACGCGGAATATTGGTGCCTATTTATTTGAGCAATAATCGGTCGGTGACCAAAAAACATCGGAAGGTTATTTTTGCGCCACCTTGTAGATACAAGTTTACCTGCAATATCTGGTATCGAGGAAAAGCATCCTTGTTTAAACAACGGCCATCTGTCATTTTTGTGAATCCAAGAATATTGTTCCTTTTTCAACTACAAAAGAATTTTTTCAATACGTAACAGCCGTATTTATCAGATTTCCAGATGTTGTTTGAATATCATTTGGTTGCTTAAATATTTATTTAAATTGTCTCAAAAGAAGGTTTCTTAAATTCTCATTTACAAACAAATTTCATCTGTGTTTTTACTTAGCGAGGTTTGCGTTTCAATATTGGCTTTCTCCATCAAATAGCCATGATTTTAGGTTCGAAATATGTATAAAAAATATTTTTAATCATTGTTCGTCTATAACTTTTTATATCTATAGATAAATATATGTGTTGTTAATGGCGCAGAGTTAAGTGCGCTTGACTACTAATCTAAAGTTCTCAGGTTTGAATTTTCTCAGAGACAAGTAACAACTAAACAAATTTTTCCACTGTCCCAGCTCTTGAGAAGGTCTGACAAACATCCAACAGTATCGATTTTCATGAGAAGCTTTTTAAATATTCCATTCAGATACGGCTAAAAATTGAAGATCCTTCCACTTCGCATAAGCAAAAGGATGGAGAAGCTAGGGTTCAGGGCAGCCGTTTATGCCCATACAACAAAAATTTAGTATTTGCATACAAATATTTCGTTTTTCGTATACCTACCAAAGAAAAGCCTCTAGCTGCACATTTTAAAACTCTATTGTCGGCCGAGGAGAATCTTCATTCATTCAGCTTTGCATTACCAAACACGTGCGTTCTCGAGCTAGATGCACCTATTTCTCGAAATGAATTGGAAAATACTCTCTCGCAAATGAAAAACAACAATGCCCCCGGAAGTGACAGAATACCAGTTGAATTTTTTAAATATAGTAATGACCTTCTAAAAAGCTATATGCTGGACTATTTTAACCTCCTTTACGAGGATGCCTGTGTTCCTTCAAGGTTCCAAAAAGCTCTCATATTTGTGATTTTTAAAAAAGGAGATCCTAATCAACCTGAGAACTACAGGGAAATATCTATTCTCAACTCTCTTAGGAAGATATTTGCTGGGATTTTATATGGAAGGCTCTCCACCTGGATTGAAAGGACCAATCGACTCAGCACTTTTCAAGCAGGATTTCGCTCTGGATTTTCTACATTGGATCATATTTTCGCATTGATAAGCATTGCTAGGAACCACATGGAAAAAAACAAAAAACTGTATGTCTGTTTCGTGGACTTTAAAGAAGCGTTCGATACAGTAAATAGGCAGGCGTTGTTCTATAAATTGACGACTATTGGAGTATCTCAAAAATTTCTATTGCTATATTTCAAATTCCTCTCGTCCTCCAGTGCGGCAGTATGGGATGGCTCTAAGTTATCAGAGTGGTTCGTTACCTCTGCAGGTGTCCCACAGGGATGCATTCTGAGCCCTCTGGTGTGTCTTCTATTCTTCCTGGCGGTGTACTTTTTGCGGGGACTCTCATCAAAGTATTGCTTTACGCTGATGATCTGGTTTTGCTGGCGGACAATCCTTTCTCGCTGCAACTACAAATCAACAAACTGATGGCATACTGTGATACATGGGATCTCCACATCAATATACAAAAAACGAAGGCTATGGTGTTTGAGAGCCGAAAATGTAGAAGACTCTCTGAAGAAGCTTGGCGACTTGGTAACGAGCAAATTGATACAGTGCTGGAATTTAAGTATTTGGGAGTATTATTCACGTATAATCTAAATCTTTCAAAGCATGCTAAAGCAAAAAGCGGAGAGGCTAAGTTGGCGCTTAATTTGATGTGGCCAACATTTTTCGCTAAACAGAATATTGACCATTCATCCAAATTCAAAGTGTTCAATGCAACAGTCAACATCTGTATGTGCTATGGTACACAGGCCTTTGGAGTAATTCCCTTTGAAGTATTTGAGGCGGTTCAGAGACCTTTCTTCAAATGCATTTTTAGATTGCCGAATTCCACACCGACTTATAAAATACACGTAGAGTCTGGTCTACCACCAATCTACATAAGGAATGTAAAAGCAAATTCTGACTATTGTTTTAGAGTGATGAGTAGAAGTGTCGCAAATCTCCACAGAGTAATAATGGCAAGATTGCTACGAACCAATGCTTCACCCTTCAGAGAATGGAATCAGCTAGCCATATCCCACGACCTCTCACTGTCGTTAACAGAAAGCAATGTTAATGAGTGGCCTGATATATTTGCGACAATTATTTCGAAAATAGATGACCAGATCTTCAACGAACACTTAACCAGGGCATCATCGTCAACTTCCAGAACTATCTACCGAAATCTTAATCATCGAATACTTACTGAAGACAGCTACTTTAATGTAAAGAATTCAGCATACAAAATAAGCATGGTATTCAAAGCGATAATCGAAATCCTTAACCTAAATTTCATCCCTCATAGAGGCGATCTTCAACAAATTTGTTATCTGTGCAACAGAAGAGAGTTAGACGATATTTACCATTTTATTGCAGTTTGCCCGATCCTACAAGAGATTCGACGACTGTATTTTCAAGAAAGTTTTTTGTCCGCTAATTCTCTTTACGAAATATTAAATGGTGCTCGAGGTTGGACTACCCTGTATAGTTACTGCAAACATGCTCTAATATATCGTAAAAGCTTTTGAAAAACCACGTTTTATGCCTATTATTGCTTTTATGTTCCAAATCATATAAAATTGTTATCTTTTTGTGTTCCAAATCACTCCAAAATTGTAACCGCTTTATGTTGCAAATCATTAAAATTGTTAAAAATCGCTTTACTCATCAATTTTTTATTTTTTTTATTTTTTATTTAAAAAAAAAAAAAAAAAAAATATAACATTAATATTCACTTTTTACTTTCTTACTTTCATTTCCTTTTTCTTGTTACTTTATTACTTTTGTTTTATAATGTCACTTCCGGCAGACGGCAGCATAGCCATGTCCGTATTCTTAAGTAAAGTATAACTTGTACACTTTTTGTTATTAGTGAAATAAAAAAAGAAGAAGAATATTGATTATTGATTGACCAAAGAAAAACCTACTTTCACAATCAAGAAATGGCAGGTTCCCAGTATCAAGAGTTGGAACTCTGCTGGATATACCGAATTTGCAGTTTGAACGGAAAAAGAAGGAGCTTTGCGAAAATACCTGAATTCATTGCAGTTTTTGTGTTAAATTTAAGAAGAAACTATTTATTTACATGCTTTTAAAATATTAATGGACGACGAATCTGTAAAGTTATTTTTTTTAAATATGTTTGCTAAAAAGCATGCCTTGTTGGGCTCCCTTTAACAATGTTTGCTAGGTAAACAATGGAGAATACATATATTTAGCGATTGAATAAATTGCTACATACCTTTTAATTTATATTTATTAATTAAATTAATGGATTTATTTATTTTATTTTTTTAAAACAAACTACGGGTGGAGTAAAAGTCTCTTTTCTATGTAAAAAATTAAAACCTCTTATTTATAGATATTTTTTTGAGTTATTTTTTTCCGACATACGGCTTGGGAGATTTAGCATGGAGCTTCTTCTTCTTAAATTTTTTTTTGAAAATAGCAAGTCAATAATTTGTACTGTATGGCAATATTATGGGTACCTACCAACAGTACCTACCCACTATTCGTGCTGTGGTGACCAAATATGAGCAATATGGGAACTTTGGAGATTGTGGTTTGGTGAACTTAATAACTTGAATTCGTATTTGATTAAAGTATTAAGCACTTCTTGGGTTGCAACTTGCTTTATTAGTGGTTGGAAAACGAATGACTAATTTTACATGATTAAAGTATTAGCAAAATGACATTTCTCATAATCGACAATATTCTGACATTCAACATAAATTTTAACCAGAATGGGCAAGTTGCACTACATAGATTAATAACATTTAATTGACTTAAATTGACTTAATTTGAACACAACATTCTCCCCGCCTGTGAACGACGTTCGCAATTTTCCTCAGTTACGTCACGTTACGTAGATCGCCCTTATGCCACCTCTGATCATTGTCTTCAGCATCTTCTCCACTAGTAAGTGTCTGGTTATCTTCTTCAGCTCACATGTAAATAGAGAAAACATTATAACATGGAAATTGAAACATGTATATGACAAAAACTGAGTACGGAGACGAGAATAACAACAAACATTCCATCTCCTTCCTTCCCATACTGCACAATAGCTGACTAAAAGTGCAACACTCTTGCTGTAACTAGCGTTTCTCGTAGTAAATTCGTTGTGTTGTTAATTTTAGTCGAGTCGGTACTGTATTTAATTGAAACATTTTATTTGTTAAAGTGCGTGTAGTGTCATTTTATTTATTAAAGGTAGAGGTTTTAGTGTGCAATGAAGGATTCAGGTGAGTTTATATCAGTTTATTAAGGTTTTTCGATGAAAAAATTGTGTTTTAATTTCGCGAAAATGAGCTCCA
The DNA here is from genome assembly GCA_949715645.1 of Portevinia maculata. Lineage (NCBI taxonomy): Eukaryota > Metazoa > Arthropoda > Insecta > Diptera > Syrphidae > Portevinia > Portevinia maculata. Next base: position 34,101,871 of record OX454526.1, on the reverse strand, counting down.
TTACAATTGCATGTGTTTGTGTGTATGCCCATTTGTCAATGGAATTTTTATTTTTGTCGTCTCCCCTTTTGCACGTTCCTTCTTCTTGTTGATGGTTGCATTCGTGGGTGTTTGCGGGTTGCGGTGCGGAGTATTCGTACTGAGTTGTTTTTATATATAATTGAATTAGTGGACTGTATTATGTGTATGATAACGATCATGTTATTATTATTATTTTATTTTGCGGATGTATGTTGCCAAATAAATGTTGCCAGATGAGTAAATGTTGCTAGGTGTATAAGTGTTGCGCTGGCCAACTTGTGCAGGGTGTTTCGATATTTTTATGATTAATATAATTTTTGTAGTATTATAGAGTGGTAGATTTAAAAATATAGTTAATGTTGAGTGCTGGTAAGTTAAGAATGTGAGTGGTCGCTAAGTAGTAATTTGTTTTGAATTCAAGTGTGATTGTTTTAAATGCATTTAAATAAATGTGACATCGTATTAGTGTTTAAAGTGTGAATGATGCTAAGTATTTAAGTAAATGTTTTGAGTGAATTCGATATCAATTGAGTGCATGGAGTGAGTGTATTGATTAGTGTAATGTGATTGATATCATTTGAGTGTCTTGAGTACTTGTTTCTAATGAGTGTAGTATCACATAAGTTTGAGTGATTGTTTTTAATGAGTTTGGTATCATTATTCTGATGATTTGTTGTGAGCGTGTAAGTTGAATGAGTATTTGAATAATGTGACCTTGTGAGTAAATGAGTGAGTTGACTTGTTAGAATGAAATGAATCTGTGCAACTGAGCGCGTGTGTTGAATGAATGCTAGATTTTTGGCATTTGTTAGATAACTGTGTTTTCTACGGTGCTCGTGTTAGATGGTAAACGACATATTTTGGTGATAGGTCTTTTAAATTCTCCTGTTTGCGTTCTAAGCTTGACAACACGAACCAAGTTATCCGTTCCTGGATATAGTAAGGTGATACGGCCAAGCATCCATTTCGAGGGTGGTAAACGTTCATCCTTCAATAAAACTAAGTCGCCGACCCTGGGCTGTGACTCGGTTTTTAACCATTTCGGTCGTTGTTGTAGACGAGACAAATATTCTCCGCTCCACTGCTTCCAAAAAATATGAACGGCGGTTTGAATCCTCTTCCATCTGTCTATGTACGACGCATTGTCTGTTGATAGATCGGCTTGTGGTATGAGTTGAGCTGAGGTACCTATTAAAAAGTGTGCTGGTGTTAGTGCTGAAAAATCATCGAAGTTATCGGTAAGCGGACATAGAGGTCTCGAATTAAGACACGCTTCTATCTGAGCAAGAAACGTGCTGAGCTCCTCGAAGGTCAGTGTTTCGTTTTTGACGATCCTTTTCAAATGAAATTTGACGGATTTCACTCCTGCTTCCCATAGTCCTCCAAAATGGGGAGAAGCAGGAGGAATAAAATTCCATTTTGTTCCGATGTTCGTTGTGGTTGTGGCTATCTCAGTCCAATCAATGTTTGCGGCCTTGAGCATCTTCTGTAGCTCGGTGTTTGCTCCTACAAAGTTTTTGCCGCAGTCGCTATAGATCTCCGAACAAACTCCTCGACGTGCAGTGAATCTCCGGAAGGCTGCTAAAAATGCTGTAGTGGTCATGTCACTAACTGCCTCAAGGTGAATTGCCTTTGTTGCCAAGCATATAAATATCGCAAAGTATCCCTTGTATATTTTGCCTCCGCGTCCTTTCCAAGCCTTGACTTCTATTGGTCCAGCATAATCGACTCCGGTGTGTGTGAAGGGTCGCGATATCCTTACGCGAGGTGCTGGTAAAATTCCCATCAACTGTTGCATGGGCCTTGCCCTGTACCGATAGCAGATGACGCAATGATGGATACATTTTTTGATGCTTCGTTTAATGTTTAAAATCCAGTATTTTGTGCGTAGATATGCAACCATTTGCTGGACTCCTCCATGGAAGGTCTTCTCATGTGCATCTCGGATGAGCAGTTGGGCAAAATGATGTTCAGGTTTGAGGATGATCGGGTGTTGTTGATCGTATTCTAGAGTCGAATTTTGCAATCTGCCTCCAACCCTTAAAATGCCCTGGCTGTCGATGAACGGATTAAGAGATCCAAAATATTTTGATGAGGATGGTTGTTTGGTAAGTTCCTCGATCTCCTTTGAAAACATCTCTCTTTGACCAAGCCTAATGCAAATCAGAGTTGAAGCCTGCATGTCTGAAGGAGAAAGTGGTGCCGCAATTTGACTTAAGGGAGATTTTTTGAGACATATTAAGGCGATTCGGCGACAATATGCAACGATTCGGATTAATTTTTGTAGATTTGAATGCTTGTAGATTTGCTTCATTAACTCGTTCTTATTTTCAGCGATGCAATGTGTGTGTGTTTTAACAGGGCGTTTCTCTTCTTCCGTTTCCAACGTAGATGGTTGACTTGGGGGAGAAAATAACCAATTCGTTTGTAGATAATCCGGTCCCTTCCACCAAAGACTGTTGTTCTGTAGGTCCGATGGTGATGTTCCTCGAGAAGCCAAATCCGCTGGATTATATTGCGTAGGAACGTGCTTCCAAATATTGGTATTGGTCAGTCTCTGAATTTCTGCGACTCGATTACTAATGAACGTTTTCCATTTCGATGGTGGCGCTGTTATCCAACACAGCGTGATAGTCGAATCAGTCCACGCGAAGGTTTCAACGTCCCCTAACTGCAAAACTTCAACGATGTAGTTTAAAAGTCGGGCTAGCATAACAGCTCCACAGAGCTCAAGCCGAGGTAGTGAAACGGTGTTCAGTGGTGCAACCCTGGTCTTTGACATTATGAGTTGAGTGTGAGTTCTATTCTGACTATCTAAAACCCTTAGGTACACTGCAGCCCCATATGCCTTCATAGAAGCATCACTAAACCCATGTAGCTGTAGTTCCTTGTTTTGCCTTTCAGTGAAAATCCAACGTGGTATACGAATGTTTTCCAGCAATGGTAGCTGTGATCGCAAAGAAAGCCATTCCTCCTGGACCTCAACTGGAACCGGTACATCCCATGTCAAACCCTTCAGCCACAACTTTTGCATAAATATTTTTGCCGAGATTATACAAGGAGATATCCAACCTAGTGGGTCAAAGAGTTTGGAAATTGTTGAAAGTATGGTTCGCTTTGTGACGTCAGAAGATTCGGTGTGAACCCACTGAAAAGAAAATGAGTCGCTAGAAGGAAGCCATTTTATACCTAATGTCTTGATATGTTCCGAAGCCTCAAACGGCAGCAGAAAATTGACTTCTCGTTCTTGGGGTGCGACGAGACTTAAAACTTCTTCGCAGTTGCTTCCCCACTTGCGTAAATTGAAGCTAGCCGATGAAAGTAAATTGCTGATTTCCGTTAATTTCTGTTGGGCCTCCAGAATTGTGTCTGCTCCGCTGACTAAGTCGTCGACATACATGTCCTCTCGTATCATTTTGGCTGCAGATGGATAAGTCTCCTTTTCGTCATCCGCCAACTTGTTTAGAGTGCGAGTAGCCAGATATGGTGCAGAGGCTGTTCCAAAGGTCACGGTCTTCAGTCTATACATCTTCATAGGATCCATCCTGCTCTCACGCCAGAAAATTAGCTGATAGTAAGAATCTGCTTGACTGATCTTAATTTGCCGGTACATTTTTTCGATATCAGCTGTTAAGGTAATCCTGTACTTCCTCCATTTTAAGATGATGTCCATAATGTTTGCTTGCGTTTTAGGTCCGACCATAAGATGTTCGTTTAAGGAAGTCCCGTCTGTGGTTTTAAAGGCAGCATCGAAAACCACCCGCAATTTTGTTGTAGTACTGGACTCCTTAAACACAGCATGATGTGGCACAACGTAATGGAACGGTGTTTTAAGAACTTCATCTCGGCTGACATCTACTTCAATCATCTGGTCCAGCTGTAAGTATTCTCCTATACATTTCTTATACTGAGTGTGCAGCGATGGGTTGTTTTCAAATCGTTTTTCCAGTTGGTAGAATCTGCGTAGCGCTCCCTGTTGACTTTCTCCTAGTGCTGGGTGAATACCGTCCTTGAATGGCAAGGAAACCTCAAAACGTCCTCCTGGCAGACGTCTAGTGTGTGACTGGAAATGCTCTTCACATACAGCGTTTTCTTTCGTCTCAGGTTCCTTAAACGGGGACTCCTCGATTTCCCAAAATTTACGTATCTGTGTGTCTACGTCAAAAGTCTGCAGATGAACTCGACAGGTCTCAATCGGGGCCCTACCTAGAACAATCCACCCAAGCTGAGTATTTTGAGCAATTGGAGCTATAGGCTCATTTCCTCGAACTATTTCGGGTAAAACTATTTCGCAAAAGATGTCGTTACCTAGGAGCAAATCAACATGTCTTGGCTTATGAAAGGAGGGATCAGCTAATTTTAACCCTCGGATATGACTCCATTTGTTTGGAACCAATTCCTTATTTGGTAGCAGCCCTGTTAAAGTTTTGAAAATTAACGCCCTAACATCGGTAACGAAATCGGTTTGTGCTGATTTGAGTTTAAAGTCAACGTAGTTTTGACAAGACCCGCTTTTAGTGTTACCCAATCCAGTGACTTCAGTAAATGTGCGACGTTTCTTAAGCCTTAGTTGTTGTGCAGCTGCTTCGGTGATAAAAGTGGCCTCCGACCCTGGATCTATCAACGCCCTCAACTTGATGTAGTCTCCGGTTGAAGATTGTATCATCACAATGGCTGTCGCTAGCAGTATTTGTGTGTTTCTGTGTTGCGAAATGTGGTAGTTGCGAGCAGCCCTGCTTGTACTAGCTTGATCATGCGATGGTTTGAATGGTGGTGCGCTGGGATTAACTTGGGTTGAGGCCTGATATGACTGGTTGTTGGAATTGGGTATAAACGGCTGTGGATCGAAATTCGAATGTGATTGAGCGGGTGCAGATGGTGGCTTTGAATGTGGCAAATGACTAGGCTTAGAGTTTTGACCGTGTGAGTTGTGACTATATGGAACACGATTTTGTTCATTGGAGGAGTGTAATAGCGAATGATGTTTTTGTTGGCAGTGGTAACATCGATTCTGACTTGGACATTGTTGGGTCTTATGGTTGTAAGCCAAACAATTTTCACAAACTCTTAGCTGTTCCACCATCTTAACCCTAGCGCTAATGTCTAACCTCAAAAAACCATAGCAGGAGCGAAGGGAGTGTTGACCTCTACGACAAACAGAACAATTGTGCTTTTCCTTATGAATGGAGTTGACATGCATCACCCTTGACTTCATCTTGTTCTGATCTCCTTGAAATGATGTCCTTGAAATGACCTTTTGTTGACACACAACTTCCAAAGAACGAAATCGAGTTTCCAAAAAGATCGAAAATTCTTTAAATGTTGGTAAATCCTTACTCATCCCTAATTTTTCCTCCCACATTTGTTGTGTAGACCTAGGTAACTTTTGAAGCAAGGTAAAAATTATTATTGTGTCCCAATGCTCGATTGGAACACCTAAGCCCTTTAACGAATGCAGCACCTCGGTTGACTTATCCAGTAAACCCTTAATAGAATCTGCGGTTTCAGAATTGATAATTGGTTGATCGAAAAATATTTTCAACTGCGTACTAACCAAAATGCGCTTATGATCGTAACGCGTGGTTAAAATTGACCATGCTTGATCATAATTATCGTTGTTGACCTCGAGGTAATCTAACAATGACGCAGCATTACCTTTCAAACAAGATTTTAAATATGTTAACTTCTCGATTTTAGACAATGACGAATTATCATGTATCAATGTGACGAAAAGATCGTGAAATGGACGCCAGTTATTATAGTCACCGGAGAAAATCGGAGGAGTGATGGATGGAAGTCTAATCTCATGCGAATATGAAGTTTTGTCGGAATTGCTTGAATTAGATTTCTGAGTTTTGGCTGTCTTCTCAACTCGCGAATTTTCGTTGAGACTATCTAACCTATCTAGCTCATTCAATAACATTGTTTTATACAGAAAGTAAGTTTCCATAGCTTCATCGTATAATTCCTCACTATCGTTCGAAATTTCTTCATTATCCTCAGAATTCATTTCATCGTAATGGTCACATATTTTCCTTAAATTATCCTCTAAAACGTTTAATCTACTAATCAAATAATTTTTTGTCTTAATTTCAGCACTCACTTTTCCGAAGCTTATACTTTCTTTGCCAATTAGATTGCACAATCTCTTAAATATTTTCATTGAAACAGCACTCATTTTAATTTGTTTAATTTATGGACGAATAATAAAAATGTAAGTAAAATCGCACTCACTTTAAATTTCCCTTAATGATTTCTTGACTTCTTGTCTTCAGGTACTGTGGACTCCAATGGTACAAATGACGACACTCAAAATGTTACGGACTGGAACTGTATTCACTTCAACGGTGCAAGACAACGGCACAGACTTCAACGGTACAAGACTCCAACGATGAATAAAGAACGGCACGTCAATCCAACGGGACGATATTCCAACACGGGATAAGCTTCCAAACGACGTACGTAAAACACAGCACAAATAAAGTTTATATGGACGATTATTTTATGCACTGAACATCAACGACGTACTCACATGAATTTTGTTTAATTAGCCTTTCCTTTGTTGGCAGGTACTCGGACTCCACTTGGATGCAACTCAACTTAACTTAACAATTCCAGCAGGCAGATTTGGATTTGAACACCAAATGCACAGTTCCAACGATGTAGCGGGACGGTTCTTCAACGGGATGCCAATACAACGGCACGAAACTGCAACGGGATGAGACTCCAACAGCAATCCCAGGAATTCCACAGCACAAATGATTTGAAGTTGCAAATTGTAAAAAATAATTGTCGATTTGTGTAAAATAAATCCGGCTTGAAGCGACCAAAATGTTGTTGCAAATTGTAAAGTTGTAAGATGTAAGGCGTTCGGACAGGCCTCGTTTTGGACGATCGATCGAAATCATCCAGGTCGTTAGGGAAAGTGTTGCAACCGATCCTGAAACATTGACACGCGACGTTCGACACAGTTAGACACACCGCGTAGCACGATTCAGCGGATTTTGAGCAAAGATCTGCACCTATACCCTTACAATCCATTTGGTCCAACAGCTCAATCCTGGTGACCCAGAAAAACGTCTGGAGTACCTACTGCAAAACTATCCAGATATACGTAGGAAAACGTTTTTTGGGCCACCCTGTATTTGATGAAGAGCTGAATAAATTTTATACTTCTTCTGTTTCTCTCTATTTCGCAATAGAGAAAATTGTCTTTAAATTGACTTGAACGTTTTTTTATTTCCTGAACAATATTGACTCGCTAAACCTGAACAGACCTAACCTAGTTCTAAAACCTGTTTCTCGTTTAATTCAATTGAGTTGCCGCGCTCCAGACACCAGTTTAAATGCAATATTTCGAGTTAAAACTCAAATTCATAATATTCACTTTTTTGGATTGAAGTCAAATTTTTTTAATTCTTGGTTGGCAGGAGGGAGGACATGGAAACGCGAACAAGCTTTTCTTTCTTAAGGGAAATAGGGAAAACAGGTTTTGGGGTACGGCGGCATAGATAGTTCTGCAAGCGGGCACTAAAACAACTAGCGGCGGGCAGGCACTACCCAGTGGGCCCGTGTCAAATCCCGGGGAAGACGAGGAAATTTCATTCGATGTGCTGTACCGCAATTCTCTGCACACGACCACGTCTTCTAGCTCTCAGACCAATTTTGACAACTGTTCGTCAAACGGTTCGAAGTCAACCGCTGCACTCTAACGATTCTGAATACTTTTAAGCAGCATATATCGGTCATACCTATTGACTCTGGGCGACCTGAGCCTTGAGGCCGGGTGCAGGAGTTTGTCTCTCTGTACCTTTGTCGTCTCTGGTTTTCTTATCGTAATAGCGGCAAATCGCACAATTCAGCTAACCAGCTGAACCTGCAGCAAGTGGCAATGGTGCGATGGTAGTGTGTTCACTAAAGTGATTGGCAGGTCGTGCGTTCGAATCCCGACCAGGGCCATGATTTTTATAAATTGAATACACACAACAAAAACTGATCTCCCTAAAGCAATTTAGGCGCCACCTGTTGAGAAAAAAAAAATCCCATCGCACCAAACTTCTTTCCTATCCTTCTATTCTTTTAGTAAGTAGCACCCAAAAATAGGCAATGAATTGCTGGGAGCTACTTGCGCAACAAACTAAATGCCTGCGCTGTGGTTTTACCATTATAAAGGTACTGTGTCACTGCAGAAAAAAGAAATCCTTTTAGCGCACGCAAATTATAAAAAAAAAAAAAAAAAAAAATATTTTTCACTTACAACAAATAAATAATAAAATTAAAACAAATCCAAAACAATGAACTTATTAAAACACATGGGTACGGGATCGCGGAAGACAATATTGGTATATCTCACGTACAGTATGAAGAAACGATTACAATGCTGTTTTCCTCTATATAATACACGACATGTATCACAAGGAAAATGGAAAGAGAGAATGTAAACATGCACTAAAAGCTACAATTAAACAAGTAAGCAACTAAAAAAAAACTCTCGCAGGAAACATAGCGACGTATTAAAACATGGTAACAGCACATAACAATTCAAATATACAGGCGAAAACAAAAAACTACCTTTAGCGTTAATGAATTGTAATTGTAATTGCAAATCTGTAATTGAACCTAACTGTAAATTTGTTGGAATTGTACTAAATAAAAGCATAAAGCAAATACCGATAGTTAGTGATGAAAAGGAGAAAGACGATTTTTTTATTGTTTTCTATTGGGTCGCTTATAAGTTTTGCCAGTGAACCTATTTATTTTCGGGATTGAGTGGGTAAAGCTGATCTAAATGCTAAGCGTGTGTCGCCTAAGTTGCACTTTTCATTTACAATCTCCTAAAGTAGAACATAACTGCAGCAAAAGAAAAAAACGATACACTATTGGAAAAAAAAGAACCCCGTCACACCTTAATTTGAATTAAATGACTTCTGAGGGGAAATACCAGGACGTGGCTAATGTTTCATTTGTCCTGTCAGCTTGAATTTAAATGCGCGATGCAAAATTCATAGCAGAAATGTAGGTGAATACATACATACCTATACCTCTTCAGATAATTGTAGGTAATTGTGGATTATGGCATGCAAAACCCCAGAGGCTATTTAATTAGCCAAAGTGTGTATAACTCTCTGAAGTATGAAGGGTTTATGTACGGATGTGCCGAAGCTAAAATGTTCAAGCAAACCACGAGGGGACCAGCAACAACTGGCAACAGCAACAATAGCAGTAACAACAGCAGCAATTAAAGAAACTACCACGGTAGCAACAAAAGCTGTAGTATGTATCAGCAATAACAAAGAAGTCAGCAGCCATTTTCCTAAATTTGGTCGAATTTGTGAAAGTATGGAAGAGGCGCCGGAAGATTAAACCGAAGCCAAATGTGTCGGCAAAGTAAAGGGCTTAGCCAGAGGGAGGTATGGTAGCGTCGTCCGCAGCAGAGGCTGAAACCGAAGAGGTTTGAAGAGGAGCTGGAATCTCAGCTCAACAGGCTATTAAAAGAGCTCCTTGAAAAGAGGGAGTAGTTGCGATTGAAAAAAAGCGGAAAAGCAGCAACTACAACAAAAAGAACTGCTTCAATAAAAACAACAGCGCATCATGCAAATTTTAGGGCGGGCCATGACTCTATTCATTCCGCGTCAAAATTGTTAAACGGCAAACAGTGGAATCAATGCAAGGACCAATGCATGGGTGCATGCCTTGTTGACTTTGAAAAGGCCTTCGACACCGTATAGTTAGGCCTCCGACACCGTATTTCTTACATGTTGACGAGGCTCGGCAATTCGGCATGCACAAGATTCGTGGAAAAGAAGTTCGTTGCCAAATGTGGCAAGGTGACATCGAGCAGTGTATTTTGGCTGAAACACATGTACATCAGCGACGCACGCAGTAATGCATGCATCAACGCACATAAGACACATGTGCAATTAGAATTCAGTATGGTTTTTGCCTGACCTAAATATCACTTGGTTCCTTCACGAAGGGTAGTCACCTTGTCGAGTGCACCATCCTTTGATGGTGCCGGTGTGGAGGCTTAACGATGTTTCATACATCCACTAAGAACTGCCCAAGGACATTCCGTCCTGCCCCAATTCCCCTTTTTCTCCCCTACCCCTCCTCTCTCCTGATTTCCTCCCTCTGATTCTCTCACTCCTTCTCCCTTTCCTTATCCGCTGGGCTGGACTTAAGGTGTGACACGACCCATGCCGAGAGTCGGCCAGGCTTAGGGCCCAGTTTAAAAAATAGCTCAGTCGCCCACGGAGTATCCGGATACCTGGCGATCTCCGGATTAACCAGCCTTACCTGCATACTGCGGATCTCTGTGCAGGCGGACCTTCTTTCTCCGCTACTCGTGGGTTCAACTATGAATAACAAACAAAACAAAAATAAAAACATCAAGACCGGTATCTCTTCCAAACCGGGCGGCGACCTTGCTGTCTACTGACGCGGCTCCTGCAACAAAGAATAGCACTGCGACTATGAGTAATCGTGATCCAGTTGCTGCCAGCAGCAGTGAGCCACAATTCCTAGCAGCGGTAGGTTTGTGGCACTTCATGGCCCTTCCGTTGCAAGCCTTACAAATCCTAGTACGTCTCGTAGTGGATGTTCGCGACAACGCACTCCCTCGAGGGCATACTACAAGGACAGGCGAAATGCCATAAGAACTCTGAAGGTCTTTGGAGATATTCTGGAGACCAACAGAACACCACAGCAGATCGCCAAATTAAAATGGGCCCAAGGCTTTCTAGAGAAGGACAAGAGCGCTAACAAAGACTTCACGTCCAAGCGCCAGAGATCGGTGGAAGAAACCACTTCGGTTTCCAAAAAACCTAAGGTGCATAACAATTGCACCACCTCACATTCTGCCCCCAAATCTCAAAAGTCCTTCAGCGATGTCCTAAAGAACAAAATCGTGGTCGCGGTGATCGACCGCAGCGACCCGGAGGGAAGAATTTCCCCCGAACGATGGCATAAGCTGAGGAACAAGCTACTTAGCCTCTATCTGGCCTTCATGAAGGACCACCCTGGACCAGCTCCAGTAACTGAAGATGCCGGACTACACCAAGGGCATATCCGGCTCGTCGCCAGCGACAATATTAGACCGTTGGATCTGTATAAGATCGCCATAGGCAAACTGGGGGAGGTTTGGCCTAGAGCGAAGCTTAAGGTTGTCGCGAAGGAGGACATCCCGAGCAGACCGAGGGCTCGTGCTTGGATCCCTGCTGAACACCCCTCTGCAGAAGAAGTATTGTCGGTTATTAGACTGGGCAATCCCTCACTCCCAACCCACGACTGGAAAGTTGCGAAGCTGGAAGAGCATAGGGGATCCTTCAGATCAGCTATTATAGTGATCAACCAAGAATCCCTGGCTCCCTTGGCGAAGACCAAGGATCACCCAAAAGCTAATAAGCCTCCGCATCCCTCTGACACAGGACTTAACACCCCTGATCCTGGAGCATAAATCTCCCTTCCATCCATGGAAGATGATGAACCAACTGTGACTGCTCCCACTCAGCCCTCTACGTCCACTGCTAACACCAACTCTAGTATGGACACGGAAGACCGGAAGACGAGCTCTTAGGCTCGTCCTCTGACTCTGACTCAGATTCAAATAACACCGTGGTGGAGACTCCTCTGCCTGATTGCGACGATCAATGTTGCGATTAGTACAGATCAACCTCCACCACTCCAAAAAGGCTTCGGCCTCCCTTCTTATCCGTCTTTCTAAAGATGGAGAAGATATGGTCCTGACCCAAGAAACATGGATTGTTAACAACCTGGTTCGAGGACTCCGGACTCATGGATACAAATTGTTGTATGCAACAGACAAAGGTAAACCTAGAACTTGCATACTGGCAAAAAGTAGCTTAAATGTATTTTTACTCCCTAATTTCAGCGACCGTGATGCAACCGTGGTGAGTCTAGAGACTGTTCGCGGCACCCATTGGATAGCCTCGGCTTATCTGGCCCATGGCCACGTAGGGTTCTTGCCTGGTGTCAACCTAGAGGGACTGATCGCGGCAGCTGAACATCAAAAAACTGGTCTCATTATTGGATGTGATGCCAATGCGCACCATTCAGTATGGGGCAGTTCTGACATCAACGACAGAGGTGAGTATCTTTTTGATTATATTCTTAATACTAATCTCATTGTGTGTAACACTGGTAGTGAACCTACCTTCATTACAAAAGATAGACAGGAGGTTCTAGATATAACTCTGGTCTCCGACTCAATCCATCAGGAAATTGTAGACTGGAAAGTCTCGGCGGAACACTCTTTTAGTGACCACCGTTACATTCAATTCAGTTTAGCCGATGACCCTCCCCGCCAGCCAGTTTTTAGAAATTATAGGAAAACTGACTGGCTCAAGTATAGAGAAGTGCTGAAAAGTTCAATGAAATCTGAACTCCTTAGTCCCCCCCCCCCCGGAACACCATAGAGCTAGATAAGAAGGTCAGGGTACTCACCTTGGCCCTCAATAAGGCTCTGACTTCTGCCTGCCCGCTCACACGGCCTAGAGGCAAAAAGAAGCCGGTTTGGTGGACCCCAGCACTAGGACCTCTAAGAAGCAGTTGTAGAAAACTGTTCAACCAAGCCAAGTTCACAAAAGCTGAAACCGACTGGGCTTCATACAAAGCATCTCTCAATGCTTACAAAAAGGAACTGAGGAAAGCCAAACGCTCGTCTTGGAGACTCTTCTGTGGAAAAATAGAGGAATCTTCGGAGGCATCTAGGCTAAGAAAAATCCTCTCAACCAACCCAGGTATGAATCGCTCAATCTACTACTGGATACACATTTCACAGGTAGCTCCCACGTTACTAGCAATATAAACCTGTCTAGGTCAATTGCACGTACGACTAACTTTAAAGGTCTGATTACTAGGGACAAACTGCTCTGGGCGATACACAGCTTCAAACCATACAAATCCGCGGGGCCAGATGGCATAATACCAGCTGAAATTCAAAACACCTCGGATATCATCTCGCCTTTGCTTGAGATAATCCTGAAAAGCTGCGTAAAAATGGCATACATTCCGCTGTTATGGAGAGAAGTAAAGGTAGTATTCATACCCAAAGCCGGTAAATGTTCCCATGTAAATCCTAAGGATCTCAGATCCATAAGCCTATCGTCATTCCTTCTAAAAACATTAGAAAGGCTGATTGATATCCATCTACGTACTAACATAGATACAAGACTTTTGTCTACGGCTCAACATGCATATTGCAAAGGCAAATCTGTTGAAACAGCCTTACATACGTTAGTACGCTCAATCGAATACTCCCTTCACCATAAGGAGTACACTATGGTTGCATTCCTGGATATTGAGGGTGCTTTTAATAACGTCAATACATCCGCGAACGCAAATGCACTGTCAGATCTAAAGGTAGATGACTCACTTGGTGAGCTTATTAATCTTCTTCTCACAAGTCGGATTATAAACTCGAAACAGGGTATGACATCGGCCAGAAGATCTGTCAGTAGAGGTACGCCACAAGGTGGAGTCCTATCTCCCCTCCTTTGGAACTTAGTGGTGAACAAGCTGCTGATGTGCCTAGAAAAGGAGGGCTGCAGGGTGATTGCCTATGCAGATGACGTTGCTATTGCCGCCTCAGGGAAGCACCTAAACACCCTGAAAGAACTTCTCCAAAACGCTCTTAATAAGCTAACCACATGGACAGATCGTTGTGGGTTGGGTGTTAACCCCCACAAAACCAAACTTGTTCTATTCACTAGGAAACACAAAATTCCATACATTGATCCCCCCTCTATCAGGGGAACAAATCTAGTCTTTTCGGACGAGGCAAAATACTTGGGTCTCATTCTGGATAGAAAGCTTAGCTGGAAACCTAACATTCAGGAAAGAGTTCGTAAAGCTACAGCAGCACTCTTCTCCTGCAAAAAAGCCATTGGTAATAAATGGGGGCTCCAGCCCCGCATTACCAACTGGCTATACATCTCGGTAATAAGACCGATACTTTTGTACGGGGTGGTTGTTTGGTGGCCTGCCCTAGATAAAGCGATAAATCGCGATAAGCTAGGCAAAGTTCAACGAACAGCTTGTCTCTGCATGAGTGGTGCACTGCGCACTACCCCCTCTGCTGCAATGGACATTCTGTTTCACCTGACACCCCTGGACATCTTTAGCAAGCAAGTGGCTGCTAGTGCGGCTATCCGCCTCAAAACAACGTTCCAATGGTCCGAGAATGAAATCGGCCACGCATCTATTCTGAAAAAATTTGGAATCGTCCCCAGTAACATAGACTACACCACCCCTCAGACCCTTTTTGACAAAAACTTCAAGGTCAGGATCCCTCCCAGAACATTCTGGGAAGGGCCACCCGTCGAAAATAAATCGATCCATTTTTATACCGATGGATCCAAAACTGACGCGGGGGTAGGAGGTGGTGTGTTCTCTGACAGGCTGAATCTCAGCCTCTCCTTTCGACTCCCGGATCACTGCAGTGTGTTCCAGGCAGAAATCTTGGCTATTAAAGAAGTCCTGTCGTGGCTGAAGAAGAACGTGATATCCGTTACGGATATCAGGATCTTCTCAGATAGTCAAGCTGCATTAAAATCCCTGGATTCTGGGTCCACAAACTCTATCGTAGTCTGTGACTGTCGATCATCTCTAGTGGAGATGGCGAAGCATTTTAACATCCACCTATGCTGGGTGCCAGGACATACAGACATTCCAGGGAACTGTAGGGCGGATGAACTCGCCAGAAAAGGAACCACACTGCCCCTTTTACCTGATAAAGCTTCACTAGGCATCCCAATCGCTACATGTTTATGAGACAGACCATTGAGAACTGTAACCTTAGGTGGACAAGTGGCAACACTTGTCTAGCGACAAAGCAGATTTGGCCAAAGCTGGATCTGAAACGCTCTAAGTGTTTGATTTCTCTAAACAGACTTCACATTGGTGCTATAATTGGTGTGATCACCGGACACTGTCTCATAGGCAGACATAGAACAAGGCTTGGCGTTCACGCAAATGACTTCTGCAGAAGCTGTATGGACGAGGAGGAGGAGGAGACAGTTCTCCACCTTCTCTGCACGTGCCCTGCTCTTTCTCAAAGGCGTAAACTCCATTTAGGATCCTTCTTTTACAATGATCTTAACGATCTCATTAACACCGACATAAAAAAGTCTGTCAAGCTTCATTAGAAGCTCCAACTGGTTCAACGAGTAGGAGGATGATACATCCGTGTGGTATCACAATGGGCCTGTCACTGGCCTAAGTGTGTCGGTCTCAGCCGACTGCCACTACAACCTAACCTAACCTAACCTAAATATCACTGAACGACCAAACGACTAAGATGTTAAGTATTGTCATCGAATTTCACAGCACTAAACGTCAAGCCGGAAAAGTTGTAATAAATTGTGTTGTTCGAATACAACCGTTGAATCAAAATTAGAAATAGAAACAGCTTGCACTAAGAATCGACATGCAGCAAGCAAAGTGTCATTTTACGTACAAAATCATCATGCTGCACGGCTCTTGCTGTGATTCATCCTGACATTAAAAACGGTTTACAACAGGGGCGGTGGATTCTCCGATCCTGTTTAATATTATACACAAGTGATCTAGTAGGTTCACTTACACATGATTTAGCGTATGCCGACGATTTTGGAGCTGATCTGCTCCTAAGATCGGGTTCATCAACATACTCTTGCAGCGTGACTTCGATCAAAATAAGGGATATTGCTATGACTGGAAGCTGAAGATCAACTTCCAGAAATCGGAAACAGCTTTGTTCAGAACTGTATTGTTTGGTGCCTCTAGGAATATCGGAAAAACTGAAAAATATTGGCCATTATTGGATAAAATGGACAGCCGTTAGCGTTGAAAAGCGTAAGAACACGGTATTCCGACCAGTATATGTATTTTGGTAAACATATATGTATATGCCTGTCTTGCTGGTGCCAAGGCGGCTTTTGCTCTGACGAGGAGACTGTTTCATAGCAGTCAACTTGCCACCAGAATGAAGGTCATATCTTACGTAGCCCCAATAAGGCCAATCATCGCTAATGGTTGTGCATTGTAGTTCAATGTAGCGCTTAGTAATATGGACAAGATTCGGGTGTTTGAAAGACAGCATATTAATATTTTATATAATGTTATACTATACGCAAAACTTAAGTGGAAGCCGCACGTTAAGAAAAAGCGTGACGAGCTCGCAATCAGACTTAGAGAAATGTATTGGCTACTCGGAAGATATTCCAAGCCAAGCGTATACAACAAACTGCTCCTGTATAAGCAATTGCTAAAACTTTCTTGGACATACGGTATACAACTTTGGGGTTGCACCAAATCAAGCAATATGACTATAATATGTACAAACATTCCAAAACAAAACGCTAAGAGCAATCGTGAATGCTCCATGGTATAAAAGGAATAGTGATATTCACAGAGATCTAGGAAGTGCTGCCGTGAGTAACGAAGTAACAAACTTTGCTCGCAAACTTCGTACTCGTATTCATGGTCATTGCAATAATGAAATAATCCGTATTCTAAACGTGACAAACCTTGAGCGCCAATTACAAATAACAAGACCGTTCGACCTAGTGCCATAAGGAAAAACCGCATATGTATAATGAAGGTATTAGTAGGTGCGTTCGCTGGAAAGCTACCTACCAAACGCGATTAACACTACAGACGCGTAAACTACTTGTTAAGAAAACTTAGTCGTAGTCATCAAAAAAAGTAAAAAAAAAAATGAGAGGAACGAATTTCATACTACTATGAGCGCGCCCGGCCGGTCCTTATAGTGCCTCTCTGTGGGGTGAGGTTTATCCCGTAGGGATACTAGATAATATATGAATCGGGCATAACCACTGGTGCGGGCCATTGGTATCTTAAGAAGATTCCTCACCTCCAGGCGCAGCCGAAAAAAAAATATAATGTTATATTATCTTTTTTTAGTTTTATGTTTTTTTATTCTGCTATGCTATTTTTTTCTACTACAGGGTTCTTCAACAGGGACGCTACAAAAGTAGAGCGACAGGGACAGCAAACGCCGCAGAATTTCTTGCCGCTCTTTTGACATTTCTCTTCAGTAATATTTGCCATTTCACGATGGAAAGATATACAAGCCAACAACGAGTCGAAATTATTAAAATTTACTATATCAATTTATTGGAAACCAAGTTTGGAAACCGTGTTATCTCGAGAAATGGTCCAGTCGCTTGGCCGCCTCGGTCGTACGATTTGACGCCGTTAGACTATTTCCTGTGAGGCTACGTCAAGTCTATGGTATATGCCAACAAGCCAGCGACGATTGATGAACTTCGTACGAATATCGAACGTGAAATTGCAGCAGTATCGGCCGATTTATGCTTGAAACCCGTCGAAAATTGGGTTCAGCGTCTGGACTTCTGCAAGCGTGCCCGTGGTGGCCATGCAAAAGAAATTGAGTTCCATACATAATGGTATCGAACGTACTTTCACAGGAATAAAGAATTTCATTGATATCCAAAACTGTTTTTGTTTTATTTAAAAAAAACTTTTGAAGCGCTCTTATTGAAAAACCCTTTATATAAAATGTGTGACATTATTGTTCCATCTTACATCCCTGATGGTACATTTTTGTACCACCGACCATGCCTTTGAACATTTTTCAGGTTTGTTGTACTAAAACGTTTATTTTGAAGGCTTTGATTATATGTAAATCAGTAAACTTTTCTGGAGATGCTCCCCCGAAAGCAGTCCCGAAAGGGTTAAAATAGATTTAATCAATTTTGTCTAATAAGTTTAAAGTTGGAAGCGATACAAACTGACTTTAAAAGAAGGTTCAATGTACTATATGGAGTAAGTTAGGGTAATATGGAATATGTGGATAATATGGAATACCCCTATTTCTCTGTAAATTCTACAGCGACATCTCCTCCTTCATGTTCACAACTTAGGTTACTGATAATGTTTAAGCAATCTACTCGTACTATTCAATTTTAAGTAGCTGTCAAACTGGCAACAGGAAAAATTCAAAAGTAAAATTTGTTGCAACCATAACTTTTAACGTGTGGAGCTTTGACTTGAAAAAAATATAGTAAAATTACTTTTTATCGAAGTAAAACGGTTTAGATCCCAAGCATTGTAATTGTATTAACGTCTGTTGCTGGTTGTTGATCAAATAAATAAACGGTAAGTTACTTTTGACTTTATTTCTGAAAAGTGTAAAATGTTGGCAATATGGAATACCAAGTTGTCGGTTAAATGGAATAGTATTCCATATTATCAGCATTTTCCTTTAATGACGCCTAAGACTAAAGCCCAGAATTCGTATGCAATAGATGGCCCCAAAGACCCAAACTGGTGCAAAGCGCAAGCAATGGAAACCAGAGGACATAGAACAGGCCATTAAATGCGTGCGTTCGAATCAAATGAGTTACCTTAAAGCTTCAAAAGCATTCAATGTCCCCCGCGGAACTCTGTTTAGATTGGCCACTTCTGGGAAAACTCCAACTGAATTATCATGCATTTCACTTGGAAGAAAACCCATCATCACAAATGAAATGGAGTCTGATCTCGTTAAATATATCGGAATCGCGTTACTTTGGTTTAACCCAAGCAGATGTGAACCTGATGTGTTTCCATCCACTTCGAAATCATGCCGGAAAGGGAAAAGGATTCGCCAAACGCTTCATCTAGTGACTCTCTGTAAGTTGTGTGGTTGATGACAAAAGTTCTGATGAATTAGGGTCAGGTTTCGATTCTGATTCTCGTGAAGGCGTAAACTGCTATGTCTGTGACGTATCAGGATAGGCTGATGGTCTATTATGGGACAGATGTATTCAGTGCAACATGTGGTCACATAGGAAGTGTTTCAAAACATTATATCTATGTAAATTTTGTGATAATTCATTTATATAATTCAAACTCTGAATGTATCTATCAAAATAAATCTTGCAAAAAAGAAAAATTCGGTGATTGGTAATATGGAATATTCCATATTGTACTCGATTTTTGGTAATATGGAATATTCCATATAACACGCACATTTTGTTGAGCTAAGATATTTGACCTTTTTTACGTAAAAAAACCGTAACAGAAAAAAGGTAAATTTTCATATTGTGGCAAGTTTAGCGAAGGTACCAGAAAACATTATTAGCCTATTAAAACATTGGACGGGAATTTTGGACCAAAAATGTAAGCGCAATTTCAAAAATAAAAAGGTGTATTCCATATTACCCGAACTTACTCTAATAATACCTACGAAGAAAAAGAACAGAACATTGACTTCAATGGATTTCGATGGCACTTTCGCAGAGGCACAAGAGGGCTTTTCAAATTAAGGTCGACTTTGGAAATATTTAATAAAATCAATGCAAATTTCACTTATCGTTTTGTACTTAAATCCCTGTCGCCTATCCATTGGAGGCGAACAATCGCATCCATTTTTCATCTTTCAATGAAAATTTGATTAATTGTTCTTAAATTCGAATAAAAAAGGAGGAACATTTTTCTAAATATTAAAATAAAAAATATACGCGGGAAGACACATAATTGGTTTAACGTTCAATTGTGTGGACGGACATCAATAACGCGTATCTAGTTTGTGTTTTTGGATAATGTATGTATGTCAGAATCGATTACCCGGCATTCTTCGTAATCTTTTTATTTACATTTTATAGATACAATAGGCATTTGGAACATAAAACTTTGCATAACTAGAACATTTTGCTTTTAGTATTTGTATCCCTAAGTGGTACTTACGCTAAGTTGCAATGAATAATGACAGTTAATCTTTTGTTTGTTAGATGGAATACCTACATTTCAAAATAAATGTATTGGAATTGGAAATCATAAATTATCACAATCAAAGTATTAGAATATGAACAAACTGTACCTATTAGAGCATTAATCCATAATTACTTATCGAAAAAATCTTAGTTTGTTGTTAGGGCTGATCACACTACTTCAGACAATACCTATTTGGATCTCTTTCTATACAGCAGGGGGACGGGCTAAGAATATCACTGCAGCAAATACATTTTTGGAAAGCAAGTAAGACGCAATCAGTGATGTCATCTTTATGAGACAATTGCGCCTCAATGTATGCAATAAAAATGACGCTCAATAGTTCAAGTGTACTTTGTTCTCTATAGAATTTTCTTTATAAATAATAATGGAAGATTTTGAACAAAAATGTTTATTCACTATGAAGTATGTTTCATATTACTGTTCGCAGCACATGCATTTTCTAGGCAGCAATGGCGCAAATGAAACCTAAATTGATTACCATTCTGGTTACACGTTTCATGAAGCCTCGGGTTAGAGATTGCAAAGTGATGCTGGAAGAGGCAATAGCCATCAACACCGCCTCATTTTTAGGGAGGCGGGGACGAACAGGAATATACAAACAAAAGTGTCTTGGAAAACCAAATGGTACAATCTGGACAAGGTGAAAAACGAAGCATTTATTGAATTATATGAAAAATTATCTCCAGGGAGCATATCATCGAACAAATTTGATAATGAAGAACGCAGAGCACAATGCATGTGAAATTTCTTACAACGACCTTGCTTAGACAGAGCAAAATCACTTCTAGGAGCTTAAAACGGTCTCCTCTGTTCATATCCCTATTTATATCATATTCGGTCAAAATATCCTCGGTCAAAATATCCTTTTTTGTGAGTCGAAGAGTTGTCCAGAGGATTACTTCTTTTAATATTCTTTGTATAATATCCCCGGTCAAAATATCCCATTCAAATATCCAAGTTTCTCTGGGAAAAATCTCCCCTGATCTCATTATAGTACCTGGGTGGCATGCTTCACGGGTAAAAGTGTTTACAACTCTGGACATAATAGTACCCGATGGACCCGCTTCGCGGGTAAAAGAGTTTAAAACACCTCTTCGACTCACAAAAATCAGAACTGTGAAACCCGCTTCGAGTCGTAGATCCCATAATAGGGTTTAAAACTCTGGACACCTCTTCGGTTCACAAAAAATAAAACACTGGAAACCTCTTTGACTGTAGATCCCGTAATAGTACATTGGTGGCCCGCTTCGCGGATAAAAGGGCTTACAACTCTGGACAGCACTTCGAGTCACAAAAAATAAAACTCTGGACACCTCTTCGACTCCTAGATCCCATAATAGTACCTGGGTGGACCGCTTCGCGGGTAAAAAAGTTTAAAACTGTGGACACCCCTTCTTACAAAAAAAAAAGAATATTTTGGCTGATGATATTATGTATAAAAAAGAATATTTACAGCCTATACCCAAAGAAACATAATGGTGGACAGATGAAGCTAAAGCAGTGATAAGGGAGAAGAAAGCAGCATTCAAAGCTTGGTCAAAGTACCCTTCTAGTGGAGATGAAAAAGTACGTCTCGGATTCGAATACAGATTTTGTAAGAAACTTTCCAAGAGAAAGGGCACTCAAATTTAGCCAAAGTGTGTGGAGGTCCTGTAGGAATTGGAAGAAATTTCTTTTTCGGTTGACGATAGGAGACAGGATATTCACGACCATCTTCAAAACTGCCGAAACTTTGATAAATACCGTTAAATCAAGCTGATGTCACACACCATGAAGATCGTTGAGCAGGTGTTAGATATCCGAATTACGAAGATGGCAGACTTTTGTGGAAGTTATTGTTAGTTGAATGGCAGAAACCATCGCAGTGAGTGCATTTAATTAATTTGAGTTGAATGATCTTTTTGAAATATATAAAGTATTAATTATTTATATGCTTTCATCGTAAAAATCACGGTAGGTGTAAATAATTACTTTTTATTAGAATATTTTATCAGCATTGTAAAAATAAATGATATAATATAATTCTGATAAGGTTTTTTGAAGATCGTCTGCAGGCGGTTTATTGAAAACATCCGCTGGCATCCTTTCAGCTGTGTGTGTACGTGTACACGATGGGTATTTTTAATCTGACGCACAAAATGTTATTTGGGGCCTGTAGCACAACGCTACACGTATACTTGTACAATTGTATCACATTTCTGTAACACGAAACATCTAGTCGACTGGCACCTCTTAAATTATAATGGGCCAATACTGCAAGTGGAAATCCTGTTTCTATAAGTCAGTGCCACAAGAAGTTTAGAAAAAAAGACTAGTAGAAGAAATGTGACATGTGATGTTAGACTTGTAGGCTGCAAAAATTTTAATATGGTATAAATATTTTATCCTTTAAATGAATCATTATTCCAAAGATTTTCTGATCGTCATTCTGACTATTTTGTCATCCTTCCGGGATCCCGGGCACACTACTTTCGGTTGTCTAGATCAAGCGCTCTGGTATCCGCGATGTGTTGGTCTTTAAAACGAAGGTTTGGCATTCCTTGCCTTCTCAAACCTAGGGGCTGGGAGTCGAAGATCCTCTTGTCTGGAGCATTATTGTCCATTCGCTCAATGTGGCCGAGTCAATGTGTTCCACGTTATTTTAGCTTTTTGGACTACATCCACATCTTCGTACAGCTAATAGAGTTCGCGGTTGCATCTTCTGCTCCCTTTGCCCTCCTCGAAGACAGGACCAACTATCCAACGGAGTATTTTTCTTTACAAGAACTCCACATTAGCTCTTTTTCCTACTTATCGTCCAGCATTGGCACCATAAAGCAGGACTGGCAGGATTAAGGTTTGATAGACCATGCATTTGTCCTTCGAGTGAGGAGTTTTGAACCCGTGTGTTTAGCCAAACCGAAGCAACAACGGGTTCCTAAGGCGTCAACTACCTCAAAGTTATTGCTATATCAACAGTGACGTTTTGTCGTAGGCGGTGAACAAATGTTTGTTTGTTTGTTTTTAGCATGTATTTGGACTTGTCCTCATTAACTTCAGGAGCAAACAATTTCGCCTGTTCTTTAATCGGCGTAAAAACCTCTAACACGGCTCGCTGGAAAAGATGATGTCGATATCGTCCGCCGTTACCGCAGTAGTTGGACGGATCTACTAAAAATAGTTCCTTCAGTGTTGACACCTGCCCTGCGCACTATTTTCTCCAGAACAAGAATGAAGAAGCTACAACTCCTTTCCGAAATCGGGTGCAAGTTTTGGAATAATTGGGAAGAGCTGCTTCCCAAATGCACACAACTAGGTCAGTTTTGCCGGAATCCCATATTCGGTCATCGCCATTTACAGCTCCTGACGAATCATATGCGGTTTTAAAGTCAATGAAAAGATGGTGAGTCTCAACTTAAAATTCGTTGGTCTTTCCCAGGATTTGCCTTAGTGTGCAAAATTGGTCTATTATCGATCTGCCGGGCCGATAAGTGTGTCGCAGAACGGACTGAGACGTTCACATAGTACGTTAGATATGATCTTATAAACATTAGCAGTTATATGCCTCGATAGTTCTTGCAAGACATAGGATCGCCTTTCTTGTCAATGAGTCATATGAAGCTGACACTACAGTCATCGAGTATGCTTTCTTCCACTCATACTTGGATGATGGGTTGGTGCATGTGATGCTTTGGCGCCTGCGCACCACCTCCGTATTTGAAAATGTTCGCCATGAGAGCCGGCGGCCTTATTTTTCCTAAACTTTCTTATAGCTTAGATAACCTCTTCTATACTGGGTGGTGAAATCTGTTTTTCATTGACAGGACGTGGTTTCTCTTTTTTCCCTTTCACTCTCCCTACATGATGCTCTCTACATGAATCCCATTTAGTGACTAGGTATCCGTCGCGTCGCTGTTTCGAAGAACCTGCGTCCCGGTCTTAAAGAAAGCAGCATTTGCTTCGCGTTCGTGTAAAATCTCCGGATGTTGTTTCGATCGCGATATTTTTCGATGTCCTTCAGCTGGGAGAATGCGCATGACCTCTTCTTTCTACCCATGCTGTATTCCTCCTCCATTCTCTTCGCTCGAAACTCTTCCATCGCTGCGCTTGTTTTGCGCTGCAGCGCTTTTAAATGTGCATCTTCTGTCATCTTCTTCCGTTAAATGATTTTTATGTCTATCTTCTTACTTAGTAAAGGGAGTAAGAAAAGAAGCCGTCCGTTCGTATCCGGATATCCTTAACCAGGTGACATAAATTTATTAGAAATCTTTTATTTGAATCTTTCTGTTTATGTAATATGGTTAGTATTGAGCATGGCATGCTTTTAAAGCATGGTCCTTTTCTTCGCTATTCAACCATATCTACCACAAAACATTAAACAAGCCAAACATAATTATTTACCTTTTAAAATTAGTCGAGGGACTACCACACTGAGTGGGGCTAGTGGTGATGTTGTAGCTTTGCATTTTCCTCCCTTCTGGAAGTTCGTGGCTGATGGATGATGATGCTGCCTTCAACCCAATCCATTAGTCCGCCGAAAGGACAGTAGACCCCACCGCACCCCTGAAAATTCTTTAGACACCTACCGTGATCTTCTCAACATCATGTACAGCAAAATAAACAAACAAATCAAGTTAGCATAATATACTATCGTGAACATACAGATTTAATTATTCAAACTAAAGAAAAATATAGGGACGGGCTACAGTCCGCTTGCGCGAACTGTTGGATACCCTATTCTTATTCCTATCCCTCATAAGTGGGCGTGACAAAAGTCTAAGTATGGTTGAATTGTTAAGAACGCTCTACATATTTTGTTATATAACTTTTAAAGGATTTTATCGAAAAAAAAACGCTCCCTAGCTCAAACTTGGGTGTTTCAATAAAATAGTTTTATTTAATTGTGGGCGTGTCAGTAGGCGGATTTTAAAAAAATTAACACATGAGCATAAAGGGCCCCTAGAGAGTATATATTATAAATTTCAGCTCCCTAGCTCACTTTGAATTTTCAAAAAAAAAAAAAAAAAAACTGTGGGCGTGCCAGTGTTTTGAAAATATTTACACATGAGCATAAAGGGCCCATAGAGAGTATATATTATAAACTTCAGCTCCCTAGCTCAAACTTTGGATTTTGAAAAATTAATATACCCTTAGAATAGGGTATACAAAAATTATTTTATTTATTTGTGGGCGTGTCAGTGGGCGGATTTTGAAATTTTTTTATCCCGAGCAGGTCTAGGAGTCGTAGATAATATATCAAAAATTTCAGTTTTCTAGCTCAAAATTCTATTTTTTCCAAAATTTTGTTTTTTTTTGAGTTTGTGGGCGTGTCTGTGGGCGGATTTCAAAAATTCGTAAACTTGATTATTTCGGGACCCTAGAGAGTATATGGTTAAAATTTCAGCTCTCTAGGTCCAGTTTAAAGGCCTAATTTTTGCCAACAGACGGACGGACGGACGGACGGACGGACATGGCTAGATCGACATTACTATCGATGCTGATCATAAATATAGTAACTTTTAGGGGTCTTCGGGCAATATTAAGGTATGTTACAAACTATGCGTCAAAATTAATATACCCTTAGAATAGGGTATAATAATGTACATTCAAATTCAAATGTTATCTGCAAATTTTTTAATATAGGTACATAATGTATATGGAACTTCGGTTTCCACCCTCAGCCAGCTTTTTTTCTCGATAACGGCAAATATCCGCGTAATCTCCTTTCCTCTTCTACTGTTAGCCTACCTATAAAAAGTTGTTTTTAGGTATCTGCCTCGCTTCAATAATTTCTTTATTTTGTTGATTGCCAACGGTGACGGGAAAAAACTAAAATTATTACACCAATCTTCCAATATTGCAAAAACATTTATTTAAACTAATAAACATTAACTTAATATAGTAGGTACATAACAGCCTAATAACTAGTATACAAATAGATAAAATAAAAGATTTTAAGAAAAATAACTTCGATTAAAAATAAATTAGCAATAGAAAAATAGCAATTCGATTAAAAATTAAAAAGCACCCGAGTGTATATATGAATGTATACCTGTATATTCCTTATTTTCGTTCGTATCTTCTTTTTACTTTGCTCAATTAAAGTTAGCTATTCTGGTGTATAAAATATGCAGAAGCACAAAAACGGATAAATACATTAGCTATAAGTCTGGAGTTGAGGATTTCGATACGCCGTCCGGGAAAATTTCTCTATGTGGGACTTTCTGAAACAACCTTACGGGAGAGTGGAGTCAGACTTTACTTCCTCCTCACAGGTGTATTCGATTTACATAAGTCCTATGTGTATTCAATAGGGGCCGAAAATAATTTTCGGTGGCCACGACTATATCAACTGTCGGCGACCGGCCAATTGATTTTTAAATTATGTATATCGTCCTAATATATACATAAACATTACATTATTACATAAATACAAAATATAGATTTAAGATTTAATACTAGGGTAATATATATTATAATTATAGCTTTTAAAGTTTTATATCCACTGACTTGTCTTAATTAATTGAAAAAGAAATGTACCTCACTTTTCTCTACACCACAGTGCATTCACAGACTTACACCTCGAGTGTGCCTCGGGTGCCATTCTTATTTAAATCAACCCTAGTTAATAACTCTTTTGTTGTTTTTTTCAGTACTCTGTCCCGTATTTTCATGTAAATATTTACATATGGGTAATTGGAATGGATTGACAGGTACGGCGTAAAACACAGAGTGATATGGTTTGATTTGAGTTGAGGTTTGTTTTCCCTTTTAATGTGACCAAAACAATTTCATTCGCCAACCTTTAAGGGTAACCTTTAAAATTCTTGATACTTCCCTTGTTGGACATGGTGAAGTGATGCAATAGAGTACTTCGCGACAACGTCAGTGGCAAATGACAGAAAAAAACTGCAGCAGAATGAAATGAAGGAGGAAAACATTGGCGGATCGGGGGAACCTAGTTTTGCGCGAATATTTCGTAAAAAAATTATAATAAAGCGAATTTTAACAAAAAACAAGTTCCAGAATTAAGAAGGAGTATACAAACACTATTTTTAAATACTAAAAAGTTAACAATATAGTAGGATTGTGTACAAAAAATAAAAGTGAATGCCGATTTTGTGGCATAAAAGTATTTTTGTTTGGAAACTAATTAAATTGAACAAATAACTATGCATACATTTTATACTAATTAATACGAACAAACAACAACAATTATTTAATAACAAAATTGTACAGAAAAAAAGTGAAAATGTTTGTAAATGGCTGCATCAAAAGCTATACAAGGTTTTTTTGGTCAACATGCTCACTGTTTTTATTTTTTAATTTTGCTTGACCATATTTTCTTAGGTTTTTTCTCATAATTTGATAGTTTTAACTCTTTAATAGGTTTTGTTTTCACTTAAAAATTCACAATAATTTTTCCATAGGATTTGTGCAAATTACTCAAATTGTTTATTTCAATTTGTTTTTCAAGTTCAAGAAAGAGATACAGCATTTCAGATGTTAGACGTAGGGTATAGGAATTTCAATTGAGTATGAGATGAGAAATAACAAGGAAAGTTTTCAATTACTTGACATTTGTATATACAGGAATAAAATAAATAAAGGTAAATAATAAATAAAACAGAAGGTTGAAAAAAAAGGTTATTCATATTGAGAAGGTTGAGTTTACAAATTGGACTTTTGTTTTTATTAATAAGGACTCAGAGAGTCCAAGCGGGTCAGCTGGTGTACTTATATATACTTATATGTAAATATAATAATACAATACAAGAATACTCCATAAAAGGTGTGTTTGCGAATTATTTACAGAGACGTATTTTCGATGTATGATGAATCGTGTACGCGTCATATTGAGCCGCTTCGTGTTAAATTAAAAATAATAAAAACGTAAACTACAAAATATTTAATGTAAGTACCTACTTTTTTGGTACTTGTTCAAAAATATCAATTAACATTTTCCTCATAAAAAAAACCAAAGCATTCAATAATCAATAAACAAAATATTCAGTCAGGAAAATTCCATAGTCTCGGAAGACAAAATTGATTTGGAAGAGCTCAATCGAAGGTTCTCTACTCCAGGGGCACCTCTTGCAACAAGCCTAACGCCACTACAGTATAATAGAGAAAATGAATTTTCCTTGACTGCTGTTGACATATACATATAAAGGGTGATTTTTTTAAGGTTAGGATTTTCATGCATTAGTATTTGACAGATCACGCGGGATTTCAGACATGGTGTCAAAGAGAAAGATGCTCAGTATGCTTTGACATTTCATCATGAATAGACTTACTAACGAGCAACGCTTGAATTTTCAGTGAATGGGCCCTAGAAAAGTTGGCAGAAAATCCGCTTTTTTATCGACAAATTTTGTTCAGCGATGAGGCTCATTTCTGGTTGAATGGCTACGTAAATAAGCACAATTGCCGCATTTGGAGTGAAGAGCAACCAGAAGCCGTTCAAGAACTGCCCATGCATCCCAAAAAATGCACTGTTTGGTGTGGTTTGTACGCTGGTGGAATCATTGGACCGTATTTTTTCAAAGATGCTGTTGGACGCAACGTTACGGTGAATGGCGATCGCTATCGTTCAATGCTAACAAACTTTTTGTTGCCAAAAATGGAAGAACTGAACTTGGTTGACATGTGGTTTCAACAAGATGGCGCTACATGCCACACAGCTCGCGATTCTATGGCCATTTTGAGGGAAAACTTCGGAGAACAATTCATCTCAAGGAATGGACCGGTAAGTTGGCCACCAAGATCATGCGATTTGACGCCTTTAGACTATTTTTTGTGGGGCTACGTCAAGTCTAAAGTCTACACAAATAAGCCAGCAACTATTCCAGCTTTGGAAGACAACATTTCCGAAGAAATTCGGGCTATTCCGGCCGAAATGCTCGAAAAAGTTACCCAAAATTGGACTTTCCAAATGGACCACCTAAGACGCAGCCGCGGTCAACATTTAAATAAAATTATCTTCAAAAAGTAAATGTCATGGACCAATCTAACGTTTCAAATAAAGACTCGATGAGATTTTGCAAATTTTATGCGTTTTTTTTTTAAAAAAAGTTCTCAAGCTCTTAAAAAATCACCCTTTACAATGTAGGAAACACAATCGTCTCTATCGAATGCAAGTCTGTTGGCTTAGATAATCTTCATCCTGATTTCATAAAAATGCTCCTTCCTCTTATAGTTCCTTACATCACCCACATATTTAACACCTGACATCAATTATGACATCAACCTTCCTGTCCGCCTGGAAAAAATCTAAAATCATCACGATTCCTAAAAAAGGAACAAACTCTGAATACAGACCTATAGCAATCCTCCCTTTTTTATCCAAAGTATTTGAATCAATTGTAAGCTCCCAAATAAAAGTGTTTATTAAAGACAAGCAGCTTCTTAATCCTCTGCAGTCAGGTTTCCGGTCCGGATATAGCTGTACATCTGCTTTACTTAAAGTCTCTGACGATGTTAGACAAGCAATTGACACTAATTATACATTGTATTGTATGTGCAGTGGGGCCATCAGTAGATGACAAGCACTTAGAGCTATTGGTCAATCGTACTTCAGCATAGCTGCCCGCTCGCTGCTTATTGGCGATTAGTAAGAGTGTAGCAATCCCTTTTACACAACAAAATATGAAACTAACACAAAATTAAATAGTAAATCCATGTTTTTTTTTAAAAAAGTAACGTAAGCTATTTTAAGCTTACGTCACATCCTTAAAGCGCCACAGTTTCCTTGAGAAACATTTAAGTCTCCACTTTAGTTGGTAAACGTGGTTTTTTCACTGCTCGGACTTGCTCTTCCGGCATGTTGAGCTTACACACAGTCTCATTTTACCAGCAACCGTAGAGAGTGTCAACGATCGCATTTAGTGTGTCTCCACGTATCGAGACAAATAAAAAAAGAACAGAATCAATTGGCTGCGCGCCTAAACCAAAGTAATTAGTACAATTACTAAATTGCGATTATTTTGTTGAATTTTTGATTTTTTTATAAAGAAACAAGGTAAGCACGTGAATTATTAACTACAAATTTAACTACTAGTGTCAATTTCTCTACGATCATAGACACGTGCAAGATATCAATCCGAAGACATCTTGGAAAGAGTCTTGCACGGCTTGATCAACCCACTTTATTTCGAGCACCAAGCGTCAGCAGTTGACAAACTGAACAACGGCAGTCCTAGCGCTCCGTCGAAGGAATCTCTGCAACGAAGCCTGCACTCTCTTCAACCTGACCCACAGTTCCTGCAAGATATTACCTGCACCTGGGTGAAAGTGTTTAAAAGAAGAAAAGAAAAAAAACTCTCCCTACAAAAAGATAATTAGCAAGAAATATTTCCAAGATATAAATTTACTAGAAAAAAAAGTTCTAAATACAAACTACATACGTTTAATTTTGCCTTAGTCTACCTAATCTAATTTATACTTGCCTAGTGCCTAACCTCTGAAAAAGTGCAACGATTTTAATTTCATCATAACGAAATAACATACAGCAAAACATCTGTAAGACATCAGCGATCCAGAGTGCACTCCTGATTTGCGGTTGATCAAGGTAAGCCCCAAAACTTTTTTATATTTTCTTTTCTTTACTTTTTTTACTTTTTTTTATATTTTCGCATATATTTTGTTTGCACATTTTGTTGGTTATGGTATCGCCCTGTGTGCGAATTTAAGTTTTCCTTTTTTTGATATATTTGATTTAAACTTATAAAATTAAACGTATCTATTCCAAAACATTAAACTATTAAATATATTTACCTACCTACTAAATATTTAACTACCTGAAATATCTAAAATATAAAAATTTTGATCTATTTAGTGATAAGTGTCTAACGATGTTTTTTTTTATATCATATTATATTTCTAACAAATTATTTTGAATACGAGTATGTTTTGAAATCGGTTATTTTTGTTCAACAATAAGCATGAAGTTTTGTTGCAATCGCTTCTTAAACATGGCTTTTTAGATTCCTTTTATTGATGTGACGTGGTATCAGTCGTGATTTAAATCGGAGCGTGTGAAATCTAGGGGGCTGCACATAGGCAAAGCAACCAAGGTGCACTTTACCCGGTACATTAAAGGGCGGGTAAGACCTGTAACGAAGCAAGTATCTTCGTCGCCAGTACACCAGGCAATTTTGAGTTATCGAGGCAATTATATTGAGGCACGATTATCATTTTGGTAGTAGGTTAGTGACAACAAGACCCCCCCCCCCCCCCCCCCCCCCCCATCCGACGAGCTACTGCCGTGCATAGCCAGCGTGCCACTAGTTGTCACAAGGGAAGAATCCACCGTAACCCTGCCTGCCACAAGACTCAATGACCTGCCAGTAGCCTTGGCAAAGCGAAGAATATTAGCTAGTTCACCTATAGTGTTGAGCCTGGTTCTGGCGAAAGCAGGGCATTCACAGATGAAGTGAGATGCCGTTTCATCCGCCTCTAGGCAGCAGTCACATAGGCCCGAGCTCCTAATGTGGATGGTTTTAAGGTGCTCCTTAAGAGGACTGAAACCAGTGACGAGACCAATCAAGGATCTTAAGTCTTTCCTGTTTAGTCCAAGCAAAAACTTAGCTCTGCTGATTTTTGGACCGTCCACTAGAATCTTCGAATACCTGCATGAGACCAGGTCATGCCAGTATTCGGAATGTTGTTGGAGTAGAGCCACAGCCATATCACGTTTGTGGACGGATGAGCAGCATCCTATGGATGGTTGTGGGCCAATGAAGGCTGTTGAAGAGCCCTTCCTGGTTAGAGCATCCGCTCTTTCAGTACCCTGGATACCTGTGTGCCCAGGAACCCAGACAAGTGATACCGAGTTACATCTATCCAGAAGGTTAAGCTTAACCATGGTTTCCTCAACTATTTTTGAGTTGAGAGAGCCAGCCGAACAGGCTTTGATAGCGGCTTGGCTATCTGAGCAAATGTATAAGCTTTTACCGTTAATCCTTGTCCTTAACAGGATATTGGCGGCAGTGGCAATCGCAAAGATTTCTGCCTGAAAAACAGTTGTTTGTCTACCCAAGGCTGCAGATAGATTTATCCGACAGTCTCTGGAGTAGACCCCGGCTCCGGAGATACCGTCAATGAGTGAGCCCTCCGTATAGACAATGACCACACCCGGCCTAAAGCCATTCAACCCCTCACTGTTCCATTCCTGCCGTTCCGGAAGGATGACCTGAAAACGGCGCTCAAAGACTTGCTTCGTGCACACAGTGTCATGTGCTTCTCCCCAATGGCCAGGTAGGCTGTCATAGAGAGCTCTGTACCTAGCACCTCTGGCCCCATCGCCGAGATTGACCTGCCGTCCAAGTACTACACACATACGGTATAGTGATTTTCTGGCCTCACCCTCAGCAAGGAACTGCAAGGGAGGTAAACAGAGCAACACTTCCATAGGAGCAGTGGGAGTTCCTCTCATCGCACCTGTAATGCATAAACACGCAATGTGCTGTAGCTTCGTCAGTTGACGTTTGAGGATGTGAGCTCTAGCCCACCATACAATCGCACCATACATAAGGTATGGCCTAACGATGCACGTGTAAATCCAGTGAACCAGCCTGTGACTAAGTCCCCAGGTTCTGCTGAACATCCTACGGCACTGCTAGTTGCCTTCGAAATTCTAGCAACCAAATGTTTAGAAAAGTTAAGTTTTGGGTCTAGAACAATACCCAGATACTTAATCTTGCTTGATAGATAGTAAGGCCACCTCACTTGAGGTATTGCCCTTCTATTCGTGAACAGCATGATCTCAGTCTTCGCGGGGTTGACTGACAGAGCCTGCTCGCGGCACCAACTCCTATCACTATTGAGCGCTGTTTCCATCCGCTCGCAAAGAGTTGGTAAGCTCCTGCCGCTGACAATGATACACACATCGTCAGCGTACCCAATAGCAGGGTGACCTTCCCCATCAAGTCTTCTCAACAAGGAGTCGACCAATAGGTTCCAGAGTGTAGTGGAGAGTACACCGCCCTGCGCAAAGCCTTTAACAGCGCGCACAGTTCTGACACAGACGCCAACAGCAGCTGTAACTTCTCTGCTCCTAAGCATTTCCAGAATCCATTCCACAGTTGTAGAATCGACGCCTTGAGTGTTAAGGCAGATTCAATTCTGCAAAAGGTGGGGTTGTCAAAGGCACCCTCAATATCCATGAAGACAGCAAGAGCATAGATCTTGCGGTCGAGCGCCCTGCGCACTCTGGCCGTCAGGTCCGTTAATGCCGTCTCAGTGGACTTGCCTTCTTGATAGGCGTGTTGGCTATCATGAATACCCAGCGAAGCTGGAATGCTCTTAAGCAATTTTTCAAGGCCCTTTAACAGAAATGATGAAAGGCTAATAGTCCTGAAGCTTTTAGGAAGATCATAGGCAGTCTTTCCCGGTTTGGGAATGAAAACCGCCCTAGCTCTTCTCCAGGCCAAAGGAATATGTCGCAGAGCCACGCTAGCTCTGTAGATTCTAGTTAGCAGTGTGAGCAAAATCTCTATACCCTTTTGCAAGAGTGTGGGATAGATGCCTAATAAACTAATTATACAACTGTGATAACATTACTTGACTTTTCAAAAGCATTTGACTGTGTTAATCCAAATATTCTCTGTGATAAACTTATGACTTACTTTAACTTCTCTGACACTTTTAACAAATTAATTTCTTCATATATGACTAATCGCTTGCAAGCTGTTTCATGTAATAGTAAACTGTGTTCGTTTCTTTCTGTCAATTGTGGTGTTCCTCAAGGATCTATTCTTGGTCCATTATTGTTCTCTCTATTTATTAATGATTTGCCTTCCGTTTTATTACACTGTCAGTATCATATATATATGCTGACGATGTTCAACTGTACATAAGCTTTCCTATTAGCATGATTGAATATGCGAAAATAAACGACGATCTGTGTTCTATTTTCGAGTGGTCAACTCGCAATGGGCTAAAGTTGAACCTCGGCAAAACAAAAGCCATACCAATATCTAAACATTAACCACATCTTTCCGATTTCCCTCCTATCTTTCTAAATTCATGCCAAGTTGAATATGTTAGCCAGGCAAAAAATCTGGGAATTATCTTTAACAATAAGTTGATATGGGATGTTCACATAAATTCAACAATTAATAAAATATATGCATCGCTACGTGGTTTATCTATTACAAAAACAATTTTGCCTACCCAAGTCAAACTGAAATTGGTAAAGGCACTAATAATACCCATAATATCATATGGCTGTTAGCTGTTTGCCGATCCTGACTCATACTCAGTGGCGTAGCGAGGAGGGGAGATATGTATATAAAATTTACAAAACGGATTCTTTTTTCAGTCCAACGAATTTATTTAAAAAGTTTACCAGCATTAAAACTGCTTCACAGTAAAGTAATCAGATATTCCTTGTGTTGCTTAACAACAAAATCCATATAGTTATGGATTCCGACTCCGCATCTGACTCCGGCTCTGTCTCTGATTCTCTCATTGAACACATTGACACTGAGACTGATAAAGCTAAAAATTTAGATGATATTGGAAAGTGGCCTAATGATATAGATGCAAATATGGGATTGCTACTTGTCCAACGCCGTCCAGAAGTAGTGCAGCATGTAAGCGACACGGTTTCTGCTGCACCGACAGGAACGAGGAGGCGGCTAACCAAAGAATGGTTTTATCGCACGTTGACTAAAGGCGAAAAAGTATTACGTTCTTGGATGGCTTCTTCTCCTTCTAAATCGTTATTATGTTGCTTTTGTTGCCGTTTGTTTGAAATTCCGGACAAAAACAACGCATCACAGTTTTGCTGATATGATGTTTTTAATAAGGCAAAAACTAAATCTCAAAGTAGCCACGTATGAATCAAGTCCCCAACACAATCAAATCTTTGCAAATGGAAGGATTTAGAGGCCAGACTTCGAACAGAAGAGACGATTGATAAAAGATAGGAACATATCGTAGCCAAAGGAATGAAAAAATGGGCGGGAAATTCTTACTAGAATGGTGGATATTATTAAATACCTCGCGAAACGGAATTTGGCTTTTCGTGCCCACAGAGAAGAAAGTACAAATAGGGGCAACTTTTTAGAACTGGTGCACCTACTCACAAATAACGATCCAGTGCTTCGAGAACATATTTTACGAATAAAAATGGGTGGAAGAACTATCACTTATACGAGATAACGTTCGTCAACGAACTTTCTGTGAAGTTAAAAAAGCCAAATATTAATCCATTGTACTGGATAGCACCGCGCAGATGTATCACACAAAGATCAAACCAGTCAAGTATTGCGTTATCTTAAAATTGAAAGTAAGAAAGTAGTACAAGTGGAATCTTTTATTGATTTTATCGAATCAGACAACCGGCATTCCTGATATGATTTTAAATAAGCTAAAAGCTGATCGTCTTGATATAATTTATTGCAGAGGTCAAGCATATGACAATGCTGCTGTCATGGCTGGAAAATAAAAGGGAGTGCAGCAAAGACTGAAAGACATAAACCCCAGAGCAGAATGTTGTTCCAATCACTCTTTGAACTTGGTTTGTTTACATGCTGCTGCTGTTAAGTCTAATTCGGCCACTTTCTTCGGTACCTTAGAACGCATATATTCCTTCTTTTACGTGTCCACACACCGTTAGGAAGTTCTGCGGCAAACATTAGGAGGGCATTTTTATAACTTTGGAAAAACTACCGGAGGCAGACGAAAGATTAAACACACGGACGGATGCAGGAGCATTGCTAATAGCATTGCAATCGTTGTCATTTCTGTCTCTTTTGGGTTTTTGGAAACCAGTGCTACACGAAGTTTATGATGCCCAAATATACTTGCAAACAGAAGGACTCAATCTTCATCAATATCCTAAAAAAATAAATGCATTAGGTACAGATCTTCCTTACAGAAAAACGAGATAAATTGGTAGACGGTGCTTTTACTTCTGCTTAAAATGTATGCCAAAAATTTGGATTTTAAAGAAACGTTAAAGGAAAATAAAAAAAAACATATTTTTGGTGACGGAAATATGGGATCATGACGTAATCTCGAATGACAAAAATTTCGAATGCAAAAAATCTCGAAAAAACAAATTTTTAATCTAGAATGCAAAAATCTCGAATGCACACAAATCTCGAAAGAATATATCTCGAAAAAAAAAGTTAATTCGAGATCTTTTTCTTACCTATTTAAAGAGTTTAAACTTAAAGAAAATGCATTACATATTTAGTTTATTCAGCAATTTATTTTGTTCGGTAAATTAACAACAACAAATCAATATTTAACAAAAAAAAAACATTATAAGAAATTGAAAAAATTCCAATAGTAAATAAGGTGCCGTGAAATAACGCCGAGTAAAATAACGCCGAATTATGAAAGCGAAATAACGCCGAATTTCCATGTTCGGTCTTATTCCACTTTGGCAAAGTGAAATAAAGCCGAATCGGCCTTGTTTCGCTTTTAATTTATTTACACAATCAGATAAAGATTCCTAACCGTTTTCAGATTTGCACCCCTGAAAACCTATATAATATAATAATACTAATTTTTGAGACATATTAATTTTGAGACGAGAATTGTAACCATTGTCTCAAAAATTTATATGTATATTCATTCGAGATTTTTGCATTCGAGATTTTTTTTTTCTAGATTTTTGTATTTCGAGATTATGCTTTCGGGATTTTTTTTCGAGATTTTTTTAATTCTAGATTTCTGTTTTCGAAATTTTTACTTCTTCCTTAGAGTCAGTGCTGAAATACAGCAAAGATTTGAACAGCTTGTTCGTAATTTAATGCATTATAATTTACTGTAATAAAATTAAAAAATTTCAATAGCTAAAGAAAAAAATAAAAAAATGGAAAATAAATTACAAAAAATAATCGAATTCTGAAGAATTTTAATTTAGATAATTTAAGTTTAATGGGAATTACTGTTGTTTATTTGATATCCTGAGATCAGTAATTTGTATCCGCTTAGAGATTGGCAAATCGGAAAGTAACCAATATGGGAACATTTTAAATTTTGCGGCTTCATTTTTGCCTCACTTGCTAGAAAGTAGTACGAACAACAGTTGACAAAATATTGAAGAGAAATTTTACCAAGTTTATTGACCTATGTACATATGTGTAGGGATAACTGGTTGAAACCGTAGACATTTTTTTTTTAGTGTGTAAAAAAATTACTAGGGGCGGCATAAATTGGGTCTGCCCCGGGCGGCCCCAACCCACGCTACGCCACTGCTCACACTCGCTTCAAAAACTCAAGGTTGCTTTCAACTCAATTGCCCTGTATGTTTTCAATCTTCGTAGATTTAATCATATTTCATCTGAAGCTCGTCAACTCCTTGGATGTAACTTGGAGACTTTTTTCAAATATCGTTGCTGTGCTTTGCTCTCCAAAACAATTCATGTGAAGGAACCAATCTATTTGTTTAATAAAATTAATTTCTGCGTCTTACGTCCTGCTACAGTTACCTGCTTGACATCACGCAGGCAATTTTTCATTTATGCTGTCAAACTCTGGAATGGTGTACCCATTGCTGTGAAGTCCTTAATGAACGCCGTAAATTCCTAACAGTTTGTTTCGAACACCTCTCCAGTTTGAACTGCGACTTAACTTTCTTGTTTTATATGTCTTCTTGGTTTTTCTCTTCCTTGGATGCGCTTTTATTTTGTTGTACTCTAAATTTAATTTTATTTTACTTATATACATGTATTTTCTGTATTGTATGTATTGTTCTCATTAATTTCAACAAAGCATTCTTGCCATTAAATGTTATATAGTGTCATTTATATCCTGTACTAATTATAAGTTTATCTTGATGTACAGCGTTTCTGAATTAATAAATATCAAAAATAAAAATATCAAATAAATATCTCAGTCAATTCACAGATATAATACAAATCGTTCGTATGATCTGTTCGTTTCAAATTGTTAACTGTTCCACAATGATTTTTTGATGATTTGTAGGAAAACTCTCCAAATAGCAAAAAACCGGATAAGCTAGTTTCGTCGCTGGTATATTCACTTTCAAATAAGCACTATAGGATAAACAAATATAGACTAAATTAAGTTAATAAAAGTAAATTTGTTTACCTACCTCGATTGCAGCACCTCCCATTTTTGCAGACAGTTCTCCTTAGACGTCATATTCTGACAGGACTGATGGTAAACTATTTACAATCAATAACTGATACATAATCCTAATAAAATTGTTCTATTGATGTTAATGCGTATTGTGGTTGTGGGAATTTCATTCCGCTAGCCGTTCAAGTGTTATGGTAGAAACAGATCAACATAGCAACTCCGACTACAACTTTGACAGAAGCGAGAACTTGGCATTTTAAGTAGAGTCAGACAAATTGAAAAAGGGGACTTCGAGAACGAAGCAAAATATTGGAAAAGTTCCAAGGCAACACAAGTCGTCTGCAAGTTTAACAACTAGTTTTTTGTACGCGTTTCCCAGCATCTGTTATTGATTCAAGTTCAGAGATGTAGTGAAAACGTATACCTTCTGCAAACGGAGCGGCTCATCAGACGCATACAAGATTCGTCCTACATCGATGATTGATCTCCGCCTAATAATCGACAAACGACTCTTTTCTGGAGAATTCTTGTAATGTATTCATACATATAATATCTTCTGTACATTTCATCCAATGCATTTCAACGACGACGAGACGCTCGTGTGCAGGAGCCCTTTGAATACTATGAACAATAAGGCAAAGTGAATCAGATGTTTTTGTCATCGGTGCCTCAGCAATTTGAATTGGGCGCGTTCAATTTGCAAGGCAACTGCGAGTTCCCTAGTAGTCAAACCTCTATCACTTGCCAACCGATGGTCACCTGAGTTATTCGATCAATGAGGAAGGGTAAAATAGTAGGGACTCGTAGCTGCCTTGCACATTGTTGTATATAAAAGAGAAAATTCTTACAAAATACAAACAAGAGGGACATTTTGCTTACAATATCAGCACTTTTATGTTGCGAAAAATAAAAACAACGCCGCGAAGTTGGTAGGACCAATTTTTGAACCAAAAAATCCCAAAATGGATAAATCCCAAAACGCAATTTGAAGAGGCGAGTGAAAGGTTCGAGTAGCTTAATTGGCAATAAATAGCCCGTGCTGGAAACACTGCTTCCAATTTAAGATTTAGGTCTTACGTCGAAGTCGAAGTTGAAGTTGATGTACTAATGTGTTCCATCCCCAATAAAGTGTTCTTTCTAAAACCTGCGGCGTGCTTGTCAAAGTCAAAGTCAAAGATGAGGTGTTGATCTGCTTTTACCATTTAATGCCAGAAAGGCAGCAAGTAGTGCAGTTTCCATTTAAAAGAGGAGTCTGATAATTATTATCAAACAGTAACCATCGGTGGATTTAGTTTTAAGTCAAAATCGAAAGGCATGTCGAGTGATTTGGTGAAGTAGTCAAACAGTAAAATTCCCTCACATTTTACAGAAATTCGAAATAAAGTTGCGTCCGTATTGGTAATAAGATATTTCAATCAAAAATGATTTCGATGAAAGTCGATGTGTTTAAACTTACCAATTGAACGCTAAATACAGACCTTTCCAATGACCATAAGTCGTATTCCTTGAAAATCAAACCCCAGTCATGTTGTAAAGGAAACAACATTTTTAAAATATACTCATTTCCTTATATTTGATTTTGGAATTTTACAATTTCCTTATTATTATCATTACATTACATTTCGCATTTCTTGTACATAAGTTTTTATAATGTAGATACATTTATAATTATAGTCTCCTTATAACAACTGACATATACTATGTACGTTACTTAAAATATTATTTAAAAAAAGAAAGTCTTCAATTTACATTATTTGAATACTTATTGTATTATTCTATGAATTTTAATCTATTTATTTTTTTTTAAATTGTATTAACAATTATGTGTATGTATTATAAATGTTTTATAAATTTTTCGTTTTCGTATAATGTATTTTCCATTTAACTACACATATCTATGGTATGGTACCAATCTTATGTTCATTGTCACCTAATGATTATAAAATCGATACGAGTTCGATTATTAAATGAATTACACAGCTTCTTTTTTTATATTTAATTCTCCTGCTTATCGTGTAAAATATATTCACAATAATATGAGTTTCAGAATACGTAGTAAGAATGCCTCATGGAAAGAAATTTCATTCCAATTTGGGTTTTGGTCCTGATTATTCAAATATATATGTTTTCTGTCACTCTATGAGTCCTGGTAATGCCGCAGGAAATATTAAGTTCATATTTTTCTACCTGCGTGTTTATTATTATACGAGCACCACAGAACAAAATTGTTTTAAAATTGGTTCAACACCACTGACGGCCTTCCATGCAGATTTAATAAAATCCAACCAAGCAAAAGCATATCATTCATCGTCCAAGGATGAAAGCTTGGATTTCGTTGGATTGAAATTAATTCAAGAACATGAAATTGTGTCCAAACGATTTGCTAAAGAGCACTTTACTTTTGAGCTCAGAAAGTGTTTGCCAATGAAGTTTTAATTATATAGGTAGAGATATTAAATAGTTGGTAAAATGATGAGTGACATCAGATATGGAGGAATGTATGATAAACTCTACTATTGTTTCTTCAATTTGAGAAATCATACACTTCTTTGACTGGCACTGGTTGGCCTAGCTCGGTTTCCATCGATCAGCAGCGCTACGTTTATACCGAAATCTAAATCCTTCCTAAGATATCTAATAAAACTGAATTTGAAAATAATTAAGTTGTAATGAAATTTAATTTAATAATAACAAAAAATTAAAAAAAAAACACTGCCGGCTTGTGAAAATCGTGTCACTGTACAAGCATATCCACTCTCCATCGAAAAAATGGTAGGAGGTAAGTAAAGTAAGAATGAGATTTCATATGCGCGTCTTATCTTACCCTTAATCCAATTTCATTCGAACTCCAGAACAAGTTTTTTCTTTTTTTATTTTGCGCTTTGTTTAATTCGCAAAAGGCATGATGAATCTACTGTACAAATATTGTCCAAACAAATTGATTAGCAATTTTGGAAACCATAGGTACCAGGTAAAAGCAATGTTTAAGTGAATTTAGAAGCTGACGAATTGGTTAGAGGAGGCTCCTCCGCTGCTTAGCCAGTGCAGCACCGCTATTGAATTATGGCCAAAGCTGAACCAGAGAATATTCAACGAACTTCTAGAACATAGGAGTGGGACCCTTTCCACCCTAACAAGCATATTTTCCTGGACACTGTGCAACAGGTAGACATACTTAGAGAGCTGACGATACGGGAAATAGGAGACAGTTCTGCACTTTAATGGCACGTGTCCCGCACATGCCAACGTAAGGAGGACTACTTTAGTCCAATATTTTTTCCGCGAGCTAAACGAACGGAAGAAAGCCTGCACAGGTGATATTAACAACTTTATAAGAAAAGGCAATTAGATCTAGGCACGGGCATCAGCGTGCTGCACCTGCCCCTACTCAATGGCATTACAATGGACCCTCCTTCACAACCGCGTATCGTTGGCCAATCCCATCTACAGAGTTGAGGTAGATAATATATACGTGCTATCACAGTGGACCTAAATTGGTCTAAGTGTGTCGGCTTCTGCCGACAGCCACCTAAACCTAACCTAACATAACTTATGGACCCTCCTTGCCTTAAGTTTCCCTCAGGTGTTAAGATCTGGCAGTAAGGTAGTTGGATGAGAGAAGATGCGCTCTATGAAGCTACCTCTAAGACCGTTCATACGTGGTGAAGAGCCACACACTGCTCAAGGTGTCACTGCTATAAACAGAAAATGGTGGATCTAAAGCGGAAAACTTAAAAAAAAACCGTAATTATTGGTGGAATAACCGTGCCTATTGTATAAACAGTACTACGTTAACGTGCCTTCTAGTGGTGAACTGCGGATACACGGGCACCTCCGATGAAAATAAGGCCCTTACGGTGGTATGCGAGGCTCTGCCACCGGTGACATTCTTTACCGTGCTGCTCATGGGACCAACATTTCTTCTAGCAACAAAACAACCCAAAGACCTTTAAAACGGACCTCAACAACAAAAGCCGGACCAAGCTGGCACCGCCAACTGCTCCAAAAGCACTCAACGCGTGGAGGATTGACCGATGCTCTCGGACGAGCTCACAAATGAGCCAGGCGTGGATGAGAAAACCAACACAGCTCGTCCTTCGCTGCCCAAACTGGCTGACTTCAAATAGAAGTCGCGTGGCACTACGAATTCTGGACCGACTAGGCAAAAAGGCTGTAAATGAATGGAGTCAGTCGGACAAGTCACAACTTTGGGCAATAAAAGTTGCGCAATTTCCCTTACTGTATGCCTATCCCTTGCCAAAGACCTACCGCAGGAAAAACAAGGAAAAACAGAATTCCATGCTTCTCGCTCCCCACTAACGATTCACTCTTAAACTCTCCAACAGTGAAAGCTATCTAGGACTAAAGTTAGACCGGAAGCTAAACTGAAAAGAAAATAGTAAAGAGCGTACCACGAAGCCACCTTTAAAAGGGCTGCAGGGTCATCATGGCCTACAACTGCATATAATGTACTAGCTGTGAGTGTACACGTCCGTAGTAAGACCAATTCTTTTAGAAAGAGTTAAGGTCTGGGTGACCAGTGACCACCTAGTAGAAGAAAACCATTCTCCTTAAAAATGGTGGAAGAACAACGAGGCGCCCACAAGTGATTCACTTGCCAACGGACAGTATTTAATTTTTAATTTGTTATAATTATTCTCCATACAAAACACTATCAGCCGTATTAATAAACGCACATTAAGGGCGAATTATCTCTAATCAAGGAGTTAAATGAGAAATCTTATTAAAAAAACATTTTTTGGAGTTAATTGACGTTAGTTAACTAATTCAGTGAAGTTGGTGAATTAACGAGTTCATAATTAAGCTGACAGCATTTTTTAGTGAATCTTTGAACCAAATGGTTGGATATGTTTATGCAACCATTTTGGAGGAAGGTACACATAACGATTTAATCCCATTATTAATAAAAAATATCAATTCTGGCATTATTTTTTTATCAACATTTTAGTTACTTTGTGAATTAGATGGCATTAGGTATTTTTGATTAATACGGCTGTGATTTCCCCAATTTTGCAGGCAACTTTTCCAATATTGTTCTCTCCGTAAGAACCTGATTCGGACAATTGTGAATTGTGCAAAAATATTAACACAATCGGTTCATGTAATTAAATGTATGTAGGTATAGAATATGATTCCAAACAAATAAATTTGATTATTACATCAACGCGATTCAATTCTAGAATGTATAAACTTCAATTTTTGAATGAGTTTTTAAACCTTCTTTATTCGTCGACGGTCACGGATCCGTTGGTTATTCTATTTATTCTATTTTATTCTATTGGTATTGCTCTCCGTTGGATCAACGGATCGTTTGAGCTGGGCCCTTCAAGTCGAAAACCTGAGAAAATAGATTCGTATTCGCCGTCAACCATATGAATCGTAATGATTTTCAGAATTTTCCGTTGTGTAGTTGTTATGACACCCGCCTAATACGCAGAAGGCCCACAGTTCGGTCCCGGGCGGCAGGGGTTTCATTTCGAAATGTTATATGTGGTATAGTTTTCGATTCACATAGTTTTAGAACGCGAAATGTGATATGATGACATCATGTTTCAATTCATATCATTTTGTGGGGTAAATATATCGATGCAATGATTACAGAACGTAGGCACCCTTGATGGTTATTACCTTAACTCCACCACCATTGCAATTCGATTTGCATTTTTAAATTTTCCAATAAATTAGGACAAAATAACTAATAATAAATATATATATTCACCCCGAACTTACATTTTCGGTCTTACGGATTCAATTTCACATACCGGACGAAATGAAAACATTCTGGATACAATTTATAAGGCGTTCGCCCGAAACTCGAGTACAACGCTCATATCTGGTATGGTGCACCAATAACTTATTTGGAGCTACTTGACTGGATCATTGGCGACCGAGACATCGCGACATCGATTGACTCTCTTAGTCATCTTCGTAATGTCTCCTGTCTTTCGTTATTTTATCGGTATTTTCACCATAAGTGCTCTAACGAAATAGCCAGTTGCATTCCACCCCTTAAACATTTCAACCGCAATACCCGCCATGCAATGAATGGCCATCAGTTCACCGTCAAGCTTGTATTCGGACGTACAGTGAAGTACAAAGAGTCTCTCCTCAGCCGTACAACACGAATGTGGAATACTCTTCCAAGCTCTATTTTTCCTTTACATTATAACATACAAACATTCAAAACCAACGTGCATCGGCAACTCTCCTTTTCTTCTAATCCTAATTTTCCTACCGCCCACGCTGTGTAGCCAATACATGATAAGGGTACTAAAAAAAATCCCTTTAGTGCGCATAAATTATAAAAAAAGGTGTGAGCCACTCACGGTATAGTTGATGTGTAAACATGTAGGCACAGTTGCGCGTTAACTACCTAATTTGTTATCTAGCTAACGCCGTAACTAAGTAACTAACGTAGTTAAATTAGCTGCGCTAAAAATGTAATCATAATGACAACTAATTTTTGCTATTAGCTATTAGTTGCAGGTTGTGTAACTAAGCTCGTTACGTTGCCAAAGTTAGTTGCGGATGACAACTAAAAGTATGTAATAATCTCTAAAATTGAACATAATTAAAACTGGAAAATGTATAACGAAATAAATGAAATAAAAAAACAACGACACGCGGTTGTCCTCAAACGGGCACCCATCTACGTACTAACCGCGCCCAACGACGTTTAATTGCGGTGATCTGGCGAGCAGCGATTAACTCACGTGGTATGAAAATCTGACGGTGACGGGAAAATCTGACGGTGACGCTCGATATTTCCAACTAGCCCCTACCGAGAAAAAATATATTCAGGCTTATTGTGAGTTTCGCCCGGAAAATATTTCGCCTGGTGAAATTCTGTCCGCCCGGAATTTTAAAAGCTATTGTAAATTTCGCCCGAATGATATTTCACTTCGAATCGACAGTGACATTTCGAACACAGACGAACACACCTTATTTGTGTTTTGACAGCTTTAAAATATAAAGTGCCATATAAATTAAATGCAAAAAAGAAATAGGGAAGTTAAGAATATTTTGCATTAAATTG
Organism: Portevinia maculata; assembly: GCA_949715645.1. Classification (NCBI taxonomy): domain Eukaryota; kingdom Metazoa; phylum Arthropoda; class Insecta; order Diptera; family Syrphidae; genus Portevinia; species Portevinia maculata. Next base: position 34,056,990 of record OX454526.1, on the reverse strand, counting down.
CATTGCGTAGTAGCCAAATGAAATAAAGCCAAAAATGTAAACATTTAACGGCGCAGGGACATCAGTCGCTTTGAGTTAAGCTCCAATTGTTTAGTGCATTTTTTTAAATAAATACTGTGCATATTTTAAGAGTTTATAAAATAGCATTCCAATATTTGCTGGATATTCTTACCAGTCCAAACAAAAATAAGCGATTCCACCCATCGTGAAACTCGCAGCTTGTTTACGTTGTTTTTGCAGATGGTGGATATCAAAAAGGACCAATAAATTTCAAGTCGAGACTTATCATCTTTTCATTGACTTTAAGGCCGCATATGATAGCATTCATCGTCAAGAGCTCTATATGGAGATGGCATTTTCGGCGATTGAATAACAGGAAAAATTGGTTGTTATTTTAGTAAATGAGGACGAGACTAAATACATGCTATCAGCAAACAAACAAATATCTGTCCATTGATTTTATTTGTAGCCGCCTTTTTTCGCACGTACCGGTTTTGGTCGGTCGAAACCTATTAATTAAAAAATCCTGTTCGCCCCAAAAAAATTAAGTGAACATTTTAGCTCTGAATGACGTTTAATTCCGCCCGAATTGAGAGCTGCCAATCAGGGCTATCGTGAACAAAATTCCCTCCGGAATATTTCCCATTTTTCAAAAATAGGTATCGGCATGAATTTCGAAAAAAGGGAAAAAATTCCCTTCGGAATAAATTTGTATCGTAGACAAAAATTCCCCCCGGAATTTTGCGAGATTCCCTCCGGAATATTTCTTTCGCAAATATACTGGTAGAAATTCAAAAATCTAAGCAATTTGTATGTGGATAAGTAGTCGGTTGCTTCTAAGTTTGTATTTTAAATCAAAAAAAAAGTGAAATAAGAGTTGCATGCTTGTTCGGGCTCAAATAAAAAGAATTTAAATCAAAAAAAAAGTGAAATAAGAGTTGCATTGGTTTGTTGTGGCTCAAATAAAAAGAAACTTTAGCTTTAGAAAAGAAGAAGAATTTTGTCTTTATGCAAGTATTTTTTGTTCAAGTTTTATTACGATAATTTTATAAAAAAAATAAACATTAGGTCTAACTCAACTAATCAAAGACAATTGAATTTGTTTATGTCACTTCACTAAACCGAACGCGAGTATAATAAAAAAATTAATAACATTAACACAATTTTCTGTTAAAAAAAAATACCAAAATCTCCACAAATATGAGCTTATAAATTGATTTATTTGCGTTTGACAACTGTCAAACGCCTTCGAACATAACTTCAAAAATTCCGGGGGAAATAAATTCCGATGGAGATTCACGATACTAGGAATAATTTCCAAGGAACATAAAATTTTCGGGGGGATTGCCCGGAATTGCCGATAGCCCTGAATAAGGGGATTCTTTCGAACATCAAATTTTTTTTCGCCCGAAATTCACAACAGGCGAAAAGAAAAAAGGGAATTTTTTCGGGTGGAATCTTGTTCACGCGAAACTCACAATAGGGCTGATTTACACATCAACGAAAGCAAAAATGTTTACACATTAAAATGTTCGACCGTTTCTGAGCACACTCTTTAATTCAACAGAAATAGAACGAAATCAAAAATGAGCACACCTAATTTTCGAAACCGGTGGGAATTGAAATTCGCCCGAAATTGATCACATTGGTGATTCAACGTTCTAAAAAGTAAGAACGTAGTGACTGAATCCCTACATTTAATCTTCTAGCATTCGTCCAATTTGTTGTATTTCGTTAAGCACACACGCACAGTTCGCCAGCAACCCATTGTATGGTTGACATAGGGGGGTATAAGGAAATTTGAAATTAAAAATGATTTCAATTAAAAAATTTGAAATCAAGGAGAACGTGATTATGAAAATTTTTTCAAATATTCTTTAAACATTTTTCAAATATTTTCTCACGAATTTTGGCAAATGTAGGTACCTATATCTAAATAATTTGATGGCCTAGAAATGATTTTTTGGACCTTGAAAGCTATGTAAATGCTAGTTTATTCCCATTGTTGTTGGGCTATTAAAAATTAAAGCTATCCGCATCACCTAGGTAGGTAGGTACTTAATAGATTAACGTCCATTTGAAAAATTTAACCATCTAAATAGGTGTACCTACATACATAGTTCGTGCATGACTACGGTGACCAAATATTTCAAAGAAAATTAATTGTTGCTATTTGTATTTATTAAAAACTACTAAGGCCGGGAGTCGCCGACAGATCTTTAACTATGAGCTACATTAACAAATTTACCAACCCTTATTATTGCAGATTTACGAGCGCGCATAAGGCTCATGAATGAATGGTCGCTACCACGTTGAGAACACTACCTACCTATCTACTCGATAAATTCGGAAATTCGAAATCACCTGACTGTCACTTGACATTTTAACATACATATACTTTCAAAATGGAAGGAAGTTGTAGTCCGGTCCTTTGCAATTTATTTTTACTAGTTTTTGAATAAAACTCAATCAATTGGCCGCCTCTATTGGCCAAAGCAAAATGTGTCTTTTTTGCTGCGTTTTCCATGACTTTTTCTATCACATCTCGGGCTAGTGATGATTTTGGCAAAAAATGTGTGTAACGACTCATAGTTACTGAATTGACATTTCAAAAACATGCCTATGCCTACTCAACTCAATCGATTGGTAAATGTCAAAGTTATTTAATGTTTACCTACCGTCCTAAAAGATGGCGCAACCTTTTTTCTATGCTTGTTTTATGCCTTTTCAACGAATCCCCGTTTGCACAAAGTGAAATCAACTATGGGTTTAATAAATATTCGATAGGTTCCTACATGCACATTTTTTCAAAATAGAAAGGACGGCTGGTTTCCATAAGTATGACTGAGAAGATTTTCGTTCCACCCTGTTTCATCGAAAAAGAGAATACATAAATTCGCATTGCTATTCGTTTTGTTTGCTCTTTCTTCGTATTTCAAAATAAGCATATAAGCTGGCATATGTATGTACAAACTCGACATGTGCTTCTTAGTTAAGTATAATAATGACGAGGCAAAGAGGGACAAATACAAAATACGCACATGAGTCTGAAAGAATAAGAACACATACATGATAAATATGTATCTACTGATATAGATTACTTTTGTTTGTAGTTATTCAGCTTTCAGCAGTGGAGGATCGATGGATACGACATACGACATAAGAGTATTAGATGCCTGTACCAGTATCGATAAATAGGAGAGCGAAAGCAACGGGGCCAACAGGTAACCGTAACAAGCGAATGGTTACTATTACCGAAACCGATAGTATTCATGACGAGCTGGTTGTTAATAATTGCGTTTCTATAATTTCTTAAAGTCAGTGTGAGTGTGTGAATAATTCAAGGGAAGAATATTTTTGTTAGTGGTTGTAAAGATGAGTTATAACAAAGTGAAAGATTTAGAAATGAAGTTGCAAGTCGTGCGTGAAAAAGTTCACCAATTGATGGCTGAAAATGCCGCCCTCCAAGAGAAGGTAATGCGCGCTGCGGTTTCACAAACTGAATATCCATTTGGCATAGAAGAAATAAGTATTCTGATACCAGAATTCGATTCTCAGTCGGGTGCAAATATGACAGCATCCGCATGGCTAAATCATATCGAAAAATTAGGACAGACCTACAGCTGGGATAACAAAACAAAGTTATTCTACACAACACTGCGACTGGCCGGAGCCGCTCGCTTATGGTATTCTTCTGTACCAAATTACTTGCAGGTACATTCCTTCAAAGGTTTCAAACAAGAAATGATCAGAAGTTTTCCATCAACTATCAATGAAAGTGAAATACTCGCCGAAATTACAAAAAGAAAAAGGCTTCCGACCGAGAGTATAGAAAACTATTTCTATGACGTTTTAAATCTATGCAGGCAACTCGATATGACAGCTAAAAACATAACGAACCACATTATCGCGGGGCTGAGTAATGACAGCTTGAAAAATGCACTTACGGCTTTCAATTTTTATGATCATAATAATCTGTTGATGGAAATTAAAAAATTCGAAAACGGTGACATGGGTGTCCTAACTCGCAGTCAAATGCTATTAAATAAAAGTGCCAGCATACGTGCAGCTACTAATGAGATATTAAAAAAAATTGACATAAGTGGTTTAACGACAGCTAAAATATTAAAACAAAGTGACAGTAGTGGTTTAACGCTAGCTAAAATATCAAAAGAAAGTGACAAAAGTGATACAACGCCAGCTAAAATTTCTGAAAAACAAAATAGTAATTCAACTTCTGATGAAATGTCAGGAAAAAGTGACATTAGTAGTTCAACTACCGGTAAAGTTTCGGAAGAATTTGTCAGCGGTATTTTGATAAGTCGAAAAATATCCAAACAAATTATAAGAACAAAATCATACGAAAGGAGTTCTAGAGTAAGCAGAAATCGTTCAAAATTTGACGGATGTTTTCAGTGTGGTGAAGTTGGCCATTTTTTTGCAAACTGCCAGAGTAAGCAAAAGGAATATTGTGACAAATGCAAAGGCAAGGGACATCTCTCAGCAGACTGTAATAAAAAAACTGATTTTGTAAATATGAACAACGCTTGTGTTGTTGCAGAATATAAATCAGTTGTTGAATATTCTGTCAAAAACTAATCGATTTGTCAAAGGCAACGCAGAATTGAATTAAATAAAACAAATCCTTTACATAATGAGCTTTTACATACTATTCTTATTTAATTAAATTTCATTTTCAGCTGTCATTTGTGGATAGGAGTGGTAGGTGCATACGTAGAACTGTTTGTTTAACGTATTTTTCAATGCAGGGTATAACAGTGGGCGTAGATCCGGTCGAACTTGTAAGGTACATACTGCTGATCAGGATGGAAGGATCTTTAGTGAGCAATGTCTAACAAATGTGCGCTCTATCTTTTTAGGAACTTGTGGGAAAAGGAGTGGAAAATTCTTAATTTTTGTAATATTTCTTTGCTTTTAAGTTTTGCCTCTTCAATAGCTTTTGTTTTCACTTTAATATATGTACCTATGTATCGTTGTCAAAAACAGAAATATTTTCGCTGCGGTTGTTTTTTTACGATTTTCGTTTTTGACCCTGAAAAGTTTTATTAAGAGATTTGAGATGAAAGGTTGAGGAGGGTCTTAAAAGGTTAGGTCTAATGGGTTGCTCGAATATCTCGTGTTTTGTAAAACCATCACTTAACAAATATGTATTAGGAATGTTGCACTTATGAATTTCTGAGGCATCTATTGATACTCGCCCTATTATATTATGTTTAGGAAAGTAGTAGAAAACTAACTGATCGAAATAGTACTAATGTATCAGTTTTGAGTTTATTTAAGACAGAAAGAGCGAACAATTTTTCCTTAGCTTGTTGTGACAGAAAGAAAAAACATGTAGGTTGTAAGGGAATTTTCGAAGGGATCCGTAAGTGGAACGTGCTAATAAATAGGGCTGCAAATGCATGCTTATTTTGACATTCGATTTCAATAGAATTCGAAGAATCGATTTAATTGAAAGGTAATTCGAAAACATCACGCTTGTTGTGACATTCGATTTCGATCGAAAGTTTATCGAATTCGAAAAAATCCTTGTTTTGAAATTCGATTGAATAGAAAGTTTATTCGAAAGAATTGACTATTCATTGGAATCTCAACATAAGCATGATATGATGTCAATAACTTACGTAGGTTTCTGTGTAAGATAAAAAGCACGTACGGAGATGTTTGTTGAGGTCTGACTGCGAAAATCAGAGTATAATTTGATTTTGATTGATTTGGCTGATAAACGTCGATCCGATTTATGTATGCTAGGGTTCCTTGATTGATGCACTTGTGATGCAGACGCTCGAGAGTAAACTTTAGACTAACAAAGGGCTTTATATTTTGAATTTTTCAAGTTTATCGCTCGTTGCCAAATTTATAGTCAGCAAAGAATACACAGATAGGAACAAAAAGATAACTAGGGTATGAAGCTGTTATGCAAAAACTATAAGAAACAAGAATTGAAGCGGCAAAAGAGCCTGCCTTATCGGGTTAACTGATGCAGTTAGATTTGTGGATTGATGTAGATTTATGTGAAGGTTACTTTTATTCTATACGGGCCAAAAAGATCAAATGTTGCAGCTTTAGAATGCTCACGTTTTCAGACATTGCCATGAGAATAGTTTCTATTCTTATAGTAGACACACAGTAACCGAGCAAACGTACAGAACCTGCGGAAAATTGTAAACTAGAGCGAACATTTTCAAAAATGTAGACATCGGAATGCTCTGTGGGCTGTTTGGTATAGGTATGCATTGTAGGTACTTAATTTGTTACTGGGCCGCGGAGTGATTTGAACCTGAACCCCTCTATCGTAGTCCAATGCAGTAATCACTGCGCTAAATGAATAATGAAGAACAAATTACAGATTGGGAACGACAAGAGTAGGAACACAAAGAGAAAGTGAAACATCACACCGAAATCTAACTTTTTGGTATATTTCCTCCTCCGATCGCTTTAACCAAACTTCCTATCTTGCCAACTGAGCGCCAAAGTGTGTTTCATAAACTAATCAGCACGCGGCAAGAGTACCATAACTTTGAAGCCACGAAAAACGGCTATTCAGCCCTAGCGAGGTATCCGTCGGAACGGAAAATTCTCCGATGTGATAAGAATCGGATGATTTTTGCTTCGACGTATTCTTCCGAACAGGTATTCGAAGCCTAAATCCTCCGATTCTAATCAGATCGGAGAATTTTTCGTCCTGACGGATACCTCGCTAGGGCCGATTTTGTAGGGGACAAACACAAGCATTTTTTATTTCCCCGTATAGGCGGGAGGGGCGATTTTATAAACATTGACTAAAAATTTTGTTTTTAAATAAAGCCAGAAGTTTAAATTATTTTCGAATTAAGTTATTTCTATATAAATAGTTTTTGAAAAAAAAAAATTTTTCAAACTCAAGTATTCTCAATTATTCATAATTTTATTTATTTCCATTTTTTTGGTTTGTTAGTGAAATGTATGAAACAGAAAAACATAGATTTGCTTCGTGCATATCCCTTTATGACCAGGGAGCTCTAATTTAAAAATCCCAAGACTTGGAATGATATGGGTGAAAGTCTAAATCAATAAGGTTATTTATTATGTATTTATTTTCACATATAAAATATTTTAATTCAATTTTATTAATAGGTGTATTTTTTACTCATACGCTTGATTAAAAATAGCCTTAGATAAGAGTAAAAAAACGCAAGACTTGGTGTTTGACATTTTTACTATTTTATCGAGTCAAACTAGAGTAGGTACCTACATAATGTGTTCATTTCATTTATTAAATTCAAGTTGACATTTACAAGTATATACAATAGAACTTCTAGATAAATGCAAGAGCTAGTGCCCATTTAGCTTTAATATTAATTATATTGATATTATCAGAAAATGTGAATGTGAATAATATTACATATTTGGGAAATAATAATAATAATGTGTTGAAACTAAAAATTAAATTCCAAAATACTTCTCAGATTAAAAAAAACCGTATTATACCACTATTTTCCGCTGAAAAAAAAATGTCCAAGCAAGTAAAATTCGGGGGTATGTGTCAGTACTGTAATTGAGAAATGTTAAAGTTTTGAAATTCGATAACAAAAGTTATCGCAATACGTCGAAAACTGTTTGGAAGCACTGGTCTATATCAGCGTCTTTCCGAGCAATATTTCATAGCTTACCATCTATCACTTTTCATAGAAAGAAAGAAATATAGAATTCAATAAAATGTATGTTGGACATTTCATAGCTTACAATTTCAATGGTGGCAATGTCGCAGAGTGAATTACATACTTCATTATAATGACAGCCCATAGAAAACTATCTTATCTATAGAATGTTATGAACTCCCCAATATATACATATTTAGAATGCAACTTTTCATAAAATAGTATTTGTAGTCTTCACGAGAAATTTTCATAGAATGCTACATTGCATTCTATAAAATATTGCTCTTGGAGACGCCGTTTTAAGGACGGCGATAGTTTTCCCACTGAAAACGGCCTCATCATCTATCCCGACACTCATTTACAATGACATTCCAGCTGTCAGCTCTATAGATAAGGCCAATCTGCTTACTGCTCACTTTGCAGTTAGCTCAACGCTCACAGATTGTGCTTTGTCTCCCCATGTACTCGAACGCGTAGAATACTCCATGGGACCAATACACTTCCGCACTCGTACAGTGGCTAAAATACTTCGAGATCTTTACATACACAAATCCGCTGTCCAGATGGTATTTCCCCTATCATTCTGAAGAAGTGTTCTTCTACTGTGGCACAACCACTGCGTAAGCTTTTCCATCTATCATATTCTTCAGGACTTTTCCCGGGAAGTTGGGAAACAGCATTTGTCCAACTTGTACAAAAAAAAAAGCGAATCTTCTCCCTCCCCCTACCGACCAAACGCTGATAAACCGTCAGCTAATGAAATATTTTGCATCGCGAAAACTTCTTAATGACCGGCAGTACAAACACATCTAAGCGAAAAGTGGAAGCAATCTCTTCACCGAGGTAGTGAAAGTAAGATTGTTGCGCTTGATACTTCAAAGGCATTTGACAGAGTTTGGCATCAAGCTCTCTTGTCGAAAATGCGTGAATTTGGAATCGATGATACTCTTCTTCAATAGATTAAAAATTACCTTTCGGACCGTTCAATTCAAGTTGTTTTGGGCGGTTTCAAGTCTGCAACTCACCAAATAAATGCTGGTGTTCCCCAAGGCTCTGTTCTGTCCCCGCTCTGTTTCTCATTTTTATAAATGATCTCCTGTCTGTTACTTCTAATCCAATCCATTCCTTTGCTGATGACAGTACCCTCAGCTTCTCATATTCGTTTCTTGGGTCACGCCCCTCATCTTCGGTTGTGGAACTGGAACGGCAACGTATGTTAAGCTCATTAAATTCCGATCTTGACAGCATAACTCAGTGGAGTAAGACCAATAGAGTGGAATTTAATGCTTCCAAAACACAATGCTGTCTCCTGTCATTAAAGCAAAGCCCACACACACTGCCATTATCCATGAATGGCACTTGCATCTCTGAAACCGAAAGAATTTCCATTCTAGGTATGTGTGTTAATGACAACATTCGTTGGAATGACCACATATTCGATGTCGCCAAGAACGCCGCGAAATGTCTAGGCTTCCTTAAGCGTTGTAAGAAACATTTCACCCTTTCTGATCTGGCTACAATTTATAAGACATTTATTCGGCCGAAACTCGAGTACAACGCTCATATCTGATCCGGTGCACCAATAACTTATTTGGAGCTACTTGGCGGATCCTAAAACGCGCGATAAAACTCATTGGCGACCGAGACATCGCGAGATTAATTGACTCTCTTAGTCATCATGTCTCCTGCCTTTCGTTATTTCCACGATAAGTGCTCAAACGAAATAGCCAGTTGCATTCCTCCCCCTGAACATTTCAACCGCAATACCCGCCATGCAAGGAATGCTCATCAGATCACCCTCAAGCCTGTGTTCGGACGTACAGTGAGTTCAAAAAAACTTTCCTCAGCCGTACAACACGAATGTGGAATACTCTTATACGCATTGTTTTTCCTTCACATTATAACCTACAAACATTCAAAACCAAAGTGCATCGGCATCTCTCCTTTTCTTCTTACCCTAATTTCCTTAACGCCCGCGCTGTGTAGCTATTACATTACAAGGGTCCTAACAAATCCTTTTTGTGTGTTTTTATTATAAAAAAAAAACTGAAGTTAGCGTATATTTGCATGATGTTCAGCAAAATGTGCCTTAAAATCAATCTGTGAGTCTCCGCAAACAACATCCAGCTTAAAAAATAATTTCGGTGGTATCCATTTCCAACTTTTATGACTTGTGCCACATAGTTTATGTTGAGGAAGTATTTCTTTTCAGAACTGGAACGCTGAATCTGCCCGCATTCTGTTTGGTTCACAGATAGCGACGTGCGATTGGGCCTTCTGTCCGCACCGCCAGCCCGTATTATATTTGGCGGAACCCTGAAGGATCTAACACACCAGAGTTTCAGTGAATGGTGATTCAAAAATATAATAAATACCTATTTGCTTAACGTTCACAGTAAATAGTAAAAGGATTTTGAAAACGCTATATATTATGTCATTTACGCAGAATGTGTGGGTAGATCGAAAAACAAAACACAGATATGCGAATACCACCAGCCGAAGTCTAATCTGCGGTTTTGGGTTACACCAACTTTTTTACAATCGCAGAAGAGTAATCTGCGTTTACAATTCGATCACAAAACGTACATTGTCTTCTAAGAACATTTTTTCTAGATTATATATTATTATCAAATAAATCACAATAAAGAACCGAACGCTGTAAAACATTCTCGCGAAAAACTAATGACGGCTATTACCGTCATTTTAATTTGTCTCTTACTGTATCATCTGTTAAATTTAACCTATTCATTACGCTTCTGTACGATGCGGCAACATTTTTTATATTTGAATTCTAGGTAAATACGTTAACTGGGAATCCACGGTGTCCACGAAGAATTATGAAAAGTGTGTCTCTGGAGAGGTTTTTTGGTAAGGCGAAACAGTTAATTTAATTGAGAACACTGTATCCCTGGATAAATATTCTAGTAACTAAATTTTTAAATTTAAAGAGGAAATATCTTATTTATCGATTACAGAATCATGAACAAATACAACAAAATAGAAAGAGCAGTTTTGAAGCTATTTTAAGATATTGACAGAGACTGCGTTTCGGAAATTGTATCAGAATTGGAGACAGATTCCGACAGTCAAACCAGCAACCTGTTATATGACTATTGCGTATTTGTAGAATATCCGTACTTTCATCCTGGTCATCATGAGGATGACGAAGAGCAACAAATCTGCAAAACCATCAACACAGTTCATCAGTTGATTCTTCTTCCAGCATTCAAGGACTTCTTAGAAAAAAAAAATCAAGCATCAAACTAACTAAGGAGACCAAATGTAAATCTAAGACATACCCAATGAAGCCTTTACATAACAGCTAAAAAAATCATCTCTGTTTCTCTCTTAGAAATTCAGCTCACAATAATTGAAAGAGCACAATAATAAATAAATGCTTTTGAATAAAGCAGTACTATGTACTTAGACAATTACTTTCAAAAACAGACATCCCTACGGCAATACGGATCTTATAAAGTAGGTATAGAAAAATAATTTTGGCAAATGCATTATCCCTTTCAGGCAATTATTCCGTCTCTCGGTTGTGACTTGTGAGCGTGACTGTGCGAGATAACAACAACTTTAATGGAATATTGTAAACAGATTTGAAAGCAAATGCGAAGGCTAGGTAATAAAGTGTGTATTACCACTGAGTTTATACACATAGTGGAATTTACGCGATGAAACGAAAGTATTGCGTAAACACCTCCCTAGATGCCGCTATGCAGGAATTATGGCTGAAAGTATGCAATCTCTTTTTGCTGGTTTACTGAGGAACAAGTTTTTTTGTTATTTTTCTTAGTCCTAAATAAATATACTCGACACGAAATTGAAGCTGGTTAGAACAAAACTATGTTTAATTAAAATGAACCCGCTCTACTAATGTCAATTAAATAACTGTACATTACAGGAGATACGAGGGCGGGTCAATAAGTCCGTGACTTTTCTGAATGAATTTCTGACCTCTTTACTGAAACGGCAACACTGCTCCTGTCAACAGGCATCTGTCAGTTGACTCCTGTCAAAATTTAAACTTGCTGCGTCAGTTAGTTTCTGTTTGACAGCTATTTTTATCAGACTACTCACTAATTTGAGGAGAAAATGGAAAAAAGTGAATTTCGTGTGCTTATTAAGCATTATTTCTTGCGAAAAAAAACCATTACCGAGACCAAGGCTAAGCTTGAAAAATACTATGGGGACTCTGCACCATCGATTTCAATGGTAAAAAAGTGCTTTACTGAATTTCGTTGTGGCCGTACAAGCACTGAAGATGCCGAACGTCCTGCACGCCCAGTTGAGGTCTCTACACCCGAAACAATCGAAAAAATTCACGATATGGTGTTGGCCGACCGAAGATTGAAAGTGCGAGAGATTGTGGAAGCCGTAGGGATCTCGCATGGCTCAGTGGTTTCAATTTTGAATGATCACTTGGGCATGAGAAAGCTTTCCGCAAGATGGGTGCCGCGTTTGCTCACAGTCGACCACAAACGCAATCGTGTAACAACTTCACAGGAAGGTTTGGCGTTGTTTAATCGCAATATGGAGGAGGTTTTGCGCCGTTTTGTAACCGTGGACGAAACATGGATCCATCACAACACACCAGAGATCAAACAACAGTCAAAACAGTGGGTTTCTAAGGGTGAATCGGCGCCAAAGAAGGCCAAGGTGGGTTTGTCAGCCAATAAAGTTATGGCGACTGTTTTTTGGGATGCACGCGGGATAATCCACATTGACTACCTTCAAAAGGGAAGAACAATCAATGGGGAATATTATGCCAACTTATTGGACCGATTCAATGACGATTTGAAAAAAACCGACCTCATTTGGCCAAGAAAAAAGTTCTTTTCCACCAAGACAATGCAAGGGTGCACACATGTGCAGTTGCCATGGCAAAAAACCATGAATTGGGCTATGAATTGCTCCCTCATTCACCCTATTCTCCAGATTTGGCTCCAAGCGACTACTTCTAGTTCCCAAACCTGAAGAAATGGCTTGGTGGAAAAAGATTTGACTCCAATGATGTAGTCATCTCGCAAATAAAGGCCTATTTTGAGGACCTCGACAAATCATTTTTTTTGGAATGGATAAAAAAAATTGGAGAAGCGTTGGACAAAGTTTATAGAGCTTAAGGGAGACTACATTGAAAAATAAAATTAATTTTTTATCAAAAAATCTGTGTTTTATTCCAAAAGTCACGGACTTATTGACCCGCCCTCGTATATACGTGAGAATAGACTTCTGAATCATGTATGTCTTTTTTCGATTGGAATCTCGCCTCACATCGTCGCTTAAAAAGCAAACTGATATATGGTGGATTTACACCATCACGCACGCGAATTTTTGCAACAAAACCGAAAAGAGAGATCCGTTTATCCGCAGTCAATGCTAATAAGGTGTAAGAGTGAGATCACTTACTTTAACTTGCTATAACATTATTATGGAGATTTGACAGATCACATGTAAACAAACAAATTTATTTTCATCGGTTTTGTTGTAGTAGAATTAAAAAATAAATAAAAACATGGATCTCGTAAAGGCTGCCGTATTAATATTGTTTTCCATCTTGAGTAGGTACAATCGGCGATGTGAAGCAGAGAAATGTCAAAAATGTATTATGGCAATTAAAACATATGATAGCAGCGCCCATTTTGTTTTATAGGAAATCGAAATTTCGTAAGCCATCGCTATAAAAATATCAACATGCATAGCTTTCCCATAATTCCTACCACGTAAACAAGATGGCTGACCTGAATACGTGTCACGTTTTTTTGCATGTTAGGTAATGCTGTCCCTTTCAGTCACACGGATATTTAGTATTTAGCATCCCTTTAATCTTACATGTTAGGAATGTGTGACCGTGTAAATCCACCATAAGTCAAAAAACATACATTTTCAGAAAAGCCATTTGAAGTTTTTCATAACTTAAAAAAATCATTTTAGTTTTGAATTTCAATGAATACCAAAAAGTTGTAAAGTAAAAAAGTATTATTTTTTTTTCTTCTTTAAAGTGGTATATTTACGAGCAAGTTACTACAAAAAGCCGTTTTTCAAAAAAAAAATTGACTTATGTCGTTTTACATCCAAATTGCTACTTATTTAAGAAAAAAGTGTGAAAAAGTGTCGTTTTGTTTTGAAATAAAACCATTTGCATTTTTTTGCGTATTTTGTAGACACAACCACCTTTAAATAGTATTAAGTTATAATAAAACAATATAAGAACTTTTAATGAAAAAATTGACTATAATAAAATTATATAAAATAAAACCTAGCTTATTGGTAAAACGACACTTCTTAAAGTAATCAAAATAACTTTAAAGTTCATCAACTAGTCTTGTTCCAAGGCATAATGACACAACACGAAAAGTGTCACTTTTCAAGAAACGTATTTATCACGAATTCATAATTTGTTTAGAAGCAAAGTGTTACAAATGAAAAAATGTCATTTAGCCGGGAAAACAACAGGGATTTTTCCTTAAATTCAAAACGACACTTGTGCCCTCATGCTGTCAGTTTAAGAGTTATAGTTATGACGGTTTGATATAAAAAAAATTATTTTTTTTTGCGATTCGTTCTGTATAGTTAACTCAAAATCGTAAAATTTTGACTTATGTCAGTTTGCTTTTCAAGCAACGACATATAAACGGCATATCTGAGATCATAAAAAAATCATGGGTGCTCTCAAGCTAACAAAATTGTTGTTGATGATGAAACAGAAAATTGTCTGGTCTCTAGTGTGAGCTTTACGCTTTGCAGTAGCGCCTTTAAATAATTGGAACAAGGAAAGGGACAGTAAGCAAGTATTCGTCAACTACCCTCCCCTTAATTGCTCTTTTTACATTTTTAACTTAATTTTTCTGATTCTTCTTAGGCTGTGGTTCCGGTGCAAGTCCTCCGACGAATTCGCAAAGTTCGCTAAACTCGTTCAAAATTACGGATTTCCTATGTTACGGTTGGGGTGCATAAAATGTACTCGCACGTTCTAAACAAATCTTAAAAATAAAATAAAATATTTGGCATAAAGGGCCTTAAACCTATCTTCTCCAACCATTTGCTTTTGCGAATTGGAAGGGAACTACAATTTTTAAGCCGAATCCGAACGGAAAGTTTGAGATTGGATGTTCGTCAGCTGTTCGCAGTGGAAAAACTCTAGCTGTTACTTGGCCCCGGCGGAATTTGAAGCTGAGACCTTTCCAGTCAAATTTCCGATGGTTTCATTTTTATTTTACTCGTGTCAAAAAGCGAATTCAAGATAATTTGTTTGCGTTTTAAATTATTTGAACTTTTAGTTGTGTACTGAATTTCGTACATCTTTCACTTTGACTCATTTTTAATAAATGGAATTAATCAGGGCTATCGTAAACAAAATTCCCCTCGGAATATTTCCAATTTTTCTAAAATAGGTATCCGCATGAATTTCGAAAAAGGGAAAAAATTTCCCCCGGAATAAATTGGTATCGTAGACGAAATTCCTCCTGGAATATTTCCTTCGGAAATATGCCGGTGCAAATTCAAATTCTAAGCAGTTTGTATCTGGATAAGTTGCTTTTAAGTTTGTATTTTAAATCAAAAAAGTGAAATAAGAGTTGCATAAGTTTGTTGTATTTCAAATAAAAAGAAACTGGAGTTTATTTAGAAAAGAGGAGGCATTTTTTTCTTTATGCATGTACTTTTCGTTCAAGTTTTATTTCGATAATTTTATATAAAAACAAACATATGGGTCTAACTCAACAAATGAAAGACAATTGCAAATGATGATAAATTTATGTTATGGAAGCCGCGACATTGCCAATGGCTTCACTACGAATTTTAGGAGCAAACACGATGTGAAGAAATTTTGGAAGCTTCTAGAGAAGGAACTGATCAGCGTAGGACCTCCAATGAAATCTGATTTTGAGTGGAAAAGGGTACCTTTCTTACAGCTTTATAATTAAAGTCATTCTGAATCTAGTTCATCAGGTATGGGGAGACAAAAAAAAATATATAAAAAAGAAACTGTCCGAAAGTAAAAAACACCAAAATGGTACTGGCGGCGGCACTTTCAAGGAGTATAGATTCACCTCTTTCGAAGAAGCCATTATAAAAATATCCTCAATGAACGAATCAGTTAAAGGACTATCGAACACGTCGAGATTTGGCTTAGCGTCGTGTGAAAAGAAGAGGAGGTTAGCTGCAGATGAAAATGCTAGAGAACAGGAAAATACACAAAAAACCGAAGATGCTTTGAAAATTTCTGAAATAGAAGAAGAAGAGTATTTGTTGGAAATGGTTTGTGATGACCCAGATAACTCCAGTCCGCCAAGAGGACTGAGATTATTTTCGGCTAATACTCCCGAAAATGGTATTCCAAAACAATCAACAAAAGGAAAGTCGTCGCAGCAAATCTTAGAACAAGAAATACAAATTCAGAGAGACATTTCTGATAATATAGGTGAAGCTCTTCAAGATATGAACACTTACCACGAGGATACACAAATAAATATAAAAAAAAAAAATATATAACCAAAATCTTCTCAAATATGAGCTGAAAATTAAATAATTGAATTAATTGAGATTTACAAATGTCAACGCCTTCGAACATAACTTCGAAAATTACGGGGGAAATAAATTCCGATGGAGATTCACGATACGAGGAATATTTTTCATGAAACAAAACATGTTCGGGTGGAATTTTTTTCCCTCGGAATTGCCGATAGCCCTGAATGTCACAAGGCTTTTTAATGCATTTGTACTGCAAAAAGCTATTTTCTAATAATTTGTTATTCATTTTTTCATTTGTTCTTTACAAAGCGACAACGACTTGATATAACTTTCCCAAATCACAGCACTTCAAAGCGACTACTTAGCAGTACTTCGCTTGAGTAAAACTAGCTTATAAACAAGTTTTTACGTTCCTCAAAAACTTCCGATCTCAATTCGGTTTACTTGGCGACCCCTATTGAGGTGTCTACGAAGTTTTTTAGGATTTTTTTATATGAATTTACTCAATAATATTATTTACCTATTCAGCTAAAAGCTACTTTTCGATAGTTATGCCAATACAGCCAGTTTCCAGTTCAGTTGGCAATTATCCCGTTCACATGAGAGATTCAATTGGGATTCAATCCAACAAATTTTATTTCTATTTTCTGAGGTCGAACCGGCGAACCCCACGTGCGGCACAGTAGGGATGCAGTGTAATCTTGATGATAGCCTCACCGCCATTAAATGAAGAAAAAGAAGAACTAGAGAACAAATTCTGCAATTAGTTTTTAAAAAAAAACTTCGGGCATATGCCCACCACGACCGGATCTGATGAACGTCATCCATGAGACAAGGATTATAACGGGTGTAATACGGTACAAGTGCCCTTTAAATTTGGCATACATAACCAACATTTTAGAACCAATTTTTCTGAAATTTGGTAGCGTCGAAGCGTACATGTCATTACGATAAATTTGAAAAGACTACTGAATAAAAATGAAACTGACAGTTTGCAATCTTACAATTGGTTTGACAGTTATAACTGTCTGATTTTAAAACTGGGTTAAAAAAAAACATCCTATGGCATCTGATATCGATCAATGACACTCTCAGAAGTATGAGATAATTTGATATATCTAGTTTTATAATGTGGATAACAATTAAAATAATAAGTTAAAAAGATTTATTTATCTTATCTGTACAAAGAATACACGCACTTATAAATAAATAATATTATTAAATAATAAATAACATCACATCTGTCAAAGTTGTAAGTATTTTTGGCAAGGAGAGTGCATTATCTGGACCGGTATAAAAGATTTTTTCCTAAATTTACCATGCGTTACACTGTTGTGTGTATGAAATGCCCAACAGTGGGTCATGTTTAAAATGTCCTCAACAGATTTTACATTAGTAAATATATATAGGCTGGCAATCTGTGTAAATATATATGCTTTTATCTTCAATGACCACTTTATCTATTCAATCGTTTATGCAATGACGAAACAACTTTTAACAAACGATTTCGTTAAATACAGGTTTTTTAGCAAACATATTCTTGTTTGAAATTATAGAAGCCTTTTTTTAAAGCTTTTAAAATTTAATTCCAAGATGAACTTCTTTTTTTAAGATTAACCAGGACACCATTCCAAATTCACAAATCAAATTCATTTCAATTCCCAAGTTCAACTGAAAACTATTTTCATACCTCAACTCATAAGCATAACTCTTCGTAATCCATAATGGCATTTCAATTCCCATGTATAGTTCTATAGCATTCATTTAATTCAATTCATTCCTGACCATGGAATCCTTTCTTTCCCATCGAAGATCCTTGATTTACATCAACGACTAACGACCTTACTCGTGTGAAGAATATGAAATTTCACCTCAATAAATTTCGCCTCTCTCTCCTGAAATACTGTTTCGACTTTCATTAGATCCCATTTGCATTCATCTTTACCAAACTGCAGTAGGTTATCTCCTTCATATATTGTTCGTTCGTCCTTTCGAATCTTATTCCGTTTGAATCTTATTCATTTTTCATCATCGATATCGGTCCACCGTAATCATTCTTCCTGCATTTTCAGGCATAAGCCATATGAAGAAAAATCCCAGATGAACGTTTAGTCCTATGACGGAAAACAAGATGAAATTCATATTTGATTCTACATAGTCTGCAGGAATCCCTGCTGCCGAAGGTGATGGATGAGCTGATGATGACGAGAGTTCCACCTGAATGGTGGTTATGTAATGCGGGCCTTTTCGTTAGCTGGCATCTCTAAGCTTCCTTCCCCCTCAAGTGCAAAAGCCCACAGGACGAGACATCATTACTCAATGATGTGGCTATGTTGGAGCTGGTTTTGATTGATTATTATTGGCCAAGGTAGCCGTGTAGATGCGGGTGGTAAGAAAACTTTTCCAACCGCCCTCAAGTGGTTACTTTATTGTATTTTCTCCTTTCACGCGCGCTGAAGGACTCTCTATGTCACAAAGGGAATGTACACTTGAGTTAGCTTAACAAACCGGCCCATGTGTGTGGGTGAATTTTCTATGTTTCTTTGTCCTAGGAAAGGGAGCGCCGTATTATATCAACCACGTTGTGGAATGATGAAACTCTCGTCTTTCGGCCTCCTGCTATCAAAGTAATTGTCTCCTCGGGGTGTAGCCAGTCAAAAAGTTCAGGGATGGTGATGTTGTGACAATTGTTTGGTGTGAGATGTTCGTCGTGTCGTCTCTATAGCCGATGCCCATCTCCGACCCCGACTCGATGCCATCGTCGATTTCACTCTGTATCACACTGCTGCGCCTTAAGGGTACTGTAGTGGAACCTGTCGTTGTTGTTGTGCCAGTGTGACTGGCTGTGTAAGGTGGCGGCGGTGGGGGTTGCCTATACTCCAGGAGACTGTTATTGTTGTGAACGGTGGGTGGTGGTCGCTGGTATGATCCTGTTGACGGATAACGCAGCAATTGCTTTGCCGCCACGTAGCTGGATATCTCATTAGGTGGCGCCGGTGGTGGAGGTGGTGAATCAGAGCGTCCTGCTGTTGACGCTGTCGGCGATGATGACGCTGGTGCAGGAATGCATGACATTTCTCGCATCAGGTCCATATATCTAGACTGTAAATAGTCCGTTGTGGACTTACTGACATGGTCGTATTTACTTTTGGCTAAGTTGCTACAGTTGTTTGTATATTGGGAGGCGGATGTGGTATTGCTTAAAGAGATTGCATCTTTAGCTGCTGAATGTTGCATTGTTGCAGACGACGATGCCACAGATGGTGCTGTCGGCGATTGTTGACGATAATTGTGAATATGATGATATTGATTTTGGGAAAAATGATCCTGTAGTTGACCATCGTATGAACATTGGTGATTTATTGTTGTTGTTGTCGTTGCTGTCTGGCTATAAAGGCTGCCATTGCTATGACTTTTGTTATTGTTGGTGAAGGACTGCTGGGTGCTGTTCGGTAACAGATCGGGTTGATACTCAGCCGTAATAGTGCCGTCCGCATTCTGATGATGACGTTTCAATGGTGTAATCCGATTTATCTCGGATATATTGGGGCCATGTGGGAGATAGACCGTGTGGGAAGGTAAGTGGAGAGAATCTGAAAAAAAACAAAAGCGTAAAAATAAGCAAATTATTGAGGGTGAATATTTGTCCTTATAGAATTAGCATGAGAAGAAGGAAGGTTAAAGAGAGGACAACGGTTTTATATCAACCCCATTTACCAGATGATGGTTGAAAAAGGAATGCTCATATAGGTTCGAAGCTATGTGGCGCTGCTTTTCTAACTATTTGTGTATGCGACGGCAGGTGAAATTACAGAGGGAAGGAATCTCTGTTGGAGTTATCAGCTTGTCTTGTCTTTGCAAGTGCTCTATGCAACCAAACTTCAATTATCGACATTAGTCGTGATTGTGACTCATTGAGACTACTTCTGTCTAATCAATTTAGCTGGTGCCCGGCGATTGGCTTATAATCGAGTTGGACTTATATGCTTTTGGTTAATTCCGATCTACACTTTTCTAAACCCTCCCAATCGTGTCAAGGGCGTACGCGAAGGGGGCAAACTCAATCACGAGCCAATAAAAATGCAATATTTTAAAATCTTACATTAAGTAAAGTTTTGAACAGTTTAACCTACAAAAATATAGATACAACGGCGTTTGTTTGCAAAATGTTTGAATTTCTTTCGTCTGCCTATATCTTTAAAAGTGATCATGATATCTACATACGAAAAATTCAGTGTAAAATTTTATTGAAATCGTTTAACATTATCACGTGCCACCGCATGGAAATATTGTTATTTTTTATACAAAATGAACTTAGTTTCACAGTCTTTCTTAGAAATCTTCTTTCCACTTCACTTGTTTCTAATTTTCCATAATCTACTCCAATTTCAATTTCCTTATTTCGATCAATTTATCATTATAACCTATTCTAACAGCCGATTTGTTCACCAAGTACTAACGCAAATTTGGTACGGAGTATTAGTTAGTACTCGGTATTACCTAGACCCTCAAAATCGGCAGTACATTTTTTATGTTATTTTAGTTGTATTCACTTATTCGTTTTTATTCACAATTTTACCAGTAATCGTTACATATTGCCTGAGCAGCAATTACTGATCACTTTAAGATTTATGGCAAGTGGATCGATGCAAATAACGGTTGCTGACTTTATTCGCGTCTCTCTCTATGTCGAATACTGCCAAAAGTATGTATGGCCTTGATACGCCATTTGCCCCGATTCATTCAAATGCCAGCAACATTGGCAGAACGAGAGGTGACCGCTATATACTAATCGGTGACTCTGGGTACTCAAACACACGCTATTTGGCGACTCCAGACACTGCGAATAATTCTGCTTTTCCGCGAAATCGGCGTATGCAAATATACCAAGCACGAATTATTCGCAGTCGAAATGTAGTGGAACATCAATATGGTGTGTGGAAACGTCGATTCAAAGTTTTGGCATATGGTATGCGCCTGAAGACGAGTACAGCGCAAAAAGTTATAACAGCATGCGCGATATTGCATAACATATGCATCAATGCCAACGAATCGCAGCCCCCAAAAAATCCAGAAGATGAAGATCGTGTGCGCCGCATCATAGCAATGGACAAATTGACATTGACATTTCGGATTCATCACGTCAATCGAATCAACAACGCACTGTTAGAGACGAAATTCTTTTCCAATTACAACAGTAAAGAATATGCACTTCATTTAATTGTTTTATTTATTTTAAAATACGTTCCTATTCATTAAGTTAACAAAAAATTTAAATTAAATATAGAGCTAATATTTGTCCTTAAGATCGTCCTCATCATCGGAAATGCTATCGTCATTCGTTTCAGTATTATGGGTTCCGTGATTATCTAATACTACCGAGACGAAGGTTTCAAACGCTGACGGATGTTCGTTGAGTATTGAATTCCAATTGGGGCAGCGACACTTTTTCGCGGTATTATATTGTTTTACTTGTTTATACCCTATTCTAAGGGTATATTAATTTTGACGCATAGTTTGTAACATACCTTAATATTGCCCGTATACCCCTAAAAGTTACTATATTTATGATCAGCATCGATAGTAATGTCGATCTAGCCATGTTCCGCCCGTCCGTCGGCAAAAATTAGGCCTTTAAACTGGACCTAGAGAGCTGAAATTTTAACCATATATCCGCCCACAGACACAACACAAACTCAAAAAAACCAATTTTTCGAAAAAAATCGAATTTTGAGCTAGAAAGCTGAAATTTTTTATATATGATCTATGACTCCTAAAACTGCTCGGGATAAAAAATTTTCAAAATCCGCCCACTAACACGCCCACAAATAAATAAAACAATTTTTTTGAAAATCCAAAGTTTGAGCTAGGGAGCTGAAATTTATAATATATACTCTCTAGGGGCCCTTTATGCTCATGTGTTAATTTTTTTTAAATCCGCCTACTGACACGCCCACAATTAAATAAAACAATTTTATTGAAACACCCAAGTTTGACCTAGGGAGCGTTTTTTTTTGATAAAATCCTTTAAATGTTATATAACAAAATATGTATGTAGAGCGTTCTTAACAATTCAACCATACTTAGACTTTTGTCACGCCCACTTATGAGTTTAGGAATAAGAATAGGGTATCCAACAGTTCGCCCGAGCGGACTGTAGCCCGTCCCTATGTTTTTCCATTTTTTTGTGACACCAAACTTGAAATAAAAATGCTCGTAATATAAACAATACAACCAAAATATTACTGAAAACTTGAACTTACAAATAAAATATCCTGCAAAATGATTTAAATTGCTAGAAAATACTACAAATCTATCTTCATATGAATTTACACAAAAAAACAAATAAAACTACATATGTATATCAGTTTGACGCTGTTATGACATTTCATATGTAAAAATGGGTACTAGACCAGTTTTAGACGTATTAGTGGCTAGTACGGCTTGGCGCATTTAGCTCCGGTACTAGCGATGTGAAGAAATGAGCAAGTACTAACTTTTCGTTGGTACCGATTATCAGAGCTAGTACCTGGGCTAGCTAATCTGGGTACTAGACAGCTTAATACTCATGTGAAGAAATTGGCCGTAAGGGTATATTAATTTTTACGCATAGTTTTTAACATACCTTAATATTGCCCGTAGACCCCTAAAAGTTACTATATTTACCATCAGCATCGATAGTAATGTCGATCTAGCCATGTCCGTCCGTCCGAAAAATTAAGCCTTTAAACTGGATCTAAAGAGCTGAAATATACTCTCTAGGGTCCCGAAATAATCAAGTTTAAGAATTTTTGAAATCCGCCCACAGACACAACACAAACTCAAAAAAACAAATTTTTCGAAAAAATCGAATTTTGAGCTAGAAAGCTGAAATTTTTTATATATGATCTATGACTCCTAAAACTGCTGAGTAGATAAAATTTTTAAAATCCGCCCACTGACACGCGCAAAATTAAATAAAACAATTTTTTTGAAAAGTCGAAGTTTGAGCTAGGGAGCTGAAATTTATAATATATACTCTATAGGGGCCCTTTATGCTCTGCCTACTGACACGGCGACAATTAAATAAAACAATTTTATTTAAAAACCAAAGTTTCAGCTAGGAAGCGTTTTTATTCACAAAAGCTTCGTTTTTTTCGATAAAATCCTTTCAATTAAACAAAATATGTAGAAGCGTTATTAACAATTCAACCATACTAAGACTTTTGTCAGGCCCACTTATGAGGGATAGAAATAAGAATAGGGTATTCAACAGTTCGTCTAAGCGGACTGTAGCACGTCCCTATGTTTATTTCTATCTTTAGAAATAGAGGTATTTTACGAAATTGATTGCAGTTTTATACTTATGTGGTGGGCCATCTACTGGTTTCTTTTTAAATCATAGGTTATTTTGACACGGGCAGCGGGAAACAGCGCTTGAAATCTTGAAAGAGAGTCAGTATCATACCTCCGCAAAACGGAATGAGTCGCTTTACGCTTGAACAAAGTTGGAAAATGTTGAAAACTCATTTCCAAAGTTAGTGCTGTGTAGCCCAAACAGTGCGTTTCTTGAAAAGAAGTTTTGGCTGAAATGAAGCACCCACCGCGCCTGCTGTGCGCAAGTTTGTGCAAAAAGTTCCTGAGACTGATATGCTAGTGGACAACACTCATGGTCCCCGTCATCGTACGGTGCGCACAGACGAGAATATGGCTGCTGTAGCCGAGATTGTGAGGCTCAAATCACGAACATCAACTCGCCATTGATCTCAACAGCTCAATATTTCACGCACTAGCCTGAGGAGAATTCTGCGCAAAGATCTCGGATTATTCGCTCACAAGGTCCAATTGACTCAGCAATTGAAGGCGCACGACCATCCGCTTCGTTATAGCTTCGCAGTTTAGGCCTCAGAGCAGCTTGAATTGGACAACGATTTTGGGCGAAAAATCATCTTTTCTGACGAGGCACATTTTCATCTCGTCGGCTACGTTAACAAACAAAAATCGGAAAACCCGCACGTTATTGTCGAGAAGCCAATGCATCCACAGAGAGTCACAGTTTGTTGCGGATTGTGGAGTGCTGGCATCTTCTTCGAAAATGAGACTGGGAACAATGTTTCGGTTAACGGTGGGCGTTACAGAGCCATGTTACCGACTTTTTTTTACTGAAAATGAAGACATGGATTTGGGTGACCTCTAGTTCATGAACAATGGCGTGCCATGCCACACATCCCATGTTACACAGACGTTTTGGCGATGTCAATTGGCCGCCTCGGAGCTGCGATTTGACCCCTATGGACTTCTTTTTGTGGGGAACTGTGAAGGACCGATGTTATGCCAACAATCGGGAAACGATTCAAGCACTTAAGCCCAATATCATCCAAGCAATCCGTGAGCTAAAGCCCTAAACCATCAACAAGGTCTTGGAAAATCGGAATGACAGCATGCGCTACTGCGAAGCCAGCCGAGGCAGCCACTTGAACGACGTTGTGTACAATAATTAATGGGAATGTTTTCTTTTACTTATAAAGCCATAATACATTGAACAAATTTAATTTTGTTCATTTCATTGCATTTTTAAAAAGAAACTTGTATTTGGCCCACCTTGTAGTACTATGTAGTGAATTGAGAAATCGATTTGGTGTATAATTCAGAAAGGAGAGCTGCAAACAATTTTGCCGCTAGTCCTGTTCGAAATATTGTTGACATCGAAGTTCTTAACTCACATTGGCGGCTACTTTTATGTGCACAAAAGCAATGATTTAAATAAAAATTATAATAGTGACTAAAATGTTTTACAGTATGGGCAAAATAAAATATTTAAAAAAAACCAATGTTTGAAGAAATTTCCAATTCGGTAAATGATTAATTTGTTAGTTTTACCTCATAGCTCTGCAGTGCCAGAACGATGGTTTTCGGAAATGAATTTTATAAAAAATATAAACACAGATAAACTGCTTTCTGTACCAGTAGTTAATAATAATGATATGTAAATAATTTTTGCAAAATACAATCGCACTTTAATAAAACAGGTTGGTAAAGCCGAATAATCACCGCCCACCCTAAACCATTAGATCAAGAAAGAAAAAAACAGTTTTTTCATTGTCAATATAGCAACGTTCTTTGCAAAACAAAAGTGCGGATGTCTGACCAGTGCTGATGAAGACAGAAATTTTACTATTGCAATGTAGATTGTAAGTATAGTTTGAATTTTTTGAATTGAATTATTTATTTGAAATTGATTGTCGACATTTTGTATTTCTTATACTATCTATACGTACTGAAATAGTGTCAAATGTCAATTCAAAGGGCTTCATTACAAATAGTTGAAGTGGGGTGACTTTTAAGACATTAACAAAAGATATAGGATTATAAAAATGCATTGAAAAAATTACAATTCAAGTTAAATTTAAATATTCATTTTAAAATCAAAAGAGAACATAGAGAAAAAAAGACTAGTTACACCAAAATGTCAGAAAGAATAGCTTACATATTACAGTAATTGAATTGGAAGAGCCAATGTTTTACACATTTCTTCAACTTTCCAGGAACGGTTAATGACCTGATTTGAAGGGGTAGTTTGTTAAAAAGGCGGCAGGATGAAACCAAATAAAAGTGACGAAAAGTAGTGGTACGGGAAAACGGTACGGTAACAACGTTTAACAAATTACGGCGTAAATTATAATCAGATACTAACTGTACCGTGCTCGCCTTGCTTCGCCAGTCTGCCACTTATCAAATTTAAAACAAAATACTTGCTGATAAGAACTGATAAAGAAAACGTCGAGTGTCCCTACTCCTTATATGGATACACTCTGAGTGTGACTCCCTCTCAGTCTCATTTACATTTCATACCCTATCTTTCTCAATCCCATGGCCATGCGCCACACAACTGTGACAACACAAACTGCAAAAGGTGCATAGAAAAAAGAAAGAAAAAACACATTGCACAAAAGGTACAGGTAAAGAAACAGATTTGTGCCGCACACACACACACATTTTCCTCCACTGAACGCTGGGAAAATCCAACGATCTAGCTTCAATCGAACATTTTACTTTTTTGAATTGTATAAAATTTATAGTTTAATGCTTATTGTTCAACTTCAGGATAACCTACAAAGATGATTTATATCTTAAAATCTTTGTACATAATTGAACTTTATATTTAAAAAATCCTATTTCATTTGGATGAGTCATTAGATTAGATTAGATTTATTAGTTATAATCACCCCTATCACAGAATCCGTCGTATTCGGAATTCCGTTACGAAGGATCCAAAATTTCGTGGTAACAAACACATAAATGTCAAAATCTTAATTAATTAGGATTCAGTCAAACCATTTTCCAAGAATCTCAAAATTTGTAGCTAATATTTCCACTGTGATGGATTCTGTAAGAATATCTTTTTTAGTTCATAGCAAAATTCCGAATCCGACGGATTCTGTGATAAGGGGGAATAAGAATCGCTGTACATAGAGAGCAAAGCACTTATAAATAGTACAGGTACAAGTATTAAATATATTAAAAATAATTTTTAAATGTATTTAGATGAAGAAAGAGATTTGATAAAGAAAAGAAAGATGAAGATACAGAAGAAAGATACTGAAGAGAATAAATATACACCAAGAACTAAGATAACGAAAATAAGTGTGAGTGATTTCAGTTTGATACAAAATGAGAATAACACGCCGATGAAAATTGTCTATATTCGATTTTATTCCTCACCTGGTGAGGCAGCTGGTTCCAAAGCCGAACAGCATGAACAAAAAACTGTCTGCGAGATGTCAAGCAGGTATGAGTCGATGGTTTAATAGTTAAACAACGGTTAGACCGGGAGAAGGAAAGTTTGTTGAACAAATACTCTGGTTGTTGTCTGTGAATAATCTTGAAGAGCAAGATACAGGACCGATATTTTAAAAAAGGCATCAAGGTCGCAACCAAGAAGTTTGCGACGTTCTGTTGAGACGTGGTCATATCTCCGTAGATTGAAGACATACCGAGCAGTCGAATTAAGTGCCTTTGTTAGCTTAAGAAGAGAGATGTAGTCTGAGTCAGCAAAGATTTCAAAACCGTATGAGATAATAGGCACAATAAGTGCTTATCAAGTTTTAATTTAACTTCAACTGGAAGTATTGCTTTGCTGACAGATAAACCTCTGAGCGATGCATATATTTTGGATACAATGGAACAAATATGGTTGCTCCATGTAAGCTCACTGTTAAAAATAATTCCGAGATTTCGTACATGGGTGACCTATTCTACATGGGTGGAGTATAGTTCTATAGGAGGAAAGATAGAACGACAAGGTGGATGCTTAGAGATGGGGATGATTTTGGTTTTTTCAGGATTAAGCTTGAGAGCATTTTGTGTGGACCAATTCGTAATAGAACGTAGATCCTCGTTAATTTTTACAACAGAATCTTCCACCATACCAATGGGAAAGCTTAGGTAAAGCTGGACGTCGTCTGCGTAGACATGAAATTTACAATGGGACAGTACAGTAGGGAGGTCATTTAATATGGTAAACAGTAAAGGGCCCAGTATAGATCCTTGTGGGACACCACTACTAACAGCACGGAGGGTTGACATTTTGGAGTTGTAAGATACAGCTTGGACTCGGTTAGTGAGATATGAATATATAAGCTTGTTAGAGGGAACAGAAAAATTGAATATTGTGGAGAGTTTGTTACACAGAATTGACGGATTTACACAATCGAAAGCTTTAGAGAAGTCGAGCAAGGCCAAGAGAGTAGTTTTATCCTCATCGATAGCCTGGCGAATGTCATCAGATACTTTGAGTAAAGCTGTTATGCAACTGTGTCCTGAACGGAAACCAGATTGCATTGTTGTCAATAGCTTATTGCTCTCGACGTATTCCTTTATTTGGCGACTTATGATTTTTTTTTTTTTTTTTTTTTTTTTTTACAATAAAAAAAAAGGAAATCCAAATCCCAGAGCACTCAGACTCGGTAACGTTCCATTATACTACCAGGCAGAAATCCTCCTTTTGGTGTAGAGGCATGTGATTGGGTGGCGTATGTTGTTGTTGCCCATGGAATGGGGACTTATGATTGATTCCAATACTTTGGAAAGAAACGGAAGCTAGGAGCTAGAAAGCATTCGAGAGTTGCAACTTTTCTTAGATATCAGCTTAGATCTCCCCTTCTGGACAGCCGATGAAGCATTTTCCCGCGGTAAAAAGTAGTCCTATGTCCATTCTCAGGCTCTAGACTATCTATGTATGTACCAAATTTCATTTAAATCGGTTCAGTAGTATTGGCGTTAAGGCGAGACAGACAGACAGACAGACAGAGTTACTTTCGCATTTATAATATTAGTATTTAAATATGGATTAATCTAAAATTCATATTTCCCGATCTAATAAAAAAAGTTTTGAATACCTTAAAACAATACAAATGACGGACTGGAAGAATTTTCATAGCACGGAACAATGGAAAACTAGGATGTCGACGGTGTTTACGGCAAATTTTTCTCAAAACATTTTTTTTGTAAAACTAAAAGAGGCTGTATCTTATTCCGATATGTCCCGCCCCAACAGGCTATACCATATTGGAGTTTCGAGTGAAAAATGCCATAATAAATAATTTTTAATAGTTTCTCAGAGCAAACATTTTTTAAGTAAAAAAATGTCGGAGTGTGCAACGAAAATATTTTTTCAAAGACTGTGTGTGGTTTACAAAGTTCATTATACCCTATTCTAGGGGTATATTAATTTTGACGCATAGTTTGTAACATACCTTAATATTGCCCGTAGACCCCTAAAAGTTACTATATTTATGATCAGCATCGATAGTAATGTCGATCTAGCCATGTCCGTCCGTCCGTCCGTCCGTCCGTCCGTCGGCAAAAATTAGGCCTTTAAACTGGACCTAGAGAGCTGAAATTTTAACCATATACTCTCTAGGGTCCCGAAATAATCAAGTTTACGAATTTTTGAAATCCGCCCACAGACACGCCCACAAACTCAAAAAAAACAAAATTTTGGAAAAAATCGAATTTTGAGCTAGGAAGCTGAAATTTTTTATATATGATCTATGACTCCTAAAACTGCTCGGGATATAAAATTTTCAAAATCCGCCCACTGCCACGCCCACAAAAAAATAAAACAATTTTATTGAAAAACCAAAATTTGAGCTAGGCAGCTGAAATTTTTAATATATACTCTCTAGGGGCCCTTTAAGCTCATGTATAAATATTTTCAAAATCCGCCCACTGACACGCCCACAAATAAATAAAACAATTTTTTTGAAAATCCAAAGTTTGAGCTAGGGATCTGAAATTTATAATATATACTCTCTAGGGGCCCTTTAAGCTCATGTATAAATATTTTCAAAATCCGCCCACACGCCCACAAATAAATAAAATAATTTTTTTGAAAATCCAAAGTTTGAGCTAGGGAGCTGAAATTTATAATATATACTCTCTAAGGGCCCTTTATGCTCATGTGTTAATTTTTTTTTAAATCCGCCTACTGACACGCCCACAATTAAATAAAACAATTTTATTGAAACACCCAAGTTTGAGCTGGGGAGCGTTTTTTTTGATAAAATCCTTTAAATGTTATATAACAAAATATGTAGAGCGTTCTTAACAATTTAACCATACTTAGACTTTTGTCACGCCCACTTATGAGGGATAGGAATAAGAATAGGGTATCCAACAGTTCGCCCAAGCGGACTGTAGCCCGTCCCTATGTTTTTATAGTCAATAATGAGTCCCAAGTATTTGAACTCTTCTACCCTCTCCACTAAAAAACACTCATCACTACAATGTAGCATGTTACTAAACGTGGGACAAGTTGAAGCTGGGACACATGAGCAGCCAATTCGTTTGAACTTTTTGCAACCCGTAGAGTGAAAGTAAAACTCCGCAAAAGGGTCATAGGAAATTGACATGTAATTGCTCATAAACCTTTTTTGTTAGAACAACTCAATGGCAGTGGCAAGTTTTTCTTATATGATGCGGTAATATAAAAAAGATTATTTACATCCGCCCACAGACAAGTCAAATTTTCAAAATTATTGTTAATTCAATTATTTAACTGTCACTTTTCGTGGTAAAATAATTTGTTGGATAAATCTTTGATATAAACATATTGTATAGCTAAATATGAAAGGAACCTTCACCCAAACATGCTCAATTTTAGGGCAGTTTTCCTACACATTTCAAATTATGTAGTCATGTTTTTCACAAACCAAAGCTGTCAAACATTTTAAGAACTTATGAATGAATACAAAACTGCACACGAATTATTTTTTTATGCCGCAACACTGTTTGGCAAGTGCATTCGTATTCGAGGGTGGAGTTCAAACACATGCCTGCAAATTTATCGTTGCAGTGCCGTGCAATTGTGTTGTCTGCATCTGCTAATGCACTTTAAAATCACAATGGCAAATAAACGTCATGTCATGAAAAGGAAAGGAAGTAATTGAATTTGTTGAAAATCCTAGACAAAATTGGCAACGACTTTATTAATTAATCTTTTCAATCCAAGCTTAGCGCAGTATTGCAATTGCGTTGGCTTCTCTTGGCATAGCAGCAACGCTCTTGAAAGTTGACAGCCAAAGTTATTTAACTTCTATCCTAAGGCCCTGGCGACACGTTAATGGCAATGGTTTTCATCCCCATGAACGCCGAGGTTTTACACAAATTGGAATTTCCATAGCAACTTTCTATGGACAGGAGGAAAATAACGGTTTTAGAAGAAATTCGTTCATGCTTTATATAATAAATGTTAATATATCAAACTTTTTGTTGAATGTTTCCATCGTAAATTCTTAACAGTAGCCTATTAAGATAATTAAATATTAAGGTTAAAAAAAGTTTCTCATCTATTAAATATAAATATAACCTAAAATCTACCAAATTTTCTGGAAATCAGGTTGCAAATGAGTTGAAACAAAATCGAACATTTCTTAATTGAATAAAATTTCTGATTGAAGTGTCAAATTCTTATACGACAATCGGAAAGTTATTAACGGACTTCTCAAACCAATGCAAAATACTGAATCGGAATACAGCGGGAGCAAGATAAAAAAAAACATCGTAGAATTTGCGACAATGCAAAACGTTTTGACAACTTCGAGCAGCAAATGCGGGATTGTGTTTTTTGTTATTCTCTTGCCTGCATTATATGAAATAATCATAGTATTGCCTTGAAATAATAGCTGAGTTAAAAAATGTCATGTGTAATGTGTTCTACGAATCGGTAAACTAAAAATGGGATGTAATTTTAGACAAGATTGCAAGTCATTCAAACATCATATTTTTTTCATATGAAAAAAAATCCGAAGAAGAATGCACCACTTTATCATTTATATATAAATATAATTGCATATGCTGTGAATTGATAGCTCTAACGAAATGCCTTAAAAAGACAACTTTACAAACTGTCAAACCAAATGCGCAAACTAAGATGACAACACTTTCTCAGCTATTTTCTATATTAGCTCATTTTGGTGTTGTGGGAGGGTCACTGGGCGGAATTTTGAAAATTCTGACATTTGATAATTTTGGGCATAGAGAGTATGTTCCAAATTTTAACTTTCGAGCTCGACTTTTAGGGCCCAAACATTTACAACGGACAGGACGGACATGACATAAATTTCGATGCTGTTCATAATTTTTTGTTTAATAATGTACTAAAGGTATTTTTGAATACCCTTTTAATGTAATAGCTACACAGCGTGGGCGTTAAGAAAAATATGGTTAAAAAATAGGGAGAGATCCCGATGCACGTTGGTTTTGAATGTTTGTAGATTATAATGTGTAAGAAAAATGGAGCGGGGAAAAGCATTCCACATTTGCATTGTACGGCTATGGAAAGCTTCCTAAATGTTCTAGGGTTGGTGCGCAGCTGGATTTTCGTTTGAGCAATTATGGTGGAAATAACGATAAAATAACGAGAGACAAGAGACATTGCGACGATGACTAAGAGAGTCAAGCGATCACGCGATGTTACAGGCACCAATGAGTTTTATCGCGCGTTTTTGGATCATGACAAGTAGCTCCAAATGAGTTATTTGTTGCACCAGACCAAATGAACGCCTATTAAAAAGTAGCCAGATCGGAGGGAGTGAAATATTGCTTGCAGCGCTTAAGGAAGTCTAGGCATTTCGCAGCGTTCTTGGCGACATTGAATATGTATTCATTCCAACGAAAGTTGTCATTAACACACATACCGAGAATGGAAAGCCGTTCGGTTTCAACGATGCAAGTGCCATTCATGGACAATGGCATGGTGTTTGGGTTTTGCTTTAATAACAGAAGACAGAATTGAGTTTTGGGAGCATTAAATTCCACTCTATTAGTTGCACCCCACTGAGTTATGCTGTCGAGATCGCAATTCAATGAGTTCTAGTTCCACACCCGAAGATGAATGGCGTGAACCAAGAAACGAATATGAGAAGCTGAGGGTACTATCATCGGCATTTATAAAAATGAGAAAGAGAGTCGGAGACAAAACAGAACCTTGGAGAACATCAGCATTTTATGGTGAGTTAGAGACTTGAAATCGTCTAAAACAACTTGAATTGAACGGTCCGAATGGTAATTTCTAATCCATTGAAGAAAGGTGTCATCGATTCCAAATGCACACATTTTCGCCAAACTCTGTCAAATGCCTTTGAAATATATTGAGCTCAGCGATCTTACTTTCCGAAGAGATTGGTTCCGCTTTTCGGTTAAATACGTCATCAAATCACCAGTGGACCTGTAGCTGCGAAAATCGTACTGCCGGTCATTAAGAAGTTTTCGGGATTCAAGATATTTCATGAGCTGACGGTTTATCAGCGTTTCCATGACCTTGGAAAGAAGGGAAGTTATTGCAATTGGTCGGTAGGATGAGGGTGGTGAATATTAGCCTTTTTTGGGGACAGGCTGGACATATGCTGTTTTCCATTTTCTCGGGAAGAGCCCTAAAGTAAGGGATAGATAGAAAAGTTTGCGCAATGGTTTTGAATAGGGAATTATTATGTGATGGCCTCTTTATGCGTTTAAGAGTCATGATTTTTGCAACCAAAAAGGTTAGTTACATATAGAGGTTGTTTTACATGGTTGAATTTCTGGTGCATCTTGAGATAGTTAAATTGTCCTTGTTTATAAACTGACTAAGTCTGATCAAAACTGTGTTCTGTTCTTGTACGCAGGTAAAAACAATCTTGCAGCACAAGCCTTATCTGTATAGTTCGGCAGGTTTCAGTGTAAGTATGTTTAAGGTTGCACAGAGTTTACTTCAGAAGTCATTACGTTCTATTAATCGCCTATTTAGAGCTCAAAATTGGAAGTTTGATTAACATACTTGGACCCGAAACTATGTATTACATGCCATGGTAGGTATTCTATGAAAAGTATTTGAAAAAAACATATCAAGGGCAAAGCATGAATGGAAGCTCACACAGATAGAGGCGAAAGACTTGTTGTAGAGTCGCAGCGGGCTGAAGAGGCGAAAAATATAGAGTGTTTAAGACTGCTTGCGACGGCGATAACTATTCCACTATCAGGCAGAAATAGTTAGACTGGCACTCTGAAGGAAGTATACAAAGCTATTTGAGTGACATTGTTACCCGTGGGTTAATCTGTATCGATACAAAAGTTTGTGAATATATACTCGTACACATACAAAAGTTTGCCCCAACTGACTGACACAGATACGCAGAGTCATAACCAGTGATTTATAGTCAGAAAAAATGTAAACTTACTTTTAAAACTATAGGCCGAACACACGAAAGGGGCATTTTAAAATTATTCCCACATATATGACTGTAGGATCTGTCGTGAATATACACGTTTAGTTTCAGGCAAAATTAGCTGTTCCGCAAAATGTTGTTAATGCTGGCTTTTGCTGACTGTCACTTCAACCTCACCTAATCTAAGCTGACCCGTGCCTTAAGTTATATGATGAGAGCCCAGGATAGCGATAATTAAGTCATATAGACACAAGCAAGTTGATCCTTAAGAAAAATATGACGTGTATCTGTGGACTGCTTAGCGGGAAGGCGACAAGCGTTTCAATTTAGGTAGTCCAACCAAGAAGCTCTGCGGTTCTTGCACCTTTCACTGCCGATCTTTTTAGGCACTCTCAATTTCTTGGAAAGCTATGACCATTTCGCATAAATGGGGCTGAATTTCGTTGATGCAGCGTTGAATAATGCACCAGTAACAGATGTATTAGAACTGATGCGCTAGTCACTGTCACTGCTTGACCAGCTCATTGTCGAAGAAGTGTGGTCCAATGTTGCGTCCAGCCCGAAATCAGCACCAAACGGTGACAAGCTGTGGATGGATTAGTTTTCCTGCTAACTGTAGCCGCCCAACTTTCAATATTTTTGAAGTATTGTTCAACAATGAAAACACGTTGTTCTCTCGTTTAATGTTTCATTTTTGCTAATACTAAACTGTCACCCGTCAAATTGTTTTTTATACCCTATTCTAGGGGTATATTAATTTTGACGCATAGTTTGTAACATACCTTAATATTGCCCGTAGACCCCTAAAAGTTACTATATTTATGATCAGCATCGATAGTAATGTCGATCTAGCCATGTCCGTCCGTCGGCAAAAATTAGGCCTTTAAACTGGACCTAGAGAGCTGAAATTTTAACCATATACTCTCTAGGGTCCCGAAATAATCAAGTTTACGAATTTTTGAAATCCGCCCACAGACACGCCCACAAACTCAAAAAAACAAAATTTTGGAAAAAATCGAATTTTGAGCTAGGAAGCTGAAATTTTTATACCCTATTCTAGGGGTATATTAATTTTGACGCATAGTTTGTAACATACCTTAATATTGCCCGTAGACCCCTAAAAGTTACTATATTTATGATCAGCATCGATAGTAATGTCGATCTAGCCATGTCCGTCCGTCCGTCCGTCCGTCCGTCCGTCCGTCGGCAAAAATTAGGCCTTTAAACTGGACCTAGAGAGCTGAAATTTTAACCATATACTCTCTAGGGTCCCGAAATAATCAAGTTTACGAATTTTTGAAATCCGCCCACAGACACGCCCACAAACTCAAAAAAACAAAATTTTGGAAAAAATCGAATTTTGAGCTAGGAAGCTGAAATTTTTTATATATGATCTATGACTCCTAAAACTGCTCGGGATATAAAATTTTCAAAATCCGCCCACTGCCACGCCCACAAAAAAATAAAACAATTTTATTGAAAAAACAAAATTTGAGCTAGGGAGCTGAAATTTTTAATATATACTCTATATGGGCCCTTTAAGCTCATGTATAAATATTTTCAAAATCCGCCCACTGACACGCCCACAAATAAATAAAACAATTTTTTTGAAAATCCAAAGTTTGAGCTAGGGAGCTGAAATTTATAATATATACTCTCTATGGGCCCTTTATACTTATGTGTAAATATTTTCAAAATCCGCCCACTGGCACGCCCACAATTATTATTATTTTTTTTTTTTGAAAATTCAAAGTGAGCTAGGGAGCTGAAATTTATAATATATACTCTCTAGGGGCGCTTTATGCTCATGTGTTAATTTTTTTAAATTCGCCTACTGACACGCCCACAATTAAATAAAACAATTTTATTGAAACACCCAAGTTTGAGCTAGGGAGCGTTTTTTTTGATAAAATCCTTTATATGTTGTATAACAAAATATGTAAAGCGTTCTTAACAATTCAACTATACTTAGACTTTTGTCACGCCCACTTATGAGGGATAGGAATAAGAATAGGGTATCCAACAGTTCGCCCAAGCGGACTGTAGCCCGTCCCTATGTTTTATATATGATCTATGACCCCTAAAACTGCTCGGGATATAAAATTTTCAAAATCCGCCCACTGCCACGCCCACAAAAAAATAAAACAATTTTATTGAAAAACTAATGGGCCCTTATTCTCATGTGTAAATATTTTCAAAATCCGCCCACTGGCACGCCCACAATTATTATTTTTTTTTTTTTTTGAAAATTCAAAGTGAGCTAGGGAGCTGAAATTTATAATATATACCCTCTAGGGGCCCTTTATGCTCATGTGTTAATTTTTTTTAAATCCGCCTACCGACACGCCCACAATTAAATAAAACAATTTTATTGAAACACCCAAGTTTGAGCTAGGGAGCGTTTTTTTTGATAAAATCCTTTAAATATTGTATAACAAAATATGTAGAGCGTTCTTAACAATTCAACCATACTTAGACTTTTGTCACGCCCACTTATGAGGGATAGGAATAAGAATAGGGTATCCAACAGTTCGCCTAAGCGGACTGTAGCCCGTCCCTATGTTTTTTTTTTTGTTTGAGGTTGCCAACACTTCACTACACAAATGGCGGCAAATTCAAATCTTGCGGTAATTTTGGGAAACTCTTTTATCGTCTTTTCACTGACTCCATCGATCTCCTAACATATTACTCCTTTTACACGAAACTTGGCAATTTAAGATTCCCCCCTCCCCTCTTTTTCCAATTAGATTTTTAAGATTTAGTTTGCAAGCTTGAATTAAGCTCAATAAATTGGAGTTTTGCCCGCACTAAATTATACCCTAAGGATGAGCCAAAACGCCCGTTCAACTGGATACACTAAAGTGAGAATATATACCTATTTGAGCAGCTTTGTGACCTGCTGGGGGTTGTAGTCTCAACTCTCATACCCCGATTGGGGACATAACTACACTGCTACTACCATCTACAACTCAGTTATAAAGAGAGACTGGAAGAGGTTTTCTGCCTAGTAGTACAATGACCTATCAATGGAATGCGAGCAGATACTCAAGGATCTAATTTTTTATTATAAAAAAAACTTCGGCCAGCTAGACACTAAACACCAACTCATTTCAAGGCAGTGGTTGAATGAGATTATACCGAAGGAATGCAACCTGAAGGGGACCATTTCCATTTCTAAATCATAAGGAATCCTATCCCTCATAAAGTGGGCGATGTAAAACTCTAAGTATGGATGAATTATTAAGAAGGGTCTACATATTTGGTGTTGTACATCATTTAACCCCCCCCCCCCCCCCCCCCCAGCGAAGACCGAACTGACCTGAATCTGAAATGCTGGTATCCTGTCGCCGAAAATTTGCATATTCTATTTTACGATTCGAATATCCTGTGCAAATAAATGATTTCTCGTATTTTGTCATGTATATTGAGTTACGCATCTTGTTGAACGCATTGCGCTCTTGTTCAGTTGCATAGATTTTTTTGAAATCACTTTTTTCATAATTTGCCTGCATAATTAGTACACTAATAATGTGGACATGTTTTTTTTTTATATGATTATTCCCTATTATCCTTTACAATATTTATAAATTTATTTAAATTTTAATCAACAACTCATTGTGGTCATATAGTGTGGGCATTAAGGAAATGGGAATAAGGATGACAGAGGAGAAACCGATGCGTTGGTTTTCAAAGTTCACAGATGATAATGGGTAGAAAAAAAGCAAGGAAAGATTCTTTGTACTTCACTGCACGTCCGAAAAAATACTTGAGGGTGAACTGATGTGCATTCATGGCATGACGGGTATTGCGATAGAAATATCGATAAACAGCGATAAGCAGGAGACATTGCAACGATATTTAACAGTGTCAAGCGATTTCGCGATATCTCGATCGCCTATAAGTTTTATCGCGAGTTTTTGAAAGCAGTTAATATCTCCAAATGTGCGATTGGTGCACCGGCCCAGATATGTGCGTTGTACCTACTCAAGTTTGGGCAAATAAACGCCTTATAAATTGCATTGAGAGCAGAGGAGTGACGTTTCACCGCGTTTTTGGTGTCATCGAATATGAAGATTGTTATTAACACACATACCGAAAATGGAAAGTCTTTCGGTTTAAGATGCAAGTGCCTTCCATGGATAATGACAGACTGTTGAGTTTTCGATTTAATGACTCGATTTAATGCTTTCAAGATCGGAATTTAATGAGCTTAGCATATGTTGCAGTTCCAGTTCCACACCCGAAGATAAGTACATCATTTATCCAATCTGAAGTTGCTCACTGATAATGCATCGAGCGCATTTTGAATATCTTGATCGGAGATCCGTTGCCTCCACATTCTGATGTCTGAGATGAAATTCCTTTCTGAACAGTCCAATATTTCGTCACAAAACTTGTAAAGATCTGCGCATTTTTCCTCATCAAATTCCTGCTTGGAAGGAAATAGTTGTCCGAAACTGTGGAGG
The DNA here is from genome assembly GCA_949715645.1 of Portevinia maculata. Lineage (NCBI taxonomy): Eukaryota > Metazoa > Arthropoda > Insecta > Diptera > Syrphidae > Portevinia > Portevinia maculata. Next base: position 34,018,701 of record OX454526.1, on the reverse strand, counting down.
ATCGATTTGTGTTTTTCGAACCGACTTTGGAGATGAAAAATGTAAGTATCAAGGAATGGAATGTAGAAGGCAATTCTGTAATAATCTTAGACATTTTGTGTTTCAACGTTGCAACGGTTTTTTTGTTGACTGCAACGACGAGGCAATTTCATATTAATTTCGTATTCGGAACAGATTTCAGCAACATTGTCGTAAATGATACGAAAAGTCAAAAGCTGAGAAGCACTTCCAAAGCTTCTATAACGGCCGGTTGAAGTTCGAGGTATGTTAAAACTGCTTCATGAGACTGAATGGTCTGAATGACAGATGTATACTGTCACAGCTTAAGCAGTTCGGAGAAAATCTTACGCCGCGGCGCTGCCATCGCAGTCTTGTTGGGGCCCTATTTAAAATGTCGAACACGTGAGATATGTACGATACAGAAAACGACATTTCTCGAATGTGAATATATATCAATATTCGTGATTTTACGTGTTTGTCACTACAACGCATAATACGTATATGCTTTGATTTGTTTATACCTTTTATTAGGGCGCATATATATGTATATCTGTGTATCAAAAAATTGTCGACACTGTGTCCCGAAGTAGATGTCCCGAATCAAAATTGTTTGCAGTGGTAACCGTGTGTCCACACAAGCGGCACTATCGTAGTTTCATGCAAAATGTATCAAAAGAATGAGGAATATGAGGTTAAGTTAGGTCATGACAGCATACATTTTGTGGCCCCCCTCGACGAGATCCGCCACTGAGCTGAGTGTTAATGTTTTAGCTTGCACTGCTTCCCATAACAACTTAATCCATTATTATTTTACAGCTGCATTTTGTTCGAAAAAAATCTCCTCAGATAACTTCATAAGACACTTTACATTCAATTTTAAAGTACCCCTGTCTTCAAAAGCTCCACCATTAGCAATAGTACTTTTCTGACCAAAATGAAGTGGAAAAAAATTCCTTTAAATATATTAAGCTGCCATATCGGTCGTTACCGGATCCCTCATTACCACGTTAAAACAAAGAACAAGAAGAATACTAAGGATATTTATTAAATGAAAATATTCTAATAAATCTTCTCACCCTCCAACCAGGCGGGAGTATATGTACATAAAAATATGTATGCTTGTTCACCATGAAATGTGTTTTTTTTTTCTCCAGCAGGCGTTCAACCTATAGGGAGAATATATTAATATTTTTTTGTTTCTTAAATTTTCGTTCCATTCCATGAGCTAGGAGCACAGCATAGGCACAGGTTTTGGCACTCATAATTCACGTAGGGTCCGCCTATAACGGTAATAAATCAAAAAATAAATGAGCTATAAAGAAACAATTGGGACGCGCTACTTTATGTTCCACGCTAAAGTCAAAGAGGGCGCTAAAAGGTAGGTGTATGTTTCAACCTCTGATTGAAAGTGCATAGGAAAGCCTAAGAATGAGAATGAGAGTGTGGGTCTGCGGATGGATGTGGCTATGAGTACTATTCGAGGTGATAAGCTGAATTTATGGAATTGAACAATCCTTTGTATTGGTGAAAAGGCTCAGAGCTACCGTTAGCTGGATATCATTGTGAAATTTAACTGATTAGCTTGTTGTAATGGCTTTTGACAGTGAGACATATATTTATGGCTGCTAATCTAGTTGCGAACGGAATATCTGTAAGGAAGCGCTAATGTGTGTTGACACATCAAATGACGTGACAAATTAATAAAACCTGTCGCCTGGCTTAGATCAGGATGTATGTCATGGAGTTGCACGGGTAACAAATTGGATGTTTGGACGATAAAATTGATGGGGGCGAATTTTTTGCGAAAATCACTTATTTGACAAGAGGTCAGAAGCCGAATTTTTATGGCCTTAGGGTACCCATATAATTGAGAGATTTATGCCAGATGAGTATGCGGTAGGTTGGGTCTCAATTTATTATTATTTGAGTTTGTGACCTAATTTGGAGCGGACGTTTTCCAATATAAATATAACATTAAGTATCGAAACTTAAAAAAACAAACAAATTAGGACTTGTACTATTCACACGCTTTGTCGTACGAGTTAATGCCACAAAGTGCTCTGATTTTCCAATAAGAAATATAGAACTTAGGCATTGGCGCGGTCATGCACATAATATTAAGTACGGAAATGCCTTTAATAGCGCCCACACAAATGTCCTTATGTCGCTTTACGATACTGTTGATAAATAATAGCTAAACAAGGTAGCGCAATGGAGAGTTACGCATCTTGTTGAACGCATTGCGCTCTTGTTCAGTTGCATAGATTTTTTTGAAATCACTTTTTTCATAATTTGCCTGCATAATCAGTACACTAATAATGTGGACATGTTTTTTTTTTTATATGATTATTCCCTATTATCCTTTACAATATTTATAAATTTATTTAAATTTTAATCAACAACTCATTGTGGTCATATAGTGTGGGCATTAAGGAAATGGGAATAAGGATGACAGAGGAGAAACCGATGCACGTTGGTTTTCAAAGTTTGCAGATGATAATGGGTAGAAAAAAAAAGCAAGGAAAGATGCTTTGTACTTCACTGCACGTCCGAAAAAAGACTTGAGGGTGAACTGATGTGCATTCATGGCATGGCGGGTATTGCGATAGAAATATCGATAAACAGCGATAGGCAGGAGACATTGCAACGATATTTAACAGTGTCAAGCGATTTCGCGATATCTCGATCGCCTATAAGTTTTATCGCGAGTTTTTGAAAGCAGTTAATATCTCCAAATGTGCGATTGGTGCACCGGCCCAGATATGTGCGTTGTACCTACTCAAGTTTGGGCAAATAAACGCCTTATAAATTGTAGTGAGATCAGAAGGAATGACGTTTCACCGCGTTTTTGGTGTCATCGAATATGAAGATTGTTATTAACACACATACCGAAAATGGAAAGTCTTTCGGTTTAAGATGCAAGTGCCTTCCATGGATAATGACAGACTGTTGAGTTTTCGATTTAATGACTCGATTTAATGCTTTCAAGATCGGAATTTAATGAGCTTAGCATATGTTGCAGTTCCAGTTCCACACCCGAAGATAAGCGACGTGAACCAGGAAACGAATATGAGAAACTGAAAGTACTATCATATGCGAAGCAAAAAATCGGATTAGAAGTAACAGACTGGAGATCTATAAACATAGCGAACGGACTGTAGCCGCTTGAGCGAACTGTACTGTAGCGAACCTATTCCTATTTCTCATAAACTGGGTGTGGCAAAAATCTTAACTTAATTGTTGAGAACGATCTACATATTTTGTTGTACGACATATAAGCGATTATATCGAAAAACAAATTTTGTGTAAAAAAAAACAGGGGCAGGTCAAAAGACTTTATACAAAGGAATTGCTCAAAACGACTTTATCTGCATACTTTGCTAAGAATATGACTTTCATTTACAATGATTTCTTCAATCAAACGGTTTTTTTCCAAATAGTGGGCGCGTGAGGGGCGGATTTTAAAAATCTTTAGACAGAAGCATCTAAACGTGATAAATAAGGGCCCCTTAAGACAATATGTAAAAGCTCAGATTGTGGGCAGATTTTAAAAACGCTTATTACACTCGAGTACAGGTGCAGATAAAGCGAAATCTGGTAGTGTTGCACTAGCTGCAAAGTTAGCTTTTGGTCGCGCGAGATAGGCGGCTCATCTGCGGCGGGGACGTCGACAATGCTAATGAGCTCATGCGTTTTAGTACCGCAATAGCGGAGAGGGATAAATTCGATACGGAAAAGCAATTCGCCGAATTTGGGTGGCTCGTTGATGGAAAGGGGTCAACATGCCATCACAAGACGGCTCGTTAATCTGGGTAACATCCTCTTAGGTTATAAGTTATACTAAGTTAGTAAAGGCGTTTGTGGGACAAGTCGGGCTCGTCAACTTGTGGCGATGCTTTCGGGAGGTGACTGACCCTGCAAGGCTTCAGTCGGTTCACGGCGGCGCTGCACGTTGACGACTGCCAGGCGCTTGGAAAGCAATTGGAATTTTGACCACTTGTTACGCAACGAGTGCTTAGAATCCTAGTTATAGCTAGAATACATTAAGTAGTTTAATTAAGTAGAGTAGGTAGTTTGTAATTTGTTTTTATATAAAAATATAAAATTCGATAAAAATGGCGAGTTTTTAAAAATTTTCTCGGTGAAAACATAAATGTAAGATTACTTCGTTAAATAGTTTTTAGGCCGAAGGGTAATAGTTAAGCTTAGAGCGTCCGCATAAGGACTATTAATTTAGACTAAGTATTTAATTGCTAATTTTAAGTGTATTTAATAATGTTTGTCTAGTATGTTAGTTGATAACAAGCAATAACAAATTAGTTTTAAAGTCAAAAGTTAGAGCCGTTATTGAGTGAAATGATTTTTTTTAAATTAAAATTAAAAAGGATGTCGCTCCTTTAGGAATTTAATGTAAAGTATGAAAACAACAAACAGTTTAAATAGAGTTTGAAAACTAAATTTTTTAATCAGTAAGTAATGTGTTTTTTACAAACATGTATGGACAAAATGTTATCCAAATGTTCACCAGACCCCAATCCGCTTGTCTACATTTTGGATGACGCAGAGTCATAATTGGGGCTCAATTTTGATATAAGACGAGGTGTTTTTTCTGCAACTCAGTAATAACTCATTCGTTATTTTAAATATAAGCAAAAAAAAAAACCTGAATCAGTATATACCTACAAACTATATGATGAAAACTTTTAAATAAGTGATTGGTAACTGATTTCCTTTGGTTTTTTTTTTAAAATTTTTTCAAAAAAAAGAAATTTAAATGGTAGAAATTGTGAAGAACGACTTTATCTACATACTTTGGAAAAGGACTTTCATATCGATTGATTTCTTTGAAACAATGTTTTTTTAACTGTGTGCGTCTTAGTGGGCCGATTTTAAAAATATTTACACTTTATTATTTCGGGCCCCTAGAAAGTATTTGTTCCACACTGCATCTTTCTAGCTAATTTTAGGGTCTCAAAATGGTGACGGACCTCACAATTTTTTTTGAATATATTCATGTGTTTGTTCAAACATTTTAATACGGGAATAAAAATGTTTAAAAAAGTATGATAAAAGTGTTTTTACTGTTTCTGTTTCTACTCTGCAGTACAATTTCTATTATATATGTAGATGTATCTAAGAACTTAGCCAAATTTAATTAAACGTCAAAAATTCTTATCTTTTTTTGTTTTGATTTGTTTTTTGGTAATACTATTTCAACATGAAAACAGAAAAAAACATGGCGATAAGGTAGATATTTAGATAATAGAATTTAATAGCTATGTATTTTTAATATGTTAATACACTTTCAAACGTTAGGCCCCGCTCCATAAACGTTGGTCAATCGAGGGAAGCAAAGCTTTGAAGAATATATACAATGTGTCAAGTTGAAGTCAGCAAAACAGATTGAGCTTAGAGTGAGTATTAATCTTTTTTTTCTGATCTCAAGGAGTGAGTTACTAGATATTGAGTTGCAGAAATGACACCTCTAATGTGTCGAATTATCTCGTCTTTCAGCACTTTAATGGTTGTTGTTGTCCACCCATATGTTGCAGAAGCCTCGGTCCCAGGCGGACGGACACGCTAAACACATTTTTTTTACTTCTCTATAGGTAGTCGTAATATCACACCTTATTCTCAACTTGAATTTGAAATATCAGAACGATTGCAATAACTTTCTCTTTAGCTAGTATTTTAAAGTTTACGCAACAGTTTAAATCATTCAATTTATATTTTATTTGAGACTATTAATCAAAACAAAAAGCCCAACCACAATATGAATAACCTTCCATATGCATAGGTACGTTCTCAAAAGTGTGAAAGTTCTGAGTCCTCTCTTAAACAGCAATAGCATAAATTCATCATTCGTCAAATTAGTACAGGTTTCGTTAGGCTTATGCATATTAAGCCCGCAAAAGTATTTTGCATAAGGAAATTTTTAAATAAAAATGATTTGAATGGCAAAAAATTTAATCGAGGAGCAGGTGAGTGCTTTTGAAAAATTGTTCAAATATTTCGTTAAACAATAATTATCATTCAAATATTTTCTCAAGGAATGTTGGCAAATTAAAATAATTTTTGTTGTCATTTTACACATAATGCCATTGGCATTTGACCTATGTATTGACAGTGCATAAGAGTACCTCCTTTGTTGGTTTTTGACGGCTATGCATATGCAAGCTTATTCCCATTGCCCATTGATTACACTTTAAGAACAATTGAGCATTTAAAAACACGGATTTAGTTATGAAGCACTTTGAGTTAAGGAACGGTGATGACAGTGAATAAATCGGTTATCGAAAACGTGAACACATTCATTATTTGACATTTGTAGATTCGCGCTGAAAACCTTTTGTGGATCTTTGTGTTTTCCGTCCTCCGTTGTAATTTTCAATGCCAATTTCATGAATTTAAATGCAGTGTAAAAGTCGGAACTCTTTTGGTCTGATTCGCTGGACAAGGTGCATGGCGGGTACTGAGGTTGAATGTAAAGGTGAAATGCAATTGACTTTTTCGTTTGAGCATTTGTGGCGAAAATATCGATAAAATAGCGAAAGGCAGGAGACATTGCGACGATGAATAAAGGACTCTACACATGGTCGCAAACGAACGATTAGACAAACTGCGGATAAAACGGAAACTTGCATCCAAGAGTGGGATATATGACTCGTTCATCAAAAAGAGTTCCCCTACCCTTATAATGCAAAATCTCTATTCGTTACATTTGTTCCACCTATATTCTTGAATGTGGCTCTCAAGTATGGTCCCCACACCAAATTACCCACATAAAACGGATACTCGGAAACGGAAGCTACCTCTTATAAGGAATCATTTATTACAGCTGATTAACATTCCGTCCCTCGAAAAAAAGACGGGAAACCGCAGATATACTTTTTATTCATGATCTTTTAACTGGTAGTATTAAGTGCCCCGCTTTGTTAAGTGTAATTTCAATAAACACCAACAACTGAAATCTTAGCTCAGTAATTCCAACAATTCCTCACATATCTTAGATTTCAACATATGCGAATGTATCGTTTGAAACTTTCTACTAATTAATCTATCCAATAATTTGGATTAATTTCGCTTCACTTTTACTTATCTAGCCTAAGATTCTTAATTATTAATCTTCTTCAAATTCATTTCCAAATTTTAAATATTTATTGCACCCATAATACAAAACTGTCTCGATTTCGGATTTAAGTTTGCTGGTAATGAGCGTTCAATGAAATGAAAAAAAAAATAATTGAAATTAAAAATTAAAATTAGAGGGATCATAACCCCCCCAGTGGGGGACTAAGCCCGTCAGAGGCCCAGGGCGGCAAAGCTGAATGAGGCCCGCAAGCTTTAAAAAAATGTAGTTTTACAAGCTTTTTATTCAGTTAACATTTGTATGTATAAATAAGTGTTTAAGTTTATTTCGTTAAGATCTGGCAAGTGAAATTTAAATTCGAATTAAATTATTTAGTCTAAATAAACATACATACCTACAATATGGAATGAATATGGGTGAGGAAAATAAAATACGTATCGATCGACAAAAAATATAGTTTTTTTTGTATTTTTTGTGTGTTATATGTGTTTTCGTGCCTTCCATTTACCTACTGAACTCCTCAATAACTTCTGTGAAATCGATTTCTTTGGAAATTTTTCTTTCTATTGAAAGCACAGCTAGATTAACCAGTCGCTCTTCATTCATTGTAGGTCGAAGATAATTTTTAATATTAATAAAAATAATTTTTAATTTCGAAAAATTCCTCTGGCATGATGCAACCGAGATGGAAATAGTCAAGAAGTTTTGAAGTATGCGCGATATACAGGGTAACGATTCACTGAAGTCAGATTTTATTATAAACTAGCTGACCATGCTCGCCTTGCTTCGCCAGTCTGCCACTTCTAAATTTAAAACAAAATATTTGCTGATAAGAATACTATGGATATACTCTCATTGTGACTCCCTCTCAATCTTGATTACATTTAAAACCCTATCTTTCTCAATCCCATGCGCCACAAAAAAAACAACACAAACTACAAAAGGTGCATACAAAAAAGAAAGAAAAATCGCTCAGCACAAAAGGTACAGAGAGAGAAACAGATTTGTACCGCACACGCATACAAATTTTCCTCCACTCAACGCTGGGAAAATCCAACGATCTAGCTTCAATCGAAGATTTTACTTTTTTTGAATTGTATAAAATTTATTGTTTAATGCTTATTGTTTAACTTCAGGATAACCTACAAAGATGATTTATATTTTAAAATCTTTGTACATAATTGAACTTTATATTAAAAAAAAATCCTATTTCATTTGGATGAGTCATTCCAAAGCTAAGAGCTAGAAAGCATTCGAGAGTTACAACTTTTCTTAGGTATCAGCTTAGATCTCCGCTTCCGGACATCGGATGAAGCATTTTCTCACGGTAAAAAGTAGCCTATGTTCATCAGGGATAATGTCGGCTTCTAACGGCAAAACAATTTTTCAAATCGGTCCAGTAGTTTCGGAGCCTATTCAAAACAAACAAACAATCAAATCTTTCCTCTTTATAATATTAGTATAGATTGAAGGATTTGGGGGCCCACCAAGATCGGAGGCCCGATCACGAATGCAAAAAATCTCGAAAAAACAAATTTTTAATCTAGAATGCAAAAATCGCGAATGCACAAAAATATCGAATGGACAAAAATCTCAAAAGAATCTCGAAAAAAAAGTTATTTCTAGATTTTTTTCTTACCTATTTAAACTTAAAGAAAACGCATTACATATTTAGTTTATTCAGCAATTTATTGTTTTCGGTAAATAAACAACAAAAAAATCAATATTTAACAAAAAAAAACATTACCTATAAAAAATGGTAAAAATAGAAAATAAGGTAAATAAGGTGCCGTGAAATAAAGCGAAGTAACACCGAATTTCCAAAGGCTATGTTTCGCTTTTAATTTATTTACACAATCAGATATAGATTCCTAACTGTTTTCAGATTTGCATTGCTGAAAACCTCGCACCGACTCCAAATCAAACAGTGACCCCAAGCAGGGAGGTTGCAGGGGGAAACATGCCCCCCAAAGGCATTGCACTGTTTATGGGATGAGTTGCGAAATATCAAGTAGAATAAAGTCGATCTCCGAAATCTTATTCGATATTATAACTCGTTTGTACTACTTCATAGTTGGAAGTATGGTGGAGAATAGAAATTGATGAATTTCGACATTACTTCCGATTTCTTATGGAAATAAAGTCGATCGACATTATTTCCATCTTCACGGCACCGGTAAATAAATCCATCGATTTCGATTTTAATATTTCCTTTGTTTGTACCTAATGATTTCATTTACTTTCATTTTAATTGTTTTTATTTGCACTCACGTTGTGATAACACACGATCCCAAACAACACTAATTTCAGGTACATTTTTTACAATTGTATGGGCAGTTTGCTAGCCAATCGTGGATGTTAAAGAGTAGTAAATAATCTTGAATGAATATATTAATTTTTGAGACAATGGTTACAATTCGCGCGAATTGTAACCATTGTCTCAAAAATTAATATATTCATTCGAAATTTTTGCATTCGTGATTTTTTTTTCTAGATTTTTGTACTCGTATTTCGAGATTATGCTTTCGAGATTTTTTTTTCCAAATTTTTTCAATTCTAGATTTTTGTTTTTGAAATTTTTACTTTCGAGATTTTTGTTTTCTGGATTATTGCTTTCGAGATTTCGTGGTAAACCCATAAAAACATTATACATGCCGTGGATGGGTACTTCAAGCATAGTGAATGAAGACCAATTTCGGTGCCACAAAAGATCTACATGAAACTTGATGTAATGAAAAATCCTTACCTTCTTCATCAACTTAAAATAACCCAAAGTAACGTGGGCAACCAACCGTATATCCTTCCAAGTTCCAAATAAGAGATGCCAATTTGACTTTAAAATAATACTCTTGCCTTTCAAAAATGTACTTCAACCACAATAATGCATACTCAGGACTTCAATCAGTCAGGTAAAAATCACAAAAATAATGAACCGCAAAAAAACTTAACTCCTCAGTCTTTACCCATCGATTTAACCTTAAGTTTATCATCCATATCGAGGAAAAATTAATTGCTGTTACGTGGAAGGATTCCTAAAAGCGAATAAGAGACAGGCAGCTAATTTTGTTCTCCAAAGATTTACACTTTAATAACCCTAATTCTTCCAAGAGGTATAACACGCACACACACACAGTCACCGATGCCGATTGCCATTCCCTCAAACTAACCACAGATATTCATTCTCTTGTTCCTTTCTCTTTTTTGGCTTCCGTATCGTCATCATAAATCTTATAGCACTCCAAATTTTAATTAATTCCCTGAGCCGTATTCCTAGCACGCACCACAATAACCAACAGACAACAAAAACAAAACGAATCCTTTACCTTCAATGCTTTTCTCCAGATGAATCTTGTTGGAATGAGCCGATTTTGTCTCCTTCAAATCGTCCCCCGCCAAATGAAGGTGATGCTGCTTCTGCTTCTGATGATGATGAAGTTCACCTCCGCCGACATCTCCGCCAGCACCACCTATTCCGTTCTCCATAATCTTAATGGCCGCATATTTATCCCCATTTGCCGTCTGATGCTGGCTCAGTGTTGACCCACCACCCACCGTTGTGCCTCTGCCCTTCTTCTGTTGAATCAAATGACCATCATCATGCAGGTGATGGTGATGCAGATGGTGCTGACCGACGGAAGTTTCGCTGCCGGCCGATGTGGCCGTCGTCGTCGTCATGCCCAGTGCTCCACCGTGACTGTGGAAATGATGCTGTTGCTGTTGCTGTAAATTGATGGCCTTGAAGCGCTTGTAAATGCAACACGTGACCATGGCCAGGAACACAGAAGCGGAAAGCAGTCCGAGTGCCATTAGGCAAATCACAATGATCAAATTGTTCTGCAGCAGCAAATCCTTCTGAGATTGCTTCTCGACGAGCAGGCTCATTTGAACGGCGTCCTTACCACCGGCATTCTCTGCTAGGCAGGTATAAATACCCTCATCACTTTTCTCCGCGCCATGGATGGTGAGACGTGAGATGAACATATCACGACCGAATTCCTTCTCAATATTCTGTTCTTCGCGCAGCAATTGGATGTGAACCCTGGGCGGGTGGTTGTTCCCACTGGTGCTGTACATCTGCTTGTTGTAGTCCCAGGCGATGAGTGTGTTCGGGGAGGCGTGCACCTTACAAATCAGGGTCACGTTCTCTTTCGAGGTGTTTATTGAAGCTCCCCGCGAGGGATACACTATCTTTGGCTTGCAGGCGAATGCTTCAGGCTGGTCCTCGATCCAGAGCATGCCGCGCAGATGGGCCGGATAGTAGCAGGACGTCGGGGGTGTGTACAGATTTCTTCGAAAGGCAAAGTCACGAAAAATCTGTAGTTCGCAAGTGCAGTTCCAGGGGTTGAGCTCCAGTGAGAGACTGGTCAAACGTTGGATATTCTCGAATGACTCTTTTCGCAGGAAGCTAAGGCGGTTGCCGGTCAAGTAGATTTGTGAGAGCAGCGGTACGTTCACAAATACCGCTGTGGCCACATGCGTTATTCGATTGTCTTTCAGTTCGACTTTGTGGAGATACTTCAGGTTCTGGAAAATTCCATCGTCCAATGATTCGAGAAGATTCCCATTAAGGACAAGTGCTCGCACCTTCACTAAATTTCCAAAGATGTTCGCTTGTAGGCGTCGCAGCAGGTTATTGGACAAGTCTAGTTCTATAAGGATCTCCAAGGATCTTAGGGAAAGTGGATCGAGGTTCTCTAGCGAACAGTTGCGTACGAAGAGCTTATGCAGATTTTCTAAGTCGGCTGTTAAAAAGGCGTTTTCCTCCAAATATGTGATTTTGTTGTGTGACAGATCAAGAACCTGCAGCTCGGAGCTTAAGTTTTCCGGCACCGTAGAGATGCTGAGATTCCTGCAGTCGGCTGTCTTCTTGCCAGAGTTCCACTTGCACCTGCAGTCGCCACAATTCAATAGCCAATCTCCGCTCACATAGACTACTTTCGTTGTAAGCATCATCATGATATGGAACGTTGCTATGTAACCGTACAGGATGAATTGTTCCCCCGTGACACGCATCTTTGCAATCATTCTTAATGCACTTCAGTGACTCTATTTCTATTACGACGAAGGATCCCTGGGCAACAGCAGGTCGGATTTCATTCTTCGCTAAATTTGTTTGTTTTCGTTTTTCTGATGTCTTTTCTCCTTCACAGGGAGCATATATTCCTTTGATGGCTGTATCATTTGGTTATTTGGCTACATATGGATTTTGTCTGTCTTGTCATCGGTTGCAGCAAGTTATCCTGCAAAGGAAATAAAAATATATTACAAAAACACGCTTACACACAGAGATACACAAATGAAAATCAGATTTTTGACATTAAAAAAGATTTTTTGAAAGGTTTCTCTTCGTCGTCGTCGTCTTAACTTCCAGCTGGTGATGGTATTACTCGGGTGTGGAGCAAGGATAAAGGTCCCATACTGTCATTTTATGGCGTGATGCAGAAGTTTAATAAACAAAAAACTTACTATATGACATTTTCGCCATTAAAGGGACGGAAATGCTTTTCTATTGTTTTGCGAAGGATAAATACACAATGCTCATAACCCCGAGGACGGATGAGCAACCTGCAGCAGCCGCCACCACCACCGTCGACGCGTGGTATGTGTTGAGTAAGAAATATATATGTATATATAAAACCACTATGCCATTTACTCGTAGCAGTGGTAAAAAGGACGGAAACGAATCCGTGCTTACGATCATGACCATTAGAAGGAATTGTACGATGTTTCCTCATTTTCTTATGAAAATGGCTGGGTCAGGAAGAATGGGGTGGACGCCGTACATATACTTTGCTTGCCACTTTAATGTCCTAGTTACTGTATCAATATTTGAAGAGAAACGAAATACTTTTTTTTTGTGTATTTCAATTTTTAATCCTTGAAGTTTCGAAGTAAATTGCTTGTACGTGGCATAGAATGGACGGTGATGAGTTTGTAATTGAATTGGCTGCACAGTTTAAATTGAATTTTTTTAGTTGGTTGTCGAAGGAGATGATTGCAGGAAAACATGTAATGGTGGCTGGTAAGGGAGCTTTGGTGATGATGGGGTGTTGTTTTTTTAGGAAGGTACTTTTTGGGTCTAGTTAGGTAGTTTCATGCCATATATTATAATCAATATCCTCTTAGGTATTCATTTACGAAAACTTGGGTTTTAGGGTGTTGAACTATGTAGACGATGCAAGTAAAAATAAATTATTCGGAAATGTTTGGGGGTCGTCAGGACAAATTAGAACAAGTGGGGTGGGTGCGAACCGGGAGGTCTACGCGATCAACTTCCCAGCGCCATATGTTATGAATAAAAAATTAAGAATAAAGGGATGAATAGGCTTGAAATAGAAATTACGCATGAATTTGTTCAGGCCTGGTAGTAATAATTTAATAATAATAAAGGAGAGTACGCGAAGTTTTAATAAAATAAATATTATTTGTTTCTTCTCCTCATTCATTATTAATATTGATTATTTATTTTTTTTTTAATTATTTTTTATTTATTATTTGTTTTATAAAAAAATGAAAGTTGCTCTTTGATAAAAATTAAAATGTGTGATCTTTTGAAGTATGTAAATGGATTGCCACCAGAACAAAAGGCTGGGCCGAATTCAATGTAATTTGTTCAGATCATATTTAAATAAATACGCGTCGATTATGACCAGAACGAAATTGATATCATGTTTTGTACGCGAGATAGATATCTACCGTGAACGGAAAAATGTTCGCGGACGTACTAATGTAAGTACGTACATACACACATACATCTTCCTAAAAAAACATTTCATAAATATATAATGACCATCAAATCCTAAAATATTTTCGCACGAATTAAAATAACATCCCCAATGCTGTGAAGTTAATCTGTCTTTTTGTAATAATAAAAAAACAAATTATTTATGATTTCGTTCAAATTATAAATAATTCAATAGCTACGCGTCAAATGGCACAAAACGAAATCGATATCATATTTTTATATGTGAGAAAACGTGAACGTGAAATTGTTCAAGAACGTAAGTACACAACAAACACGCCCCCACATACATCTTCTTACCCTTCCTATACCAGCGCGTTGGTCTGCCAGACCGCAAATTTACATTTTCGTAGTTTTTTCAATAAAGTAGAATGCTAGCGCAATCAGCTTACCGCTCGCGAACTAAATTCAGCGTGGCGCGAGCATTTATACCGAGATCGCGTGTGTCAGTACACGGCATCAATCTGTCATTTCTGTTTGAAACACGCAATTACGGAACGTTCCAACTGCTGTTGTGGGTCGCCTGTTTATACCCTATTCTAAGGGTATATTAATTTTGACGCATAGTTTGTAACATGCCTTAATATTGCCCGTAGACCCCTAAAAGTTACTATATTTATGATCAGCATCGATAGTAATGTCGATCTAGCCATGTCTGTCCGTTCGTCTGTCGGCAAAAATTAGGCCTTTAAACTGGAACTAGAGAGCTGAAATTCTAGCCATATACTCTCTAGGGTCCCGAAATAATCAAGTTTACGAATTTTTGAAATCCGCCCACAAACTCAAAAAAACAAAATTTTGGAAAAAATCGAATTTTGAGCTAGAAAGCTGAAATTTTGTATATATGATCTATGACTCCTAAAACTTCTCGGGATAAATAAATTTCAAAATCCGCCCACTGACACGCCCACAAATAAATAAAATAATTTTTTTATACCCTATTCTAAGGGTATATTAATTTTTGAAAATCCAAAGTTTGAGCTAGGGAGCTGAAATTTATAATATATACTCTCTATGGGCCCTTTATGCTCATGTGTAAATATTTTCAAAATCCGCCCACTGACACGCCCACAATTATTTTTTTTTTTTTTTGAAAATTCAAAGTTTGAGCTAGGGAGCTGAAATTTATAATATAAACTCTCTAGGGGCCCTTTATTCTCATGTGTTAATTTTTTTTAAATCCGCCTACTGACACGCCCACAATTAAATAAAACAATTTTATTGAAACACCCAAGTTTGAGCAAGGGAGCGTTTTTTTTATAAAGTCCTTTAAATGTTATATAACAAAATATGTAGAGCGTTCTTAACAATTCAACCATACTTAGACTTTTGTCACGCCCACTTGTGAGGGATGAATAAGAATAGGGTATCCAACAGTTCGCCCAAGCGGACTGTAGCCCGTCCCTATGTTTTTAAATAGTTTATATAACTTTTTGTCTTATGTTTGTTTTGAAAAATATGGGTTCGTTAAAAAATATGACAAACATACCTATCTGTTATTTTTTTTGGCGCAGGTATAGGAAGGTTAAAAACATTTGAAAACATGTTCTGGACCTTCAAATTTTAAAATATGTTGTAAATCACGGGTTTCATTTTCGGACCAATTACAATGACTAACCCACTACTTACTTACTTATTTACTTAACGAGCTCCCGACCCGAGGAGAGTCTCTGGCCGAGAAATTGCAGCCTTCCATTCAGCGCGATCCCGGGCACGCTTCTTCAGAAGTCCAGACCAAGCGCTTTGGCATCCGCGAAGGCTTGGTCTTTAAAACGGAAGTTAGCTCTTAATTGTCGTCTCGAACCTGGGGGCTCGGAGTCGGAGATCCTCTTCGCTAAAGCATTATTGTCCATTTGCTCGATGTGGCCAAGCCAATGTAGTCGATATATTTTAGCTTTTTAGACTACATCCACATCGTGGTACAGCTCACGGTGGCGCAAAAGTCATCACCCAGTGGCGTTCACCAATCCGATTGAAAACTACATAGAATAGATGTCAAACGTCGTGGATCATTTAGAACATTGGCACCAGAATTGCCTAAGGCACACCCAAGGGCTGAAAATCCTATCGGAAGATGCTATAATTTTTGCAAATAGCGGCAAATGTCAATTTTACTTTGACATTTGTGCAGTAAACAGATGACAACTTTTGCGCCACATTGTATCTTCTCCTCCACCCAAATATAAGCTTGCCTTTCCTACTTATCGTCCAGCAGCAGAACCGGCAATATAAGTGTTTTGTACAGCTTACACTTGGTCTTCCGAGTTAGGAGTTTTGAACCCATTTGTTTCGCCAGACCAAAATAGCAATGGTTTCCTAGGGTAATTCTTAATCGGATCGCCACTAAGGAGTACTTTGCGGAGTTAATGTTTACTTCGAGGTACGGAAACTCCCTTACTACGTCGAAGTTATTGCTATAAATAGTGTTGTCCTTGTCGGCAGACAGATTTTTGTTTGTTTGTTGAAAGCAAGTTCTTCGTTTTGTCCTCGTTGACTTCAACTTAACTTACCCACTACTGGAAGCTTAAAACGAAAATGCCTAAGGGAGATGTACACGCTCTTACAGATGCCTTGCCGGTGGCACTGCGTTAACTAACTTAATAACTTAAGTTTATAAATAACGCTGGAGGTGACTAATCAAGCTCCCTTTCTGAATTTTCTTTACTTATGAACATTTGATTAAGAGGGTTTCACCTGCTTTATTAACACAGACTGTATTTGTCGTGCCGTCGTGTTCCTATATTTTCAAGGCTCTAGATACTAAACTGACATGAGTCTTTTAACACGAGATGCTGCCAAGTCTTACCGGCCCGGAGCAGCCGTTCTGCGGAGAATATCGTAGCTGTGGCTGAAGATGTCACAGAGAAACCCGGAGTATCGAGCAGACGACGTGCCATGCAATTGGGCATCAATCGGCGGTCTTTACAGAGAATTTTGGTATAAGATTTGAAGATGTTCCCTTACAAAGCGCGTGTAACCTACGCTCAAGCCATCCTGAATCTCAACCACGAGGGAGACAACTTTTCATCGAAAAACATCATGAGCGACGAGACCTATTTCCATCTCAGTGGATATGTGAATAAGCAGAGTGATTGCTTCTGGGGCCCGCGTATCCGCGTATAACTCACAACGAGCCATTACAAGAGCTGGAAATAGTTGACTTTATATTATGTTTGCATTTGAAATGGTTGTATGAAAAGAACAAATTCGCGTATGGATTGGATGTGTTTGGGGTAATCCACTGATGATCCCACACCACCTCATCTGGGTGAAATGCCAAGAATATTTATAGTCATGCTAGAAATAGTTGACTATATATTAAATATTTGTATTGATTTTCAATCATAGCCATATCCTGGGCTAAAAAATCATTTCTTTTGTTTATTCTTCGAACTGAAGAAGCATTTGAAATGGAAAAAAACAATTCACACTCACTCTTGAGTCGCGGAACTATATATGCTCGTTTTTGCTGTTTACGCTGGAGGCGTCATCGGGCCTTTTTCGAAAATGAAGCGCCCAGATCGCCGGATTTAAGCGTTCCAGATTTCTTTTTTTGGGGTTTTTTGAATACGAGTCTACGTCAGTACGTCAACAAGCATCGGACTCTTGAAGCCCTCATATAGAATATCCGTCAAGAATGCGAGGACCCATCGCTGGTCTGCCATTGATGGAAAATGCCATAAATCGGGCTCGAATGGTCATCAGTTCTGGTGCGGCTTTTTACCCGGTATCATTTTCTCGACTCATGGACATCAATAAACATAATCCAAAAGCAGAACCAACGTTTTTCATTCGAAAAAAAAAATTACAGCCAAGAATATTGGGTAAAGTAAATTGTTGCATAAAGTAGGTTGTTATTCTGAATAATTTTAACTTTCAGTTAACGAAATCGTTGGTGAAGAAAATCCAACGCACTAGCATACTGTAAGACAGGAGTTACAGAGTTCTAGACCCATAATGAATGAAATATAACCAGGCTTGAAAATGTGAAGGATACAAAATACAAATTTTATTAGTTTATTAGTCTTAAGCATAATCTGTGTCTTTAATTACGTTAACTTTTACAATACCTTAAATGTTTTAAGTCTATAACAATGAGTAGGTATACTTAATACGAAATTCTTAGGTGAAACATTTTTTTAATTAGCTCTAAACAATATTACATCTCAATCATCGATTGGAAAAGCTAGCTCCTTAACCTCGTTTTTACAAGCCTATTTTCACAAATATTTGTATTTATTTCAATGACCTTCACTCTAGGACTAATTCGAAAAAAGATGATAATTTCGTTAGCGTCAACCCTCCTTTACCCTCATTAAAAATTGCATGCTTAATTCACCTCTTCAAAGCCATTTTACTCAACCAATCTTCATTGCATCTCGAAGCTTCCACTGCATTAGTTTCATGGTATTTTAAAACGCTCCTGTATGCAACCTAGCTATGTCAATTCATCAACCATCCCCCAAGTGTCAACTTGCCCCCAGAAAACTTTTTATAACGGTTCTTTGCCACCAACAAATACAGATACACATTCTGAAGAAAAATTTAGAGAGCAAAACTTAATTAATCGAGCTCCCGACATCAACGCTAAATTACCTGCGACGAGAAATTAATTAGAATTTCTTCAATAAGCCCATTTTCATTCACATTACATACTCCCTTCCATGTTGGCAGCGGCGAAAACCTGGTAATTAGTGCTATATGCTAATTTTTCTTCTTGTTTTACTCTGCCTCCTCCTCTAACACTCTTCCTGATTTTTACCCGTCTATAGGAAAATATTTCAAACTTTTTATTGTCATGTTGGTAGGTGTTGAAAAAAAAGTAAAACGTTTCGAAAAAAAATTATGTAAAATTAAATAAAGAAAAAGTGAATTATTCTTAATATACGAAGAGGAGATTAAACTGTGACGGAAATGAGGTTGTAAAGGTTTTGATTTTAATTACACGTAATTATGTGCTTAATAATTTATGTCATGGGATTTAAGTGCAAAATTCGGTTGGGTGGTTGAGATTCAAAAAAGGGTTTAGCTGTTCTACATATATGCTTTTTAAAGGGTTTATATGGTTCGTATAAATCTTGCTTTTAAATACTACAAGGGAGTAGGTACCTAAACAGTGGACTCAATCATAAATTATGTTCAGATGTACTATCTTCCGATAAGATAAAGGAAGTGAGACGTGTATGTACATTCATTTCAACGACAATTGTACTAGATCAAATCTAGAAAATGCTTACTTCAAGGGCCCTATTCCACAAAACAAATTATCAACTTTTCACTTTGCACATATCAAATTTTTCGTCAATTTGCAAAACCTTATGTTCCTCAAAACAATAAAATTTGATAAGTGACAAGTTAAAAATGAAAGTGTAATTTGCAAAATCTTTGCAATTTTTATATTCTCTTTGCAATTTCTGTTACACGTACGTTCTCTTGTGCAAAGTGAATAGTTAATATTAAAAAGTGTAATTTGCAAAGATTTTGCAAATAATTATGCTGTTTCGTTCCACAAAAATTGCAAACTCTAATTTTGCAAAGCAAATTTTAATAAATTTGTCAAAAGTTTGCAAGGTAAACGATCGCCTTACAAATGCATATTGTTATAACTAGTGAAGCTTTCTAAATGTTAAGACGGAAGTTTTTGTTCGGCGATAGTGAATACGCGGTTATAACAAGAAATTATAGAGACCGATTTAATTTTCCAGGACTACAAAACTTTTATTTTGAAGAGTGCTTTCGTTTAAATCAAATTCAAGTTCATTTCCTTTTAAAAAATAATTAGAGAAAAATTAGAGCACAATACAACGCGCCGCAAAATTGAAAATAGTTTTGGCATTCTTAAAGAAAGATTCCCGTGTCTAAATTATTTGCGACTGAGGCCTGAGTTTGCAGGTAAGGTAGTTATTGTTTGTGCTATCTTACACAATATTGCCTGTAGCATCGAAGTTACAAATTTCAAAATGCCCCCAAAAAACTGCGTGCAAAAAACCCTGTTAAGGCGAATCGCTAAGGATTACATTGTCTACATATATTGCAATAACTATTTTTTTCGTTTTTGAAGCAATTAATCGAAAAGCACGGTTTTGTCAAAACGACCCCCAACAAATATGCGTGGCATACTTTTATGTTGGCGAATTGCTAATAAGGATATTATCTTCATATTTAGTCATTACCGTCTTCAACGTTTCATGAGAATTAAATTGAAAAACAATGTCTTTTTTAAAAGCGCCCACAAAGAATGAGCGTGGCATCTTTTTAGGTTCGAATTCTTTAGAAAAACTTGGCCTGTATAGCTGTATATATTTTAAAAATAACCTTACACTTAATCAGTTCGGGCCGCTGGAGTACAGGGTACAAAAGCCAAGCTGCTGCTGATGGTTTTTCCGGGAGTTTCTACTTTACTTAGGATAGCATTCCCAACAAAACAGGGCTAATGTCTATATCATGTTGCCACTTCTGTTAACATGCAAATTTTTAAGCCATTAATCGCGAAACCCCGAATTTATTAAAAACTCCCCCCAAAAAGTGGGCGTGGCAAACTACTATGTATGGGATAATTGTTATTTAGGATATTGTCTACATATTTTGTTATTATTTTCATGGCCTTAAAATTGGTGACGGACGGACGGACACGACTAGGTCGGTACTTTCGCCGCTGACCACAAATTTAGTAACTTTCTTATGTGCTATTAACATTGAGTCGATATTAATAATATACCCTTAGGATAGGGTTTAATAAATATTCGAAAGTCTGAGTATGTAGATTTGTTTTAACGTTCAATCCAACACCTATAGGGAAAGTCTCAGCGTATTTCAAGCAGAGCTCCACGCCATTCAAGAATGCGCCAGAAACATCAATACATCTGGTATTAAAGCTGACATCATTCATATGCTCACGGATTTTTTTTTTTTTTTTTTTTTTTTTTTTTATATAAAAAAAGGAAATCCAAATCCCAGAGCACTCAGACTCGGTAACGTTCCATTGTACTACCAGGCAGAAATCCTCCTTTTTTGGTGTAGAGGCATGTGATTGGGTGGCGTATGTTGTTGTTCCCCATGGGGATTGAACCTGCACCGCACGGGTCACAAGCCAACACACTTACTTTACTTTTAAATTCATTTTTATTAATTATTAGCTTATATCAACTTAAATACTAGACAAAAATGATTAAATCTAACTTAAAATTAACAGGATACTTATTCTAGATTATTGATCCTTATGCGGACGCCCTAAACTTAACTCTATCTTATAATTATTGCCTTTCGGCCTAAAAACTATTTTACGAACTAATCTTACATATTATGTTTTCATCGAGAAAATTGTTAAGAAAACTCGGCATCTTTATCAAATTTTATATTTTTATATAAAAAAAAAAACAAATTACAAACTACCTACTCTACTTACTTAAACTACTTAACATATGCTAACTATAATTAGGATTCTGATCACTCGTTGCGTTACGAAACAAGTGGTCAAAATCCCAATTGCTTTCTGAGCGCCTGGCAGTCGTCAACGTGCACACGCGCCTCCGTGCGCCGACTGATACCTTACAGAATCTATCACCTCCCGGAAGCACCACCACAAGCCGGCGAGCCCGGCCTCTCCCAGAAACGCCCTAGCTAACTTATTCTAACTTATAAACTAAGAGGATGTTACCTAGAGTAACGCACCGTCTTGGGAGGGCATGTTGACCCCTCCCCCCTCAAAAAGCCACCAGAATTCGGCGAATTGTTGTCGAATTTATCCCTCTCCGCTATTGCGGTACTAAAACGGAGGAGCTCATGAGCATTGGCGACGTTTTCGCCGCGGATGAGCCGCTTATCTCTTGCGCTGCGGTAGCGGTGGTATAATACCGGGATACCATCCCTCGTCTGTACCAGCCCTTTTGCATTAATATGAATAAATGCCTCCGGCGGGATAAAGCCAGACCGGAGCGTACTCTCTACAGCAAGGATCTTTAAGTTTCCCTCATCCAGCGTAGCCATTTGATTTATGGCACACCAGACCCTACAAACAACTCCGAATAGATATAGTCAATTCGGGCCGCTTGTTCGTTTAATTGTGCATGGAACTTATCGATCTTTCCGTGCAGAGACAGAAGGATCGATTTTAAGTCCAGGTCCACCTCTGGTGCCTTTTGGGCTACCTTTGGTGGGTTTGATGTTATTTGGGCGTGACCCGATCCAGCTACCATTTGGGCAAAGGACACGTTGGGTGCCACAAAATTTGAGAACGAGCGACCCTTTTGACGCCTATTGTCTTCAGACTGCTGTTTGCGGGCCTGGACTCGCTTTTTCAGCTCCTGGTACTTTGGGCAACCCCTGAAGTTGGCGGGATGCCCAGTGTTCCTGCAGAGCACACAAGAGAGGACACTCCGGTCCTCAACTCTCTCCTTACCAAGAGGACATTCTCCATGTATGTGGTCCCTATCGCACTTGACACATCTAAACTGCATGTTGCAGTTAGCTGCGGCGTGCCCGAACCTTTGGCAGCGCATACATTGAAGTATGCGATCCGACCTTTTAATTTTCTCCCATCTAACAGCGTGGTAGTACAGGAAGCGGATATTTCGCAGCCTGTCAATTTTGCTGTCGGGAGTAAGCTGCACTAAGAAGAATGGTAAGTAACGGTTACCACCTCTTGCCACAGCCGAGGAAAACGGCTTGACCCCCACGAACTTGAGGTCGTCGCTTTCAAAATTTTTGAGCTCTTTTTCTAACTCCTCCGTTTTTATTGAGGGATCAATTCCTTTCAAAACAACGGTTTTAAGCTTTTGCTCCCGTGGGGTGTACGTAAAGTATTCGGTCTTAACCTCTCCCAAGGCGGCACGAACCCTATGGTACTCCTCTATATTTTCACATAAAATTATGTGTTTGCTGGCTGATAGCCTTTTCACATGAAAATTTTTCGTGATTAATTTACATAACCTTATGCTATCTGTAATTTCAAAATTACTCACATTTATAGGTGGGACTCTTACCTTTGCTTGTTTCTTTTGTTGCTGGTGTTGCTGTACCTCAGTCTGCTTTTGCTGTTTTGATTGTTGTGGTTGTTCTTGTTGTTGGTGCTGTTGTTGGTGCTGTTGTTGTTGCCGTTGTTGTTGCTTTTGTTGTTGTTGTTGGTGTTGTTGTTGTTGTAGTCGTTGTTTCTGCTTCTCCTGCAGATGTTGCTGCACTTGCTGTTTAAGCACAGCTTGTTGTTGCTGTTGCTGCATCTTCTTTCTCCGCAACTGGTCGCGCTTCTCCAGTAGCTCTTTTATGAGCTTGTCCAGCTGCGCCTCCTCGTCCACTTCTTCGTCCATTTGGACGACTTCCTCGTCTTCAACCGGTAGGTCCCTGAAGGAATTTCCTTCTCCGACGTACCGGTCATTGCCACTCTCAAATTCATAAGAGCTAGAATTTACTGCATCATCATCGGCTCCAGCCGCCGATGATGTCACATTATGGCCTGCCAAGTTAACCCTTCTCTTGGCCGAAAGATTCGGCTTCGGCTTCAACTTGCGTCGCCTCTTCTCAACTTGCCTGAACTCCTCGCTTACAGCTTCTGGTGTCACCGCTGTAGTGGAAGCTTTCGTTGGTGCTTCTGTAGCTTTATTTTCTGCTTCCATTGGTGCTGCTTTTATTGCTGCTGTTACCTGCGAGACCACCCGCCTGGTCAACGACCGACACGCTGTTGTTTTTGTTGGTATTGTTGCTGCCAATTCAATTTCATCTGCAGCTACTGCCTTTGGCATATATACTGCTGTTGCTGCCGTTATTGTTGCTGTTGTTGTTGTTGTTGTTGCTGCTGATGTTATAGCTGCTGCTCTTCCTGATGTTGTTGGTCTTGCTGCGGTTGTTGTTGCTGCAGATGATTTTTTAGCCAGCTCGCGTGTTTGCACCACGCGTCGCAACGGCACACCCACACCCGTACGGGGTCCATCGCCTACCACCGTACGGCACTTTTTTTTACACTTTTGTTATTTTCTCTATCAAACTTTCGCACATAAATTATAAAATTAAAAATTAAATTTTTCTTGCTGGGAATCGAACCCACGCTTCTGACAACAGAGTCAGACACTCAGCCTACTGAACCAATTGTATATTAGAATTTAACATGACAAATTACTAATATATTGCACTTGATCGCTTATAATCGTCCGTAACTAGCCGTCCTGTCTCTCTACGTGTTGCGGAACGACTGTGACAAGCCAACACACTAACCGCTACACCGTCGCCACCCTGATAGTCAAGCAGCTATAAATGCCCTTAGCTCGCATACCGTTGACTCCAAATCAGTCTTGCACTGTTTTTGTACCCTTCAACACTCGGCAAGACGAAACTATCCAAGTCATGAGGGTTTTGAAGGCAATGAAAAAGCCATCGAGCTGGCAAGAAAGGGATCAGAAACTTTTTTCAAAGATCCCGAACCCTTCTGCTGCACTTCTAGATCAGCAGCAATTATAGCTATAAAATGCTGGGAACGTATGAAATGTACCACCTATTGAGAGAATATCCAAGGACTTAGACCGGCGAAAGGAACCATCTGGCCCTTTAAGATCATCGCCAAAAAAATTTAAATTTGAGTCGACATGACATCAAAAACCTGAAAGAGTACCTTAAGTTTCACAACGGGTCAAGATACCACCTTAACAAAATACAAATAGTCGACTCTTCAGAGAGCCGGCTATGTTTTGAAGAAGGCAAAACAGCTGAACACATTTAAATTGAATGTCCAGCCCCAAATGAAACTAGAAGGAAGGTATTCTTTAGGAAACAATTGAGTTCCGAAGACATAAAGAAATTTTCTGCTGGCAGCATTGTCCACTTTATATGGAAAGCAGAAATACTACTAGCCACATCGATTTCTGGCCCAGACGGCACAATAGACCTTATAGGTCGTAGTGCCTTAGTCTTTGCTTTGGTAAGCCAGAAGTTTAAACAAATGTAGATTTGTTTCAAATTGTAAGTTTAACTTGATTGTATTTTTTTTCTTTAACAATTTATATTCTTTGAGATATTTGCATGTTTGTAGAGTTGAGTTATTCTATTCTTTTGGAAAGAGCTTGGTATGTATATGATATTTTCCTACATTTACCGCACTTATACAGAACTTTAAATTTGATCAAAATCGTTGGAGACATTATTTTTGAGAAAATCAATGTTACTGTTATTTTAAAGGAAAGACCAAAGCAAAAAAATATATCGCCGCGAGATATTGGTAAATTTCCCATGCCCGGTTTAAGACAGACAAACCGACAGACATGCAGTACTCATAGATGGCTCGACGCGACGGGCGGAGAGACTTACTTGGGAGACTAACCTATTTAGCCCCGACTACCGAGGCAAACAACTCAGCGTAGCTGGTATATTGCGAAGGCTGTGGTAATGGACGAGGCTATCAAATACGCTTTTGCGTCGGTTGCCATGCTGCAACAAGGTACAAACCAGTTGCTACCGATAATATTCACCGCTGTCCTACCACTTGCAAACATACCAATACCCTGGCGTACGGTAAAAGTGTCATTTATACCACAAATTGGCAGAAGTGACTACTCACTCGCCAAGAGCTTCAGACCAATCAGTCTGACTTCCTTCTTGCTGAAAAGCATGGAAAGGCTGTTCGAGCGTCACGTGCGCAAAACTGCTTTGCAATTGCACCCACTATCTCAGAGGGAACATGCCTATTAACGCTGGAAATCCTGCGAGACTGCGCTCCAAAATCTAGTTGATAGAATTGAGGGCGCGCTTGACATGAAAGAATACGCGATGGGCATTTTCATCGATTCATCGACTAAGTGACTTTTGACAGCATGTGAAGCTCCGCCAGACAACACTGTGTAGATGAATCTTTGGTGCTGTGGATTAAAGCAATGCTGATGAATAGAACGTTGGTTTGGGATTCGGACTGTGGCCGTTATGTTATGGCGGGGGTAAATAGAGACTGCCCGCAACGCTGCGTTTTGTCTCCACTGATGTGGTGCATGCTGGTCCACTCTCTTGACCGCACTCACCAGTTCTAAGGTGTACGCTCAGGCGTACGCGGATAATGTCGCCGTGCTGTCTGTTGTATTATGCCTATAAGACCATTTTTAGCATACGCATCGGTGGTTTGGTGGAATAAGCTTTCATGTAAATACGTTGCTGTTGCTTTCGCCAAACTCCAAAGGAAGGAATGTCTCGGCTTCACGGGGGCCTTACCCAGCACCTCTGGCTCCGGTCTAGATGCATTATTGAACCTCCTGCTCTTGATGTTTACATCATGGGTTGCACAATCAAAGCTGTCTCACGTTTAAGAAGAGGTGGCTTTTGGTATAACTCGCACTGGACTTTTGATGAACTTGCGCGTTCATCCTTCGACTCCTGTCTTATAGATATGACGTACGATGCAATGACACCGGAACTTCGGCTGAAGCGCAAATACGAAGCCGACTTTCCTCGGGTACAGGACTGGCTCTGGCCAGACTCGGAGCCTGGAAAGAAATGCAGTCGAATCTTCACGGATGGCTCCAAAACCGATCAGGATCTGGTACTGGGGTTTTCATGGGGAGCGACAACATTCGACTTTTCTTCTCGTTATGCAAACATGCGTCCGGTTTCCAAATAGAGACTTATGCTACCCTAATCTTCATGGACTATGATGGGAGGAACAGGTGGAGACGGCGAAGTATCTGCGTCTGTAACGACAGTCAGGCAGCGCTTAAGGCCTTGCTCAACCACCTCCAAAATGGTTCGTAAATGCAAGATCTCTCTGAATTCGGTCGGAATTCAGTTAGACTTGTCTGGGTCCCGGGTCATAACGGGATCACGGGAAATGAGATCTCCGATAAACTTGCTCAAGGAGGACTTCTCAGGACCTGAACCGGCGATATGTCTGCCTGAGTCCTCGGTCAGGGCCTCAATTGACGGTTGGGTTTCATACGAACACAATCGTAGATATCACGACTCTCCAGTTTTGCATACAGACTAAACGATTTCATCCCTACGTCTATAAAAAAATCTGCGGCATTCTGCCTCTTAACACAAAAGACTGCAGACAGACTACTGGCGTTCTTACGGGCATTACGTTTCTGCCGAGCATCTTAAGATGCTAGGCCTAAGCGATACCAACAACTGCGGAGCTTGTGGAGAAAGCGATGACACTGCGGAACATTTTCTCTGTTATTGTCCTGCTTTTGCTCGTATCAAGTGGCAGGTATTTGGTGCTGATGTGGTGAGTGCTGTAAACCTAAGCTCCTTCTCATTGAAGCACCTACTCGTCTTTCTTAGGAAAACGAGTAAATTTTCGCAGTAAAAGTGGTGTGTCTTCCCACAATGGACCAGTATTGAGTCTGAGTGCTCCAGTGTAGAAAGTCTCGCACCCCGACAAAAAAAAACAACCTTAATGGACTTCTCTATATTCGTAATATTATTCCTCATTTTGAGATTGTTATATCCACACGATTGCAATATCTTTCTCATAACTCTAGTAAAGTATAAAAGAAAGTTAAAAGGGAAATAACATCCTCGTTGGATGAGATGAATTATTATTTTTATTACTGGTCCCTTTCTGGTAAGTTGATCGGAAGGAGGCAGATATTTATCAGGGTTATATTTCCGGAATAATAAACTTCAATATCGCAACCACAACATTTTAGAGACTGTAATCTATGTTACCATATTAGTTTGAGTATGGATAAGTAGTAAAGATATCAGGGTATGAAAAGCTTTGTGGAAATGCGGCTGCGAATTCCTCTTCTATAATTCCTGAGGGAGGCAAAAAGTTTCACAAATACTTTTACTAAATATTTGTTCATACATGTCGAACTAGTGATGTATCAACTCGGTTTGCAAACCGGTACAAACTCACTAGCACATTGGTTGTTCTGGTAACGATTTTGTCTGTAAGGAATCATGCCTTACGGCGTTATAAATTTCAATCGTTACACTGATACAAACTTATTCCTAACCGACTACAATCTAACAAGTCGACCCGAAGCAAACCGAACCAAATACCAAACCGTTCCGTCGAGAAATGATTTTGCTCCCAACTGAGTTACTTAAATGGGTATTGCACACCGTTTTACTTAAATTTCAATTCGGTTTGTGACATCACTAAGTCAAATGTCTAATTTTTAAAGAGTTTTATGTAAGCATGAGCTTACGTAATTGAGTGTAAAAGCGCGCACAATGATAAAGGACCGCCAACAGAAGTTCACCAGAGCACATTAACCTATAATCCCGACAGTAATTTAACTAAATTGAACAAAGTAATCCATTGTGTGCTTTATTGGCACACACAATTCAGTTTCATTATTGATTCCGAGGCTTAAATTTACACTCCTATTTCCGCCTCCTAGATTCAGATTTGCGCAACAAGCACAGATAATTCGTTTGCGAAAACAAATAAGAATTGAATGGAATTCCGCAAACGAAAGGATGCCTGTATGACCCACATTACGGAATTCGATATGGTTAAGTTGCGTTTTTTTTTAAATACTGCAGGCATCCTTTGAGAACGTGGCGAGAAAGAGACCGCAGTATTCCTTCGAGAAAACAAATTCCTTTATTTATGCGTCCACATACGTTCATTCTATTAGTTTTGGCATTCTCCTTCTGTAAACTTACAGATTAAAACACAACCAACAGAATGGTATTTGTTTTTAAAACGGAATGCGTTCGCTCGATTTAGATTAAAATCAATAAAATTCTTAAGCTTTTATGGGATTCTCATGACATGGCGGTTAGCATTGCAGCCGACATACCAAAGGGGTTGTAGCTATTGATTTTCGCGTGTAAAGTGCTTGTACTTGTGTGTTTCGTGATTTTAAGAAGAACAAGCTATCGTTAACTGTTCTGTTTGTTTTCGTGCAAATGAAGACATCACCTTTAAGTGGGATTTTGCAACTAAGTGCCTTAGGGGTTGGTATTCAAGAAAAATATTACAATATGCTGGGACTTACTAAGCTATGCAAGTATCTTAGAAGCGCCATTGTTGCAATAAATGGAAAGGTTCTTCTGACATTGAAGGCGCATTAAAATTAAACTAAAGCATTCAAATGAAAGAAGGTTTTACCGGTCAGATCGCTGCCGCTACATAATCGAAATATCATAAGTGTTTTCGAACGAAATTTGTTTGGTGGACTTGATTCAGATTTAAACGCGTAATCTCTTATGCAACAAACAAATACGTTACCCTTGGGGCCTCACATTTTTCCCTGAAATTGAGATCAAAGTATCTACCTTTGTTGTTGACATAAATTTGAAATCTTCATACTTATACTTTCTACCGTGCATTTCATGTCTTATCGAACCACAAATATTTTAGTGTTACGCCACCATATTACTTCTGGAGCTCCATAGCTTAACGATATCGCAACTGCCAATTGACCAAACCAAACGCTTCGGCATCCGTGAATGCCTAGCCTTAAAAACGGAGGTTCGGTATTCCTCGCTATCTCCATACCTCGACGATCTCTATATCTACACAGTCATGTTTTGATGGTTTAATAAGAGATTTGAAAATTCTTGCAAGAACGGATTTATAGGTGTTATGCATTTCTCTGTTGGGTTGATAGGGAGCTGGTGATCCAGGTGCTAACAGATAGAAAGACAAACCTCCAAATTAATTTTCTTTTTCAGCGCAATAGATAAAAGGCGGCCAAAAATATCTCGCTCCATTTTTATAAGGCTTGCTTGCTCCCGTTACTTTGTGTTTTCCAAAAATTCAAAATAACTTGTACTTGAACTTTGTCGGGGTGTGTGAGACTTTCTGCACTGGAGCACTCAGACTCAATACTGATCCATTGTACTACCAGGCAGACACACCACATTTTACTGTGAGAATTTACTCGTTTTTCTAAGAAAAACGAGAAGGCGCTTCAATGATAAGGACCTTAGGTTTACAGCACTCACCATATCCGCACCAAAAAACTGTCACCTGATACGAGCAAAAGCAGGACAATCACAGAGGAAATGTTCCGCAGTGTCGTCGCTTTCTCCACAGGCTTCGCAGTTGGTGGTATCGCTTAGGCCTAGCACCTTAAGGTGCTTGGCAAAAGCGTAGTGTCCCGTAAGAACGCCAGTGGTCTGTCTGCAGTCTTTTCTGTTGAGAGACAACAAGAATGCCGCGGATTTTCAACAGACGTCGGGGAGAATTAGCTTAGTCTGTCTGCACCCTGGAGAGTCATGCCAACGGCGATTGTGTTCATAGGAAACCCAACCGTCAATGGAAGCCCTGACCGAGAACGCAGGCAGACAAATCGCTGGTTCACGTCCTGAGAAGCCACCCTCTGAGCCTTGTCTAGCAAGTTCATCGGAGATCTCATTTCCCGTGATCCCGTTATGACCCGGGACCCAGACAAGTTTTAGTGAATTCAGCCTTCCGACCGAATTCAGAGATATCTTGCATTCACGTACTATTTTGGAGGTAGTTAAGGGTTTGAGTAAGGCCTTAAGCGCAGCCTGACTGTCGCTACTGACGCAGATACTTCGCCCCCTCCACCTGTTCCTCGTAACATAGTCCATGGCCATTAGGATAGCATAAGTCTCTGTTTGGAAGACTGACGCATATTTGCCTAACGGAAAGAAAAGTCTAACGTTATCGCTCCCCACGAAGACACCAGCACCAGATCCTTGATCGGTTTTGGAGCCATCCGTGAAGATTCGACTGCATTCCCTTCCAGGTTCAGAGTCCGGCCAGAGCCAGTCCTGAACGCGAGGAAAGTCGACCTCGTAGTTGCGCTTTAGCCGAAGTTCCGGTGTCATCGCATCAGACGGCATTTCCATAAGACAGGAGTCGAAGGACAACCGTTGCGCAAGTTCATCAAAACTCCAGTGCGAGTTATACCAAAAGCCACCTCTTCTAAGACGTGAGATAGCCTTGATTGTACAGCCCATGATGTAAACATCAAGGGGCGGAAGGTTCAATAGTGCATCTAGGCCGGAGCCAGGCGTGCTGGGGAAGGCCCCCGTGCAGTTTGATGGGTTCTCCCAACTGTATGCTGGAAGGAGTTCGATATGGTCAATAAGTCATATAAGTTAAAAAATTCGAAAGTGTACATGAACATCCTAACCCGCTTGTTAAATATTTAATAGACTCAAATATTAATGATAGTCCAGAGGAACATTATTACCTTTCACCATTTAACATTGTCATCGAGCAGTTTTTTTTCTTATTATTTTCCTATTTCTCTCAGAATCTCCTAAATTTATATGAAATTTTCCTTTGAATTAAATTTAATGTTACTTGTTAGAAACATATTGATCTCACTCTAGGTATCAGAAATGTGCGCGCGTCAACCCTCTTTTTCGCGAGTTTTTTTTCTTTCGATCGGCTTAACATGCTCATGTACCTCATTTTCTCCACTCTTATGTGCTTCCACTTGTTATTATCTCCCGTTGCGGTTAGCAAGTGTTTTTTCTCCTAACTGTCTCACCAATATCCTCAACGAGGTACATATGACTTATATTCGTATATACGACTTTGTCAGTTCGGTGAATAGGTACGGTGAATCTAGGAACAGTGTTTATTACTCTTGCAAGTTCTGGCAATCGTCACAGTTAAAGTGGAAGTACAGCGGTGAACGGGTGGTTTGATTTATGTTAAGGTGAGTCGATTGGAATGTGCCCTTGTTAATTTTCAAAAAGACTTTAAATTTTAATTTCCTTAGAGTTTGCTCTGAATTTGCGAAATCCCTGTTCCGCGGTAGGTGCCGAAACTTATTAATACGAATCTGATACCAATGTGAGTTGTTGTGTTCATTTTATGTAAATTATTCGATTATTTGATTAATGTATAATATTTCAGAAAATAAAATCGTGCTTTGAACGAGAAGTTCTTCAGTCTTTTGGTTGATAAGTCTGGACTCGATTCGAAGATTGGAAGCGATATCTATTTTGGTTCAACAGGTTTTATTTGCATTTTGAGTAGTTTCGTCGCACCTAGCGGCAACAAACATGTTAAATCCAAGATCTTTACATACACTTAGACTAAACAAAAATCGAAACTATTCCGTTCCCTTTTACGAAAAAGCATCCCCGTCCACTTTGCGGCGATAACTTTTTCCTCTTTTCCGGTAGCTTACAGATCTTTTTTTTTAAACACTACAGCTTTTGCTCTGCTTTTGGACATATTATGCGGATCGCAAGCTAAAGTGAATAACTATAGGTATATGGCGTAATATGTCTTATAAAGACCTAAAAAGTCCTTAAAAAATATATAATACCTTATATTTTTTTTGTAACTAGTCATAATTTATTATAACTCGCTCTTTGAAGCAATGTTGAAGTTATGCCGGGAGCAAGCGTACGTAGAACGTAATTTACTTATTCATAGTTACCTTAAAATAAATTAAATTGTTAAAAATTAAATTTGTATATTTTCTTAGCCAGACATTATATTAGTCATAGCTATCAAAAAAAAACATTTTCTTTACACAAACAATGTATTGATCAAAGAAATAAGTCTCAATAAAAACTAATTGTAAATTGTAAATTGTAAAAAATTGTCATATAAGTTGATGTATGCAGAAACGGACCATGTAAGTTGCGGCGCAGGGACATAAGTCCCAACTTTTACTTTCGGGAGTTATGTCCCACTCAGTACCTTTCTGCTTCTTCGTCACCGCGAAGCTATGATCAGGTTAAAACTGATCATTACCCTATCACATTACTACATTCCTATTGGGTCGCCGGTAACTGAGGCCAATCAAATGCTAGTGGTATTGCATTTGTGTGATTGAGTTTTCAGGCCTCTCTATGTTTTTTTTTTGATTTTAGCACGTGCATATGCTCCCGTTATTGATTATTGTTTTATCTTCCTTTTACGGCATTGGTGTTCTCCAAACTTGTCAACTCACGGATTCGCTTGCGTTAAAGTTTCGCTAGGCTCGCGAATGGTTTAGTGGTTTTTTACAACCGCTGCTTTTTTTGGTCGCGCTGCAGTGATATACTTAACCATTCCCTGCACAGGTACTTGCTAAACCCACTTTTGATAACGACTTATATATTTTGATTTTGCGGTGTAATTTAAAAATCACGCTATGACAAGAGGGAGCAGCACAAATTGGGCTAACACCATCCAATTCTACATGATTGGAAGCGACCAGCATCTTTATGGGAGTCACCAGCGAATCGATTGCTGGGAGCTATAATATGGGACTCGTTGTATTTCCTAATTTTCAATTAGGTTTCTTCGACACGTACAACGTCTTCCCTGCAGTTGACTAAAGTGTTTCTTGACTTGATGATATAAAACATTTATTTTATGCACAATTATGAAAACATTATGCATCTTTACTAAGTGTGGATGATGATCGGCAAACTAATTTTAATTTATGATTCTTCTAATCATTATCTCAGTTTCGCTGTTGAGGAAGAACATAAATGTCTGAAAAACAGGGTTCGTAAAATATCGCTTGCGAACAATAAAAAAATGATTTTTATCGTTCTTTATCGATCGTCTCACGAACCATAAAAAATAAAGTTCGCGAACGATAAAATGTTCGATCATTTAAAATTTATAGTTCTTTTCACTGTATCTTTTTTTCTGAATCTCTCGTTCGTGAGAGATCGAAAAAAGAAATTCATGTGGAATATGGTTCGCTCGAGTTACGTATTGCAGCAGAGAAAGGGCAACAACCACAGGAAATGCTGCGCAAACAAGATTCGACGATGACTTGCCAGCGGCATACAAAATCAAGGCCAACGCAAAACCGATGGCATGGTGATTTTGTGCTTTGGTTGCATTCGGTGGTCATTCACATGAACCGATTTCCGTTTGTGCGAATGACCGATGGTTGATGAGCCAGCAGTTCTGGCTGTACATAGGTTGTAAGTTAGAAGTAAGATATGATTAAGTAAGGCAGTTCTGTTCCGACCGGGAGATAATAAAGTGTTTAAAATAAACAACCAGCCTCTTTTGGTGTTTTAATTTTAGTTTCTTGGACATTATATTTAACTGGCGCAGTCGGTAGGATTCTGTTCAGTAGAACTAGAATCCAGTGAATCGAACCGGAAAAGGTGAAAGTGTTAAAGTACGAAACAAAGTAATCTAAAACGAAATTTATTAGATTACGTAGAAACGACCATTATACATTAAACCAACAAATCTGGAGAGAAAAATATCTCGAAACAAAATTCTGGACAACAACAGAAGTATGGCGCAAAATATTACTGAGCAATGCTTAGCCATGCTTACAGAAACAGTGAGCCGTCAAAATCAACCGGGGACATTAAGGAGCAGACTCGAAAAAGAACTTCGATATCTTCCTGTTTTTGATGGAAGTAGTGGAACCTTGCCAGCATTTATCTCGTCAGTCGACAGAGCATTACTGGAATATGCAGAGAACCAGAGGAATGATGTCTACACTGTGATCTACAATGAAAAAATCATTGGACCAGCGAAGAATTACCTGTCAACATCGCCTCCATTAACCTGGGGAAATTGCAAAAGCAAACTTAAACTCCATTACAAAGCAACGAAGGACCAAGGACAAATCATGAAGGAGATCAGTTTTTTAAAGGTAAATTCAATTGCTGAATTATGTAATAAAGTAAGAATTAGTGTTAGTGATATTGCAGAATGTGCAATTTTTAGTGATTTTGAGACCAATATTGTAAATAATCTTAGTAGTGTCCTAGTCTTAAAAATAAAAGAAATTACCGCAGGGGCTTTAGCAGCCGAATTGCAGGATAAATTTTCTTTAGAAGATATTCGGATAATTCTTAATAGATATATTGGCCAAGATCATTTTAATTTAAAAGAACCGACATCAAATAAACCAATTGTTTCCAAACCAATACACAACAATATTCCACCACACAATAACTATCAGAGACATTTAAATAACAATAATTCAGTAGGACCGAGCAGGGGTAGTTTTAATAATAATTTCCACAATAGATCAGGACAGAGAAGGGGTAGTTATAACAACAATTCCTCAAGTCAGCAGTCCAGAAATTTTAACTACAGGAGCTATAACAATAATTCGACAAAACCTATGGAAGTTGATACCATAAGTAATAGGGACGAAGTCAATCAATTAACAGAGGAAGAGTTTTTTATAAACTAGCCTCGGATAAAAATAAAATGTATATTATTCTTACCATCAATAAAGAAGAGTTCGTTTGTTTGGTAGACACAGGATCTACAGTCAGTTTATTAAACTCAAGCAAAGTAGGAAATAGAGTATACGAAAAGTTAGGGGAACAAATCCATATTAGCACTATAGAAGGACAAGTTAAAAAAAATACTGAGTACGTAAAATCTAAATGTCCAGACGAGTTTAAGCAACCGGATAATGCTAGAATGAGATGGGTAAAGATTAATTTAGACAAAGTATACCACTTTTTAATTGGAATGGATTGGGTTAGTAAGAATGTTCGACTAATAGATATAGGGAATCAAGAAATTATTTTAAATAATAATGTACGAATACCGTTTTTGAGTAAAAGAATCGAAAATGAGGTAAATGCATTGGAAGAAAGTGATTTAGATAATATAAAACTAGATCATTTAAATGAAGAAGAGAAACATGGAGCCCTAACATTATTAAATAAATACAATAAGTTGTTCTATAAAGAAGGAGACATCTTAACAAATACTTCAAGCATTGTACATGAAATTGAAACTACTACAAATAACCAGATAAACTCCAAAATATATCGATATCCACCACAGCATGAAGAAGAAGTGAGAAAACAGATGCAAGAAATGGAAGTACAAGGTATAATAAGGAAAAGCAAAAGTAGATATAGTTCTCCTATCATAGTTATACCAAAGAAAAAAGATAACTCGGGAGTTAATAAATTCAGGATTGTGGTAGATTATAGAAGGCTTAATCAAGTTACAGTTGATGATAAATACCCACTTCCCAATATTGATAGCATATTGGATAAGTTGGGTAAAGCACAATATTTTAGTTCACTAGATCTAGCTAAAGGATATCATCAGATATTAGTAGCAGAGAAAGATATTGAAAAAACGGCATTTGTAACACCGGATGGCCTCTACGAATATGTGAGGATGCCTTTTGGTCTAAAAAATGCTCCCGCAACCTTTCAACGCCTAATCAATGAAATATTACGAGAATGCATAAATAAAATATGTGTAGTATATCTCGATGATATACTCATTTTCTCCACCACTTTAGAAGAACACCTAATTTCATTGAAAAAAATCTTTAAAATACTAACAGCTCATAACTTAAAGATTCAGGCTGATAAATGTAGTTTTATGCAGAAAGAGACTTCCTTTTTAGGGCATATACTTACGAAGGATGGGTTGAAGCCAAATCCTAACAAAATAGAAGATATTTTACGAATAGGACTACCGAAGACGGAGAAACAACTTAAAGGTTTTCTAGGTATGACTGGATTTTATAGGAAGTTTATTAAAGATTATTCAAAAATAGCACATCCTTTAATAAAATATTTGAAAAAAGATTTTAAAATTAACACTAACGATCCTCAGTATATCGAAGCATTTGAGAAGCTGAAACTATTGATATCTTCCCACCCCATTTTAAAATTTCCCAATTATGAAAAGGAATTTGTGGTTACAACCGATTCTAGTGATTATGCTATTGGTGCTGTTCTATCACAAGACGGACATCCAATATGCTTTGTATCAAGGACGTTAAATAGTCACGAAAGAAATTACAGCGTGACCGATAAAGAATTTTTGGCTATAGTGTATTCAGTGAATTACTTCAGACCTTATTTGTACGGGAGAAAATTTAAAATCGTTACAGACCATGCACCAATCAAATACCTAAACTCTAAGTATAAAGGCAAAGAATTTTCCTAAAGGAACCAGAGATGGATTTTAAAATTGCAAGAATACAATTTTGAGGTTGAATATCTCAAGGGAAAAGAAAATAAAGTGGCCGATTATTTAAGTAGGTTAGAAAACAGTCCTCAGATAAATGAACAGAACAGCAGTGAATCCAATATGAACCTGTCTGACTCTAACACCATGCATTCAGTGGACGAACAGTTACAAGACCACATAGGGATAAGAGAAGAAATAATAAATAAATATAAAACTCAGATAATTCTAACTTATAGTCCAAGTAAAGAAATTGATATAGTACATGGCAGAAGAATTATACAAATAAACCCTCAAACTGATGAAGCTTCAATTAGAGAACTACTACTAAGCCATGTCAAACCAGGACACATCGGAATATATTCAGAGGTAAATGATAGAGATTATAATAAAGTACAAAAGATTATTATAGAACTATTCTCCGGGGATCGCAGAATAAAGTTTAGAAAAGCAACGAAAAAAGCTCAAGAAATATATGATGAAGAAGAGTGTCATAAGCAAATATCTTTGTATCATACAAGAGAGTCATTGCATAGTGGCATAAATGAGACTTAAAAGACATTGAAAGACAAAATCTTTTATCCTAAATTGCAACAGCATATACAACTTATTATAAATAATTGTAGCAAATGTCAAGAAATAAAATATGACAGAAATCCAATAAAACCTATATTAAATATAACCGAAACACCAACCGGCAAAAATGATATTATCCATTTAGACATTTTTCATTATAAAAAGCAAACGTTTGTAACTATTATCGACAAATTAACAAAACTCGCAGTTGCTTATTTAATTAATGAGAGAAACTGGGTGAAAAAAATTGCCATTCTAGAAGGGTATTTAGCAACGTTTAACAAACCAAAGAAAATAATAATGGATAATGAATTTAAATCAGAGCAAGTCATAAAATATCTACAAGAAAAAGGAATAGATATTCATTGGACTAAGCCCAACAGCCATACCGGTAATGCGGATGTAGAAAGACTTCACTCTACATTAATAGAAAAAATTCAGGCCATAGTGGAAGATATGTCAGTAGAACAAAAGATACAGAAATCCATAGGAAATTATAACGATAGATATCACTCAGCTATTGAGATGACTCCAAGGGGAGCTAGTTTAATGACAGATATTACAAGTTTAGTAGAAAAACTTAAACAAAAGAAAATTAAAGCATGTCAAAGAATAAATAGGAAAAGGGAAAAATATGCAGAAAATCGAAATGTAGGATATATTAAAAATTATAAGAGGGTTAGACATAAGAATGAACCGTATTTTAGAAAATATCCATTAAGAAATGTACACCTTTCAAACATTAAAAGGGCTTATAAATTTACAGGTAATGCTAATAATCCTGATGATGAAGATAGTCACAGTACAAGGGTTACTGCAGGTACATCCAATAGTAGAGGAAAACGGGTATGTGAAAATACGAGTCAAAGAAGTAGAGATAGCGAATAACACTGACACTATTTTACATATAATAAATCCATCTGAAATGATGAACGTTTTGGACCAATTATCATTAAATCTAGCACACTTAAAATTAGAGGACTCAGTTGCACTTTATTCAGAAATCAATCTATTAAAAACTAAACTAAGGACCATAAGTGGGTCAAAGAGAGCAAAAAGAGGTTTATTGAATTTTGTAGGTAGAGTTCAAAACTGGTTATACGGAACAATGGATGACTCTGATAGGCAAGACATAACAGATCATTTACAGATAACTAACAGTAATAACCATAAAGCTATTGAAGGTCTTAATAAACAAATTAAAATAAACGATCATTTTAACAAGACACTACATGACTTAAAAATATTGATAGAAAACGATAGAAAGACAATTTTGGAATCATATAACCTTACTAACAATATAGTTAAAGAACTAAATTACAAAGTTTTATTTTTAGATCAAGAAACGAAATTAAGATATTTAGAAAACAAAGTGAATCAAATACTTGACAATATAATGGCAACGAAGAATAATTTAATTCATCCAAGTATGCTAACCATAGAGGAGTTAGACTATTATAATGTAGATTTTCATAAATTAAAATTATTAAAAGCTGGTGTAATGGAATATAAAAATCATTGTTTGATATTCGCAATTAAAATACCGATTGATTATATAGTAACAGAGTTGCAATTAATTAAACCTATACCAAATAAAAATGGGTTGCAAATTGATGAATCAGAAGAACTTATTATTGAAATAAATGATCAAATATACGAATATAATGAACAAGCTCTTTTCAAACATCTAAAACATAGTAAACATTGTATTTTTCAAAAAACATGTTCATTAGTGTATAATAATATAACTAGTATAGAAGAAATAGATGATGAATCTATTTTAGTAATAAATATAAATAATGAAACTCTATTGCAAAATTGTGACAACAGAAGTATAAATTTAACTGGAAACTATTTAATCAATTTCAATAATTGTACCTTAAAAATAAAACAAAATAAATTTTACAATAGAAAAATAACTGTAGCTGACAAATACTACTATCCAACAAATAATGTTAAAGAAATGTTTGTTAAACCAATAAAATTTGATGAAATTATAATGAATGATGTAGAAAACTTAAAACTAATTAAGGAACTGCAATACCACAAAAATGTAATGTACGGCACCAATATAAGCCTCATAGTAATAGTAATTTGTATTACTGTAGGTATTTTCTTTTATGTATCTTGGAAAACCAAAAACCAAAAAATTAATATAGTCAATAACATGAAGCCGGAGACTTCTGACTTAAAGCGAAGAGGAGTTACGTATTGCAGCAGAGAAAGGGCAACAACCACAGGAAATGCTGCGCAAACAAGATTCGACGATGACTTGCCAGCGGCATACAAAATCAAGGCCAACGCAAAACCGATGGCATGGTGATTTTGTGCTTTGGTTGCATTCGGTGGTCATTCACATGAACCGATTTCCGTTTGTGCGAATGACCGATGGTTGATGAGCCAGCAGTTCTGGCTGTACATAGGTTGTAAGTTAGAAGTAAGATATGATTAAGTAAGGCAGTTCTGTTCCGACCGGGAGATAATAAAGTGTTTAAAATAAACAACCAGCCTCTTTTGGTGTTTTAATTTTAGTTTCTTGGACATTATATTTAACTCTCGCGATAAGGATCCGTAAAGATCCATAAAACAAATCATTCTCGATTCGCGATTTATATTTTCAATAGTTATTATTTTGGTTGAAATAAAGACATTTGAATTAAAAATATATGTTTCTTATAATGACGAATCAACTTGCTTACTTTGTGAGAGAAAATTGAGCATTGGAAAACATTGAGCAGCAAAGAGGTTCTCCTAGGTAAACTTGCACAAGTAGTGCTGGCAGTGCCATCAACTCAAGTCTCTGTTGACCGAGCTTTTACCGCTCTACCAGTTTTTTTGACAAAAAACAGAAACAAATTATCCAAAGAAACAATAAATAATGTTTTGTTAGTTAAACTGAATGCAAATTTATTCCAAGATCATAATATGTAATAGAAATACTTTTCACTTGTGTTTTTTCAATGTTAAAATATGTAGTATAATTTTCATATAAAATTACTTTTTTTTTCTTATGAGCCATTCGCGAACGGATCTCCAATAGTTCGCACGTGATAAATTCACGAACGAACTATATTTTACAGATCGCAACAGATTTGATTCGATCGCGAAAACGAATTTTATTTTTAAACGAACCGAAAAATAAGGTTCGCGATGGAATCAGAAATCAAATTCTTTTGCGAACGAATCATATTTTATCGTTCTGCGAACCTTGTTGGAAAAGGAAAGTGGATCAAAGATCGGAAAAGTGGATCAAAGATCGGGCAGCACATGGCTTTTTTTTACTTTTCGGCAAAATGATGGCGGCTATTAAAAAGGTGTATGTGTTGCCCGATATCTAAGCCCAAAGCAAAAAAGGATATTTATCCAAGATGTCATTAGAAACCACGCGCTATTTCTGTATTCAAAGCATTTTTCTTTAAATTATGATTTATTTTTAAGGAAAATTTACAAATTATGAAATCTGACGTGAAACGTATTTAAATTGTTCTAAAACACTTTGTATCAGTCAAAATAAGTGAAAACAACAAGGAAAACCGTCGAGTAGATGGAGCAAAAGATTGGACGACACGCACAAGGCATTTTTTCACTCCATAATATATTGTTAATTGCTAAATTACTGATTTTCTCTTGAAGGAAGCAAATAATTTTAGGAGGAACAGATCTTTAAAAAAAACAAGTTATAAAGATAGTACGCCGCTTACCCCTCCTATGATAAAAGCTTATAGAAGCAAGGATGGCTTTACTGTCGTTTTAATGAGTGGTTGTACCTTAAATATACC
Organism: Portevinia maculata; assembly: GCA_949715645.1. Classification (NCBI taxonomy): domain Eukaryota; kingdom Metazoa; phylum Arthropoda; class Insecta; order Diptera; family Syrphidae; genus Portevinia; species Portevinia maculata. Next base: position 33,977,725 of record OX454526.1, on the reverse strand, counting down.
TCATTGTAAATTTAAGCAATAATTTTGATTTGTTGCCATTGCTAATTTGTTTGCTGTGATATACAATAAGTTATTGCTTTCGTTTTAGGGTAGGTACACATACACATAATCAACACTTTTTTTACGTTTGCTGATTTATTTTAGATTCGACTTCCTATTTTAGATCAATATAAATTTCAATGCTGATCACAAGCAAATATTTACACTGCCGATCAATCAAATAGACTCAAAATTTTCTATTGAATATTGAATTGTTTAAATCATAAAACGAAAAAGTCGTAAATAAACCAAACCCCAATTAGCGTTCAAGTCCAAGGGTTATTTCTTAATATATATTTTTTTTTGGGTGAACCTCAAAAAATGGTGACCGTTTTTCGATCAATCAAATAGGCTCAAAGACTTAAACATAAAATAAATCTTCCAAAAACTTAGTGTTAAATCATATTTTAATTTTTATAATGCTTAATTAGTAGTGTGTGTAGCCACTTTTATTTCAAATCACTTCATAAATTCGGTTAGGCATTGAATCGTAAAGGTACTTTAAAAGATCCAATGAGACTTCGCTCCAGGCACTCAATGGAATTTTTTAATGATTCGATATCTTAAAATTTTCTACTCGATTGAAAAACTTACTTTACGCAACAGCCATCCCCACATGTTCTCGATGATATTGAGGTCAGGAGAGTATGGAGGCCACTGCATCAAGGTTAAATGTTGGTCCTTACCTTAATCGACTTCTTTACCAATCGAGTGGTATGTATTGTGGCATTATCATGTTGAAACATCCAAGGTAATATCCCAAAAATGTTAGAAAAATGTGGAAATGCCTTTCAATGAAACAAATTGTAGTACAAATGCCCCATAGTAGGAGATGGCATCCCACACCATTATACCCCCTCACGACTATGGTGACGGGTTAAATAGTGTTCTTCCTTTCTTATGTCATGGAAGTAGTAGTGACTCCGAGCAAAAAGAGAGCGAGCATGTTTACGAACGTCAGAACGCTTTTGTTTTTTTTTTTAACTTTATTCACTTTATATGTTTTGCTTTGCAAATCACTCTCCGTACGGTAGCTACACTTGCATTTACTCCCAAGTTCCGTCGAATTTTAGCTGCAGAGCACTTAGAGTTTGAAGCTTCTCTCTTCGCAAGCCGTAAATGCTTTCCTTGCGGGATATTTCATATTTTTTTCATAATTTAATGGATTTCTCAGAAAATGACTGACAACAGTCTGACTTCTATAGATTTTTCTGCTATCTGCCTGTTTGTAAGATTGCTGTTTCCATAGGCAAATATTTTGCCTTTTTCCTCCGGAGTCGGTGCTGCTCACGACCCATTTTATGTTCACTTAATAAAAAATTGCGAGATGCACAAAAATTCACCTTTTCACTTGCACAGCTAATCGGTAACTAAAATAACAGCCGATTTGGTGATAGCCTAACAAGCAATTTTTTGGCATAGCAAAGGCAAAACGGAAATAGATCATACAGATGGCAGACTAGTTTACGTTAGGTAGTCTACTCGATTAACTACACGTTTCATTTACTACCTAAATTTGTTACGTATGCTACCCACACACAAAACGTTTAATTTAAATAAGAATTACCAAAACAAAAAAAAAATTGGGAAAACACTGAACGACATAAGAACCATGTTGCGTAAATGAGCTAAATCAAGGAATTCGAAGCTTAATAAAAGAAAAACGCAAATTTTAGTAATCATCTTTTTTATTTTTGTCATTCACGTTAAGAGTTTAATGTATGTCAATGAGTTTCTTTGATTCTTCCTTAAGCCTATTCCGGATTTTTGTATGGACGAACGATCACAGCGAGAACACCCTCTCTATTGCTGCATATGATGCTGGAATACTCAGTAAACGTATAGCATACTTTGATATGCCTAGATGCTGTCTGTATGCCAAACTCCAATAAGTCTTTGGCACCAAAACCTCACTTCCACCACCGTTGCCTTTGCCACTATCACCATAACCACTTTCTCTAAGCTTTTTATCCAATGAAGCAAAAATGCACTGACCTTTGATTAATTTGTCATAATCCTTTAGTTCCCCAGCTGAGAATATTTCAACGAAATGTAGCGTAACCTCGTTTCGATGCGATTTTTGCCAAAATATCTTCGATGCAAGCTATATGCCGCTATTGCAGCGATGGAGAGCGTTGCTTCATCTTGAAACTTGTTGATCAATTTGCAAACTAGATCGTAGATATAAATTTCTTCCTCTATTGACTAGATAAAATTGTCATTAAACAATAACTTCTTAATTTCCGTGGTAATCTTTTTATTAGTATCTGTAACTGCTAAAGTTTTCATATGATTCAGGTTGTGCAAACAATTTGCGAAGCAGTCTCTGTAAGTGCACCAGCGTACATCTATTGTCAAACGTACTCTTTTTCCCAAACAGTTATCTTTTCGATTCAATTTGTCAATTTGGTAGTTAAATGGACATTTCAAGCTACGTTTTGACGTCCGGCGCTAAGTCTGCTACATTTAATTACGTTAACTACATTTAACTGCATTAACTACCTCATTTATGTAGCAGACGTATCGAATGTAGTTAATCAAAAAAAAATCGCATTTCTGCCATCTCTTACTGTACAATTTCCACGGCCAACTCTTATCTCTTAAACTTGTCTAATGTTACACTATAAAAAACCAACAAAGGTTTTGATGGTAGCTTTCTGCATCAAAGAGAAACATAAACTGTAAAAGACAGAACATGTTGAGTCTATTTGATTGATCGGCAGTGTATGTATGTACTTTCATATACCCCTATACAATATAATTAAGGTATTGATTGAAATTCGTACATCGCTACGATAATGGTATATTGGATAATCCACATACAGGCTCAAGTATAGTTACCCGTTACCGAGTCTGAGTGCTCTGGGATTTGGAATTCCTTTTTTTTATAAAAAAAAAAAAAAAAAAATAGTTTATTTAAATAGATACTTTTGAGTTCAATTCTGAATGGTGTTGCAATAGGATTTTCTAATTAATGTACTTCGAAGAATAAATGATGTCAACATGGTTTTATCTTTAATTTGACTACCAAAACATTAAATTCAGATACACTAAAAAAGCAAACGTGCGATGTTTTCATTAACAATGCTAACTTAATTATGATGTAATTTTTTGTCCCTCAGACTTTTCGATGAAACCACATGTTTTCCCATCCATATAGTTGGCCAATTAAATCTTATGATGTCCCTTACCCTTAAATCTTTTTAATCATCGCTGAAACTTGCCCGACCACCACACAGTTTCAGTCGATTGGTTTAATTAAAAATACAATACTGCCGTAAGCTACGCCCGGCCCTCTCCCTTCGACATTGTTAAAAGCACCCATCGAAAGAGTCTATAATATTTTAATCTCGAAGCCATCACTTAATGATGCATTTACCGTATACGTCGACCATAATTAACATCGTTGGTAATGGATCCATCATTTTCAGCGGCTCCTCAGGCGTATACGTAACACTTTACTACCGTAAAATCGATTGAAGTTAATAGTGCATGCTCCATTCCGCTGCCGCCGCCTCCTTAATACATGTTTCGCGTTTGGTATCTTCGGGTCTTGTAAATCGTTTTGCAATTTGCAAGGATAATGCACTTCCCCGTGGCTAACATATCATATAGGATGCTACTCGTAGTAACTTTTGCAACAAAGTTTCATGCATAATGATTTCCACGGAAATTGTCTTCGTTAAAAAATATAACTATTAACTCTGGGAAGGAACGCTGAAGCTGCATTCGAGGAAAGTGTCTGTAATAAATTTTGCCACCCTTTGAAATGTTGAAAGTTTTGCTTGAAACCATAAATGTCAAAGTTTTCTACAAAGGCCAAAAATTCGCATGGCCAAAAACATACCAGCTACGCAATGCCAATTAATATGGCAACAGTGGATAGGTACTGTTGTGGGCAGCTATTACGGGATGTAGCAGTCAAGAAAATAAATATTAATATCGTCTCTACAAGATTGTTGGCATAGTTATTGATGTATATGCACCAAAACTTATAAACGTAATTACATTATCATTCCCATATAAGGTATAGAAGCGTTAGTTAAGTCAATCACCGTATTAAAGAAGCACGCGTCTCTAGCTTCTAAAAATTATTATTTTTCTATATTGTTTTTTCCGCATAATGAATTACTTACATGTTAAAGAAATAAAGTATAATCTGTACTATAGCGAAGCATTAGTTCGTCATACATTCCTCATCGCCATGATACTGACGACGAGATAGTTACGATCTTTTAAGGAGGCGCTCGACGTTCGAAAGCTATTCATGGAGAACATGATAAAACAGTTGTATTGATGCGCATTTGGCCCAACAAAGCACCCAATATCGAAGTCAACAAGCATAATAGCAATATAATAGCAATTGTACGAGTTGCATGAATAGAGGTGAAGAAAGAAGTATGCATTACGTTAGCTACTAGTTTAACAACAGCATGCATTTGGCTAAGAAACAACGGAATAAAAACTGTACTATTTACAGGGAAAGTGGAGAGTGCATTGAGATGACATTGCAATCGTATTCAGGATGTGGATCGCATCATACTGCAAATTTCGGAGTGCAAACTGTCACAAATCTGGTAAGATTGGACATATCCCTCCTGTTTGTTGCTTGAATATTGAATATAATATTAAATAAATTTAAACCGCTAAATAGAGCAAATGTAAATAAAATCGATCTAATAGAGCAAATTTATACTTTAAACTAGCGGATATCCGGCGTGCATTGCTACACCTAGCAAAAAGAAATACATCTTCTTTTTAGCAACAAACAAATCTGCAAGGCAAACTGCTGGACCGATTTCGACCAGAGACTTGCCTTCACAGAAACACTGTCAGGCCAATACCGAAGATTGCCTAAAAATTTGAGCTCAATCGATTTGGTGGTTTAAGGGATGTCACCCTTCTCTCTCTTTCTCTCTGCAAGCAATTTCTTTGCCCGGCAAATGGTAGGTGCTTGTTGTATGGCAGGCCCCTATGTCAGCTTACTTTTTTGAACAGTGCTTTTGTGGACGGCCTCGCGAGTGGAAGGGATTTCACTCTTTTGGTTTAGCACTGGTTTATTATACTATGTCAGAAACTTTCGAGCAAGTACCAACAACAGCTGTACAAAGTACAAAGTTTCAACTAAACGATGCGAACAATTACCCATTACGACATGCGCGTTGTACGTCTATGATATTTTATTAGAAACTTTCACGCAAGTGTCAACAAGAGCTGAACACATTTTCAACTCAATCGGATTAACGATGCGTGAACTCATAGGAGACGAACACAAAAACATAAGTTCGCCACCTATTGTACGTGCATGGTACTATGACAGAAACCGTGGCAAGTGCAAACAACCGTACAAAGTCTCAACTAATCGGATGAACGATGCGCGAGCGAATAGAAGACGCACACACAAACAAAAAAAAAACAAAATTAGTTTTTATCAATAAGATGGAATCAAAAAAGTGCAGTTGTGGACAGAATTTAACCGAACTTGACAGAAACACTCTCGGACCAACACCAAAGAAATTTGAGCTCAATCGGTTCAGTGACACAAATATGCATAGGTACATTGATTTTATACATTTTCGTCGTAAAGCGGTTAAAATAATTACAAATTATTTATTAGCCTAGTAGCAAAGCCAAAATCAAGGTAAGCCAAGCGAGTTGCTGATGCCAGAATCCGGAAATCAATTAAGTTTAGTTAATAGGTAGCGCAGATCGTCTTTGCAATAAGAGGAATTACATATATGCGGAGACTTTAAAGTAACGGTAAACACAGAACTTGCTATTGATTAACAACCAATTTTATAAACTTCTAGGCGGTGAAAAATTGATTAACATCCAATTTTATAAAATTCTAGGCGTTGAAAAATTCTCAAAAATAGATTTATCAGATGTGTATCTAGATGACCATGCTAATGAATTGTTAGTTTTCATACTATCCTCGGTCTGTATCAGTATCAAAAATTGCCCTTTGGTATCGCGTTAGCACCTGCGATATTGCAAAGGTTACTGGAGTAGATTTTTCTGGGAGCTGTAAGCTTTCTCGACGAAATAATCTTCACGGGGCGAAATGATGAGGAGCATCTTCTGAACTTAGAGAACTTTCTAAACCGCGGTTAGGAAATGGGACTTCTATGTGAGCGTAGTAAATGTATTTTCATGCAGCCTCGCGGGTGTAACTTATTTGGGACAATCAATAAATGCATCCGGTATTTGCACTTCTTATGATAATGTTATTTATAATTTTACCATGGCTTGAAGATTTAAAACAAATGGAAGTTTTCGCGGGAAATGTCGGTAAATTAGTATAGTAAATCTACCAACAATTTTTCGAAAAACACGTGACCACCTGAAACTAACTATACCTTCACATCTCTGGAAGATTAAAAAAAGTCATGTAGTAGAGGGATTTTGCAAGTTAAAAAAAACAAATGAACTGCTCACATGCCAAAAGAAAATGGGATTGATCTAGTCAGCGTAGGGTGAAATTACCATACATTGTTTTGTTTGCGGAAAGCAAGTACCTACTTCGTTTTATCCATGTTGACTTCAAGCCGAACCAATTTTACCTCTTCTTCAAACGCCATGAAAGCCTCAAACACGATACGCTGCGCACTATCTGCTGCAGAAGAAGATTGAAGAGGCCACATGACAGCGCATCTCCTTGCCGGAATCCGGTGAAAGTTTGGAATAGTTCGAAAGAGCTGCTGCCATACTGCACATTGCACCGCATGTTCTGATGTTCACACAGTTCGTTGGATAGGCCGATGATGTCGATCGGGCATGCTTTCTTGCACCCATACTTGGTTGATTTGGTGCATGGTCCCTTCTAAAAAAAAAACATCACCTCCGTATTTGAAGAGGTCTGCTGGTAAACCATTAGAGCCGGCAGCTTTGTTGTTCTTAAGCTTTTATACAGCTATGCTGACCTCTTCAAAACTGGGTGGTGGAACCGGTTTTTCGTTGACTGGACGTAAGTTTTCTTCTTGCCCTATCATTGTCTTTTAAATACATCTATTATTCCCTGTGCATGGGTGACTAGGTTTCCTTCTCTGTTTCTATGAGCCTAAGTTCCGGTCTTAAGGCCAGCAGCCAGTTGCTTGGCCAGTTACTTGATCACGAGTCTTTTGGATCTCCCTTAGCTAGGAGACTGCGCGTGCTTCTTCTTTCTACGCAGGAACTCAAAATAATCAATTTGAAGAAAATGTCTCTTTTAAGACTGGTTCAAAGAAAGCGTTGATCCCGAAATATTCAGACTAATGAAGGTCGAAGACCAACTTTTCCAGAAACAAATTGAAAAGATACTGGTGGAATATATGCCAACGATGAAGTCAAACTTGTATGGACTTACTGGAATCGATATTAAGAACTTGGCTTTTCAACTGCAAACAAAGTGTAATTCGCCGCCCATTTCCCAATTATAACTAAGCTGCGGGCAAAGACCAGCTTTTTTCGTTGCTGAAAACAAAACCAAATTTTTCATTTCGGTCACTATTTAAAAAAACAACGTTTTATAGAATAAATTGATACATTGCTCTTCGCAAAATGTGTAGATAAAATAGTTCCTAACAACTCGCCCATACAAAGTTTTTAGGGTTTTTTTTTGCAAAAAAACATTGTTTTTTCGATAAATTCTCCAAAATCGTAGAAAACAGTTAATGTGAAGCCCAAGCGGACTGTAGCCCTTCCATGGGTTTTTTAGTTCGAATGCCAGACGCTTCAAGCTAAATAATTTATTTTTTGATAAGCAGCCTTATTATTTTCAATAAACTAGACACATCAGGGGCGATAAGAAAAGCAGTTATGGGAATTGACTTTTTTTGCTACTGCTTCTTGACATCGTTTCTATACGCTGATACCAAAAAAGTCACCGAATGACACCGAATTCTATAACAAAAGGTCTATTAGAAAAAAAACGAATGGCCATGTACGAGTAATTAAAAAAAAATATCTATTAAATGAAAGCTCCAATAATCATACAAATAGCTTCATAATAAAGTACACATCTGCAGCTGATTCCTCCATAACAAAAAAAAAATATGACAATATATAAAAAAATAAAATAATATTATAATAATAATAATAAAACATAGGCCGCTTGGGCGAACTATTAGATACTCTTTTCTTATTCCTATCCCTCATAAGTGGGCGTGACAAAAGTCTCAGTATGGTTGAATTGTTAAGAACGCTCTACATATTTTGTTATATAATATAAAAGGATTTAATCGAAAAAAACAAAGCTTTTGTAAAAACAAACGCTACCTAGCTCAAACTTTGGTTTTGCAATAAAATTGTTTTATTAAATTGTGGGTGTGTCAGTAGGTGGTGTCAGTAGGTGGTTGCAGGGGGGCAGCATGCCCCCCGATATGCATTGCACTGTTTATTTGATTAGTTGCGAAATCCCAAGTAGATTCCATAAACAGTGCCATGCCTTTGGGGGGCGTGCTGGCCCCCTGCAACCCCCCTGCTTGGGGCCAGTGTTTGATTTGGAGTAGGTGCGGGGTATGGTTCTTGAATTATCATAAAATGTTAAGAGAAATTATTTCCCACAAAAAAGTGGAGCAATTGCTCACCTATGGTGGGCAGTGCCATGCCTTTGGGGGGGCGTGCTGCACCCATGCAACCCCCCCTGCTTGGGGTCAATGTTTTATTTGGAGTTGGTGCGGATTACGGTTCTTGAATTATCATAAAATTTTAAGAGAAATTATTTCCCACAAAAAAGAGGAGCAATTGCTCACCTATGGTTGGCAATAAGTTCACAAAAAAAAGTGAAGTTATTGCCCACTCGAGGTGAAGTTATTGCCCATGTAAAGTTATTGCTCGTGAAGTTATTTCCCTGCACCAAAATTAATATGCCCAGCGTTGCCGATGACACTTTCCTTAATTCCCCAAAATTCGATGCTGAATTACCCGAATTGGGGAAGACCAAAGATCCAATTCCCCACAGATTCCCCACACAATTATCTAGTAAAAAAAAAAACAGGTTTTAATAGAAAATCGATAATTTTATTTATTTATTTTTATTCAGTCATTCTTTTCTGCCATACCTTTGCTCCTAACATCTTCTTTGATGTTTCAAATTTCAAAATACCCCTTTTTTTTAATTCCTTCTCTGGTTGCCATTAAAGATACTACAGTATCAGTATGTAGGCGATTTCTGTTTTCAGTTTTTATGTTTTTCAGTTCACTGAATTTTCTTTCAACTGATGCGTTTGCAAAATGCAACACAAGTAAAAGGCAGATGACAATTTTTAAGTTTGGAAACTGTCCATATCCCTCATTGTTTGTAAGTCTAAACACCTTACCCCAGTAGTTCTCAGCACTATCTTTTTCATCAAGTCCATGTCGAACAAAATCGAACATAGCGATCTCAAGCCACTCGTCATCTAGTTTTTGAAGATTCACTAACTTTTCAAGCACTGGAAATCGCTTCAGCACAGGAATCATTGATTTTACGTTGAACTGCTGAGCTTCTGTTGGATTAACAATTGAAAAAAACAGAAAATAATGTATCCTTAAAATCAAATCTCTTTGAAATGTCCAACGTTAATTCAATGTAAAAATCTTGGCATGTTTTATAGAAACTTGAAATAGCTGAACTGGGTATATTTTCGTCTTTTTTCAAATGCTCCATACTTCCCGTAGCCTTTACTCCAATATATATTTTCTCTAAAGCTACAAAATATGTAGCATTTTTGAATTCAGCGCTTAAAATATCATTTAAGGTTTTGACGTAACTCATTTCCAGGTAGTTAGCAGAAAGCGTTTTCAAAAGTTTTTCTACTTCTGGCTTGAACCTATGGAGAAGTGATGTTTCTGATTGAAACATTATATTAAAATCCGTTAATAGTGAAAGCACGTAGGACATGAACTCTAAATATATTAGATTAAATTGATTGTTCATTGTGGTCAGCATTTCTTCAGTAGTTTTCGAAGGATAGGAAAAGACAGATTCTGTTAAATAGGCATTTAATGGAACGTACTGCTCTAATACACGATCTACACAAGCTTTTAACGAGAGCCATCGGGTTTGAGCAGGTGCAAGTATTTTGTGTATCTCCACTTGAAAGAACCCCTGAAACTCTTTGAATTTAAGCTGTCGATATGAACTTCTACTAAAATGAGCTCCAATTGAACGTAAAAAGTCTTCGACGTTTCGTGGTAACTTCAGAAAAGCCTTTGATGAAGACAGATGTATCATATGACAGGAGCATTTTATAAGTGCAATGTCAGGCAAATCCTTCTTAAGAAAAGCAAAAACAGAACAATGTTCACCTACCATAACGTTTGTAGTGTCTGAAGAAAATCCAACCATGTTTTCAATTGGTATGTTTTTGTTTTGAAGCATTCGTATTAAACAGTCATAGAGTCCAGATGCAGTTCATGATGAAACTTAAACCATATCCAGAAATAAATGTTCAACCTCATTGCTTTCGTTTTTGTATACAACGGCAGTAAACCAACACTGTTTTAAAGTCCCATGATCCGTCGTTTCATCCATTATTAATGAAAAAAAGTTTCCATTTCGTAATTTTTCAATAGTATCCTCTATAAACGTATTTCCTAGAACATTTCTTGCTATGGATAGCAAGCTAGCTTTGGTTCTATGCAAATTTGTATTTTTAGCTATAGTTGAATCGGAAAAAATGTTTTTGCAGAGTGGACCCAAGGTATCCATGAACGATAAAGGAATATTATTTTCAGCTAAGGCTGCAACTAATTTTAATTCTGCTCTTCTTACATTTTCTTCTAATTCCGTCGCTGGCAAATATGGATTTCGTTCATCGTAATCGATTTTTTTTATTAAAATCATCAAACCGTTAATGTATCGTCCTTAGATAAATTACTAAATGCTAAAATGTCAAAATCCCCGCATTTTCACCGCATAGTGCCAATCCCCTCAAAATCCCCAAACGAGTTGAGATTCCCCGCAATTTGGGGAATTCCCCACAAATTGGCAACCTTGAATATGCCCTTAAAATAGGGTATAAAACACAATGCAAGCTTACGATCGATGACTTTCAACTGATGCTGCGGCGAAGTGTTCGCATAAAAATAAAAAAAAGGTTCATTGTTCCATGGGTATCTAATTACAACTAGGATAAAAATTAATTCTCAATTCTACATATTCAAGGAAAAAAAAAAAAAAATCAATTTAATAAAAGGTTTTTGGAAAAATTTATTACAATCAAAGGAATATATTAATAAACGAATAGTTAAAACTATTGGTCGCGCCTACTCTCTTGTATCAAACGCTCGAGAATAATAATATTCCGTTTCTATTCTCTCTAGTTGTGTATTAAACCACTAGTTAAAATTAAACGAAATCGTTCACCTAATGATGTTGATTCAGATGAGTCAGTTTGTAACATAATTGACGAAACCAATAAAAAACGTCCAGCAATAAACTTAAACAGCAATATGAATGCAAACAAAACTGCAAAAAATTCACGGAATAAAAAACCTATTCCAACCACTAACAATCATGCTGATAACAATATCCCACGGAGTGCAAACTTCTTCGGCCCTCTTCAGACTCTTATCGATGATGATGAAAAATCCCATTCTCAATGCACGGTTGTGCATGCAGAAGATGTAAACAAATTGGTGTCAATTCCAAAATCACCGCCTATTAATGTCATAAAATGTAAGGCGCAGAGCATCCATCAAATATTGAGTGCAAACAAAATTGATGATTATGTCATTAAACATATGTCAATTGGTATAAAAATTTTATCAAAGACCATCGATTCTTTTCAAATTATATGTAAAGCACTGACGCAAGCTAACTGTGAGTACTATACACACAGTCTAAAATCTGAATTACCGTTCAAAGTCGTGTTAACTGGATTAGATAAAACTGATGCCGACGCTATTAAATCCCATTTAACTACGTCTGGTGTTAAGTGTATCGATGTCAAAGCTGTTAGTCGACAAAATAATCAAGTACAATTCATCTTTTTCATTGTATACCTTGAGAAAGGTAGTATAACTATTAAAGAACTTCGTGAACGATTTGGTGTTATAAACAAAACAATTGTGCGATGGAACTTCCAACGAAGGCTTCCCAAAAGAGTGACTCAATGTTATAACTGCCAGATGTATGGGCATGGGGCGAAACACTGTCATGTTAAAACCTTCTGTTCGCTTTGCTCAGGAGGACATACTTCATCTGTCTGCAGCTCCAAAGAAATCAACTAATGTGCCAACTGTGGTGGTCAACACAAATCAACTGACAATCAGTGCCCCACTCGACGGAGTTATGTGGAGTTTCGGCAAAAAAACACAACAAGAGCACCTGCTAAGGTATCCTATCAGCGTGATTTTGTTCCAAGAGTAGAAGATTTTCCTCCACTGCGGATAACTAAGCAAAATCAACACCCATGTGACAAGGTTTGGTCTCAGCAGAGAGGCAGTACTACAAGTAATATTAATATAAACACTAACAATGTAGCTAGTACTTCAAATTTATTTTCTTTAAACGAAATGCAAATGCTTACTAATGATTTAGTCTCGAAATTAAGATTATGTAAGGATAAATTTGATCAGTTTAATGCCATAACTGAATTAGCCTTAAAATATTTAAATAATGAATCAAAGTAATATAAAAATAATAACATGGAATGCTAGGGGTGTAAGGCAAAAAAGTATCGAGTTTTTTTCTTTCATGATCCGATATAAAATAGATATAGCCTTGGTCACTGAAATCTGGCTCAAAAATGAACATACTTTTTCAGATCCTAATTATGTTTGCTACCGCTTAGATAGACAAAGTGCCAGAGGTGGTGGAGTAGCCATTATTTTGAAAAAGGAATTAAAAATAACTTTTCTGCCTTATATAGGGACCAAAGTAATTGAAACCATAGGGGTCGAAATTATCACCGGACTTAATCAAACAATTAAAATTATATGTGCTTATTTTCCAGGACGCTTGTCTGACAACCGATCAAAAGGTGTTTTTAGAAGTGACTTAATGAAGCTGAATCGCTTATCAGGACGCTATGTAATTGGCGGAGACTTTAATTGTAGACATCAATCATGGGGATGTCTTCGAGCAAACAGTGGTGGTAACATTTTGCATGAGCTACAGTCAAACTATCCCTTTTCCTTGATGTACCCGCCTGATCCTACATATGTGCCCCGAAATGAAAGAGCAAATCCCTCAGTTCTTGACTTTTTCTTAACCAACAGTTCGGAAATTATCTCCCAGCCACTGGTAATAAATGACCTTTCATCTGATCATTTACCAGTAGCTGTTGAGCTCCTCGTTACTGGAACAATAAGTGAAAATCTGCGTTATAACTTCAAAGCCATGAACAAAACAACTTTTCAAAACACAATTAAAACAAAAATTGGTAATTTAGCTGGATTATCACTTGCAGACATTCAGCACTATACTGACATAGATTCCATGATAATGACTTTAACAAATGCTATAAAAGATAGCGTTGACGCCTCAGTTCCTCATTTACCCACTATCAATGCTCAATCTAAGATTCTATCATACATATTAGATACTATTTCAAAGAGAAATAAAACACGCAGAAATTGGTTACGTTACAGATTACCTTACTACAAATTTGAGCTCCGGTATCTAAACAAGCTTATTCAATACTTTATACAAAAGCACAGGAATATGAAATGGAACAAACTTCTTCAAGGTTTAGAAAAATGTTCAAAGCCATTCTGGAACGTCACAAGGATAATAAAATGCAAGAAAAAGTCGATTCCAGTTCTTAAACAAAATGACACTAGCTATATAACGAGCGCTGAAAAAGCTGAACTTCTTTCACAAAAATTTGCTTCAAACTTCACGTTTGCAGCAAATCTTAGTAACCCTACAACAACAAATCTGGTTGAAAGTTCTGTTAATCAACTTGATTCAACTGCTCTCATACTATCTTCTGGTTGGTACGTCCGACCTAAAGAAATAAAAAATATAATAAAACTTTCTCGAATCAAGAAAGCACCTGGTCTTGATGGGATTTCTAACTTGTGCCTTGCAAATCTCCCTCGAGTTGAACTTATTTATCTCACTTACATAATAAATGGCTGTCTTAAGCTACAGTACTTTCTACAGGCATGGAAGGTAGCAAAATTAATTGCGATTCCGAAACCTCAAAAGCCTCCTAATGATCCCTCCAGCTATCGTCCAATTAGCCTTCTAAGCAATCTAGCAAAGATCTTAAAAAAAATTATTAAAAGAAAGCTTATTTACTTTATCGACGATAACTCATTATTAAAAAACCAGCAATTTGGTTTCAGAGCTGATCACAGTACTGCTCACCCTGTCTTGAGAATTGCTAGACATGTAAAAGCTAACTTCACTATGAAAAAATCGACTGCACTTGTGTTGCTTGACATAGAATCTGCTTTTGATTCTGTCTGGCATGATGCTCTTATTCATAAAATGATAAACTTTGGTTTTCCTACCGCCTTGACTACGCTAATACGTAACTTCTTGTATGGACGCAGCTTTAGAGTACACGTTGGCTCTGTGACATCCACAGAGAAACAAATTACTGCAGGAGTCCCCCAAAGCTCGGTGCTTGCGCCGATTTTATACAACATATATATGGCAGATTTTCCCAATCTTCCGAATTGCTTTTCGTCAATTTTTGCTGATGATACTGGAATTTATAGCTCGCATGAGCAACCCTCAAATATCTGCTCAAACCTTCAACAAGGACTCTCTATGCTCAGTGCCTATTTCCATAGATGGAAAATAAAAATAAACGAAAGTAAGACTCAAGCCATGTTTTTTACGCGTAGAAGACTTCCCCGCTATCTTCCGAATAATAGTCTTAATCTCAACGGTTGTAACATCCCTTGGACAGAAAATGTCAAATATCTTGGCATCACTTTCGACAAAACCCTGACATATAGTTGCCAAATAAGAAATGTACTAAGTAAAGCTGGAATTCTAATCAAAATATTATATCCGTTTATAAATAGGAGATCTACAGTTAACCTTGAAAATAAGCTGATAATATACAAAGTCATATTTCAGGCCTTTATGGTTTATGGTTCCCCTGTTTGGTATAATTGCGCACGCACTCATATTAATAAACTGCAAATCATGCAAAACAAGATCCTTAAAATGATTCTCGCCTTGCCGTGGCATTTCTCCACATCTGAACTACATAATATGTCAAACGTCAACTTTGTGGTGGATAAAATTAACACCCTGGCATGCAAGTTTTTTGAAAAATGTTCATTGTCAGTAAATCCATATGTTACGCAACTATTGCCAAATTAGTTTGTAAGTTAGAGTAAGTTAGTAGTTGTTATTATTCATAAAAAAAAAAAAAAAATTTCATTTTTTGTAAATCCATATGTTACGCAATTATTGCCAAATTAGTTAGTAAGTTAGAGTAAGTTAGTAGTTGTTATTATTTATACAAAAAAAAAATCATTGGGTTTTCAGATACTTAAGTTTTCCCAAATATTTAATATTATTCACGTTCACATTTTCTGATAATATCAATATAATTAATATTAAAGCTGAATGGGCACTAGCTCTTGCACTTATCTAGAAGTTCTATTGTAAATATATACTTGTAAATGTCAACTTGAATTTAATAAATGAAATGAAATGAAATGAATTCTACATATTGAAGCATTGATGTTTGACCGATTTTTCAAGGCAAATACCATTATGTGTGACGACGCGACGTGAACATCGTTTGCCAGGGCAAAAGGATTCACTAGAAGAAGTTAAATATGCCCATTCAGCAGCGTTTTTAACGTTGATAAGACCGGCGTATTTATTTGTGAGTCTTGTACCTCCTAAGCATTGCGCGTAATATGGACTTTGTGGTCCAAATTAAAACTACCCTCCACTTTTTTTTATAAGTTGAGGCTTTGCCACAGAGAACTTGTTTTGAATGCCGCGGTAAGATTATTCTACGTGGCGGTGAAGCTATTCGACGCTGCGTTAAAATACGTCATAAATATTTGGTTATCTATATTTTGACTCTCACGGTGAATTTAACGCGCATTAAAGACGTTCTTTGAACTTTACTTACATACTAATTAAATTATGTTTTTTTTAATTAATTTACTTTCAAATTCATTTTTTATTGGTTATTAAAATATCAACTTAAATACTAGACAAAAATGATTAAATCTAACTTAAAATTAACAGAATACTTATTCTTAATTAAAAGTCTTTATGCAGACGTTCTAAACTCAACTATAACTTTTTGCGGATGAAGTGCTGTTTCATGAAGCACACGAGGGTTCTCACCTGTCCAGTAATGCATATTTTGCTTATTGAGTCAGCTTGGTCTTGTACGGGTGTAGGCCAAAATCCTTACTCAAAATTCGTAATAAAGTGGGCTGGGAGAGGCCCAATTCTTGAGAGCGCCTTGAAATTGACTAATTTGGCTGGTTTGCGATGGACGCCTCTACGGCAGCAATATTCTCCACACTTCGGACAAAACGTAGTCTGACTGGCACGGCAACATCAAGCAGCGAGTATTCTGACTCAAATTTGTTCACTAGACTATGAATTGCTTCTCTACAGGGACGAAAATTATGGCCGACCACCGACTAGGTAGTGAATTTTAAATACTGAATTTGTCACGTCGCTAATGAAAGACCCTTTATATTCAAATAGTTAGAAACTGAACAATTGATCAAGTGGTAGCACAATACTACTGTATTAGTGTTCTTATGCACAGCTAAAATCATTTCATTAATTCCCCTTCATGAATGAATGAAGAACTTTATTCCCAAATGTTGACCTGTTAGCCAGACAGAATATCTCTCTGAACATTTCATTGCAAATGGCCTATAAAAGATGACGATGACCGAAAAAACATACGAAATGCAGTCTGACAACTCATATTTCATTAGGTATGCGTTTTTTATACTAATAAAAGAGAATTCCATCTTACCGTATTCTAAACATTTATCAGTGCAGTAGCAAAATAGGTTAAAATTCATTCCGCAGGAAATTGCAATAGCAGTACCCTTGCAATTACTTTCCGTCCTGTTCGTACCCATCACCCTCTTAACCTCAGCGGAATAAAGTTCGAAAAACACCATAAACAGTGGTATCCCACCTGAGAAATGGTTAAGTTCATGCTTTGTTGCATTTAATTTCACACCCATTTTCACTGTGTTGCTTGGTTACAATCGGTTCCTTGTACTGTGTATAGAAATACGAGTTTTTATTCATTCTCAATTTCCTCCATTCTTGGCAAAAAGAATGTGGGAACAAATACGTTCAGCTGAAAGGGGACATCTTCGACTGCTTGACCAGGGTTCAAATATAGCAATTCGCTGGTATATTTTATTCACAAGAAATTTTTTTAACTACCCTATATCATACCATCACTTTTAGCGAGCTCAACATTATCATCAGTCTGACTGAACAACGTGCTACGCCACTCCAGTCATCTTTGTCCGAGATTTGCGCCATGGAGCCTGACCTCCCATCGAAGTCATGTTAGTCATGTTAGAGCGCATCAAATGCTCCCACTCACTCTCAAAGGAGTGTGCTCCATTTTATACTGCTTAGGTACTTGTATGTTTCTCGTTCTGTTCCCTCTTGAAGCACAAGATTGCAAAACGTCCGCTTTGTTTTCGCAAAAAATAAAATGGCTCCTCCAACTCCAGTATCATCTGCGGCAACCAGGTGTAAAGACGGTTCCTGGTAACACAAATTGTATGTTTCTAAAGAAACAACCACACAAGATGACGGCAGCGGTGGATGTATCCTCTAACTGGGTTATGTAATTGGCGTGAATTACATCCTTTTTGCGGTTGCTAAGGGCGGGAATATGTAACACAACCATCAACACCACCACGTGATGAATACAGAGCAAACAACTTGGATAAATAAATTTGCATTTCTCTGTACTTTTTTTTCATTAAATTCGCCGTTCTTGTTGTCTGCTTCTGTGTCAAACGGATATAAAGTAAATCTTCGTTCGAATTAGGATTTCTCAGTTTGCTGATCTTAAATATGTTATTTATATTTATACATTCGCGCTGATTAAACGAACAGATACTTCACCGAAGCTTAAAGGTAATTATAAAAAAAACAGCAAAACATGGTTAATGGCTGCAGAGAGAAATTACGATATTCGCTCAGTGTGTGTGAGTGGTTTTTGTGTGCGTAGATCCCTTTGCTGGGATTTTCTTCATTTTACACGTTTCGTTCGTTGTTTGTATACATTTTGATGAAGAGATGATGCCATTCTCAGTCTTAGCGTGGTGCTAAAATCATTCTGTTTGTTTGTTACACTTGCTTGACTCGTATTTCACAGATGCTTATCCAGGGTGAAACAACGTTTATACAGGAAAAACTCGTTAAAAATAACATTGTGTGAAATTTTAAATTGGAACAGCTACACTCGGGCAGAGAGCGCGCCGCTGCACACTTAGAAGAACGACGGTGACTCAAATATTGTAATTGTTCTTCTTCTTCTTCTTCTTCTTCTTCTTCTTCTTCTTCTTCTTCTTCTTATTCTTATTCTTCTTCTTCTTCTTCTTCTTCTTCTTCTTCTTCTTCTTCTTCTTCTTCTTCTTCTTATTCTTCTTCTTCTTCTTCTTCTTCTTCTTCTTCTTCTTCTTCTTCTTCTTCTTCTTCTTCTTTTCTTCTTCTTCTTCTTCTTCTTCCTTCTTCTTCTTCTTCTTCTTCTTCTTCTTCTTCTTTTTATTCTTATTCTTATTCTTCTTCTTATTCTTCTTTAATGGCGGTCAGGCTATGATCAAGACAACCTAGTGAATGTTATAGATTTGTCCATTTGGCCTCACCAAGTTCAAATAAAATATTTTGTTTACCTTTGGCGGAACGTTCGCAGAAATCAAACCGGGCTGAAGGTAAAAAAGCTATGGGAAAGTACCCTGAAAAGAAACCAATGATGGAAAGCCATCCAAGACGAAAAGTTACGGTGCAGAGAGCCGGATCGGAGTCGTCGATATGCAATGACTGCAATAATGCAAAGGTGAAAGATTTGACTGAAGTAGTAGATAGTGTTACAAGCACGAATATGGTTAAACCCATCAAAAAGTGTCCACGCGGCGTTGTCAACGGAACAAGGTCGCGTCGGAAGAGTTATAAGCGAGCAGTGTAGAAACAAGGACGGATATGGGTGGTTTGCAGACCAGTTTCCAATGAGGAGTATCCATTGACGACCAAGGCGCAGGGAGAGGTATTGTTTGGGTGATGTGAGGCAGAGCGGCAATAGTCATGAAATGCCAAATGACCCCGGACGTAACCTTTGCTTCACACCGCTTTACATGTGTAATCGAGGAAGGGAAAGACGCGATCCCGAAGATGACAGGCTCTGCAGAGTCAAAGGCTGAAGCTACGATGTGGCTCGTACACCACGCGTGTGGCGGAACATAATTGGACGGAAAAAACCAGTATACTGGTGAACTGAAGAGGTCGCTGCATTCAGAAGGAGGTGTCTAGATCTAAGACGCAAGGTCACCAGGGCGAGGAGAGAATACTTTGAAACCACTGAAGACGTATAAGCAGAATACAGAAATCAACAGCAAACGACGGAAGTGGAAGGACCTCGGTCGAAACGCCAACAACGACCCCTGAGGACTGGGCTATAAAGCAGTAATGCGCAGGTTGGGCGCTCAGGCAATAAATCCTATACTGAATGCTGGACAGAGTGGACATAGTGGATAAACTCTTCCCCACTCATCGAGTTAAACCCCCTGACATCACTGATTCAAAAGAGGCCAGTCTACAATAGGAGCAGTTTGAAGTGGCAAGTGCCGTCCGAATGTACTGGCAGCCTTAGACGTAAGGAACGCCTTCAACTCAGCCTGGTGGGCTGATATGTTCAACGGTCTTGAGAATACCTTCAGATTACCTCAATATCTTCTGCGGATGGTGAAGGATTACATCAGCGACCGGGAGCTACTATACGACGGAGGGACCCCACAGAAAGGAAATAGACGCTGGAGTAGCGCAAGCCTCGATACTAGTCCCCGATCCGTGGAATATTTCCGACAATGGAATCCTTCGCATGGAGACAACCGCCGACCCCTTCCTAGTAGGTAACGCAGATGGCATTGGCGTGGTGTTTACCACAAAAAACACCGAATACGCACAGAAGAGACTTAACCAGGTCATGAGACGAGTGCACGCCTGGATGGAAGACTATGGCCAGCACCCGAAAAAATGTTGATAGTCCTCTTAATAAGGAGATATGATGTACATCCCGACGATTGTTTAATTCCAGGACGGCTCTGTATCCATTAGCACCAATTAGGCAGTGAAGTACCTTGGAATAGCCTTAGACTCTAAACTCATGTTCTGGCGAGCTGTTAAGGTCACCTTATCAATCAGCAGGCTCATGGCGAACGTAGGTGACCCCCAAAGGCAAACAAAAGAAGACTGTTCATGTCGATCACTCATGCCATTCTCGTGTATGGTTGTGATATCTGGGCGGACGCAATTAAACAAAAAGTAGATTGTAGTACAAAAACTAGGGGCAATCCGAGTAGCAAGCTCCTACCGAACAATGTCGGAACCAGCCGTCCTCGTAGTTGCGGGACCGCGGGAGTGACACCCATCGATGTTTAAGCGACAGAGAGAAAGAACGTGTAAGAGAACAAACGGGAGTAGGAGTGGAAACGGCAACTGCAGAGGCAAAGGAGCTCAGAAAACAAGAATGACAGAGCAGATGGAGCTAGAAAACAAGAGGACGGCACGGCTGATCTGGAACATTGATGAATGGACGGAACGGAAACACAGCGAATTGAATTTCTATGTTAATTAGTTCTTAACTGGACATGAATATTTCAAAAGGTACCTCCACAAGATTGGGAAAGTAGGGAGCACAGTCTGCAAATACAGCGACTCCTCGTAAGACAATGCTTACCACACCTTTTTCATCTGTAGCAGATGGGCAGCTGAAAGAAACAGGCTAAAGGTACTCCGAGCAAAAAAGGAAGATGAAGACGTAAATATACCCTGACAAAACGGATGAAATCCTCATCGACAAGTTCCCAGAGGAGAAAGAACCCGCCAAGGGTTTCAGCAGGCACAGATGTCTTAAGCCACAGAAGACTAACAAGACGGCGATCTTTTACGGACTTATAAACATCACCATCCTTATGTAATGCAACGAGCGGTTCTCCCAAAAAAAATCACCATAAAGACAACTGTGCTATATACATATATCTTAATATATAAATTAGAAAAACTAGGATGCCATTCAAACGTGCTGAATGTTGATGTCTTATCTAAACGGCGCTTCCAGTTTTTTTTTTTTGCAAAGATTCAATAGTATCTAATCTCATTTAAATCTCATCTGCTGTTCCTCAGGGGAGCCATCTTGGTCCAATGTTATTTCTGTTATTCACTATCGATTGACCTGATGTTCCTTCTTACTCAATGAAGCCTATTTGCAAATGATCAACATTTTCAGAAGCATCAAATAAACTTTTGATTTCCGAATGGTGCTAGTCTATTACGTTTAAAAATTTCCAAATTTCAGGGTTTTTCTTTCACCCCTCGTTAATTTCCATCATTTTGACTAAAAACTTACTTATGTCAATCACATTGAGTTTATTGTGAATGAAGCCAACTGTATACTTAGTTTTATTTGCCGCAACACTTTTGGTTTAGGTGATCCGTACTTCCTACAATCCCTTTACATTGGAGTATTGTTGCGTAGTATAAAATAATATCTAAACATAGGGACGGGTTACAGTCCGCTTGGGCGAACTGTTGGATACCCTATTCTTATTCCTATCCCTCATAAGTGGGCGTGACAAAAGTATAAGTATGGTTGAATTGTTAAGAACGCTCTACATATTTTGATATATAACATTTAATGGATTTTATAAAAAAAAAAAGCTTTTTTAAAAAAAACGCTACCTAGTTGAAACTTTGGTTTTTCAATAAAAAAAAATTATTTAATTGTGGGCGTGTCAGTAAGCGGATTAAAAAAATTAACAAATGAGCATAAAGGGCCCCTAGAGAGTATATATTATAAATTTCAGCTCCCAGCTCAAACTCTGCATTTTCAAAAAAGTTTTTTTTTAAAATTGTGGGCGTGTCAGTAGGCGGATTTTGAAAATATT
Source organism: Portevinia maculata (assembly GCA_949715645.1). NCBI lineage: Eukaryota > Metazoa > Arthropoda > Insecta > Diptera > Syrphidae > Portevinia > Portevinia maculata. The sequence continues at coordinate 33,955,630 of OX454526.1, read as the reverse complement.
TACTCATGAGCATAAAGGGCCCCCTAGAGAGTATATATTATAAATTTCAGCTCCATAGCTCAAACTTTGGATTTTCAAAAAAAAGTTTTTTTAAATTGTGGGCGTGTCAGTAGGCGGATTTTGAAAATATTTACGCATGAGCTTATGGGCCCCTAGAGAGTATATATTATAAATTTCAGCTCCCTAGCTCAAATTTTGGTTTTTTTAATAAAATTGTTTTATTTAATTTTGGGCGTGTCAGTGGGCGGATTTTGAAATTTTTTTTCTCGCGAACAGTTTTAAGAGTCATAGATCATATATAAAAAATTTCAGCTGTCTAGCTCAAAATTCGATTTTTTCGAAAAATTTGTTTTTTTGAGTTTGTGGGTGTGTCTGTGTGCGGATTTCAAAAATTCTTAAACTTGATTATTTCGGGACCCTAGAGAGTATATGGTTAAAATTTCAGCTTTCTAGGCCCAGTTTAAAGGCCTAATTTTTGAAAACAGACAGACGGACGGACGGACGGTCGGACATGGCTAGATCGACATTACTATCGATGCTGATCATAAATACAGTACACTCTCGATAAAGTGAACTAATAAAAACCAGGCCTGTTCATACGAGCGAGATTGTTCACATTACCGAGCGTGAAAATTTGAAGCCATTCGATAGCACCTATAGCCAACCAGTGTATAGTCTAAAAAAATGTTTATGATCTAATGATGTTTTTATTATTTTTTCTCAAGAGATACAAAAAAAAAACAAGATTCATGATCAGTTTTTTGTATATATATCTTTAATCAACAAAAACTTAGCTCACTGCTTGTGGAAATAAAAAGGAGACATTTTAAAGCATTTTTTTTAGGATAAGAAAATAAATAAATAAATACTTGTGTAGTACTAAAAACGAAAAAGTAATTTATATTTTTGAAAAATAATTTGTAACTTTCTTTCTTAAATTTAAGTCAATTTGCACTGCCTTTCCCTGCAACCGTTTTATGACTATAATATCTTTGTAATCAACTTCGTTAAATCTGCCCACTCAAATACCTTGTCAAAAGAAAATATGGCATCTCTCGAAGAAACCGAGTATGTCGGGCGGTCCGGAACTAGTTGGCAGCCTTCTTCATCTTCATTTTCATTTTCCGCTTCCTCAATATCCGATGGTATCTGATCTTCGTTAAATTCGTTTATATCATAACTGTGTGAGGAACCTCTACATTGACATATGATTGAGCAAATCAACCACATTTTCGGCAACATTTGTGATTGGCTGACTACGAAGAATACTAAGAGGTATATCGTCTTCGTCCTCATAGCTTTCATCGGATCCAAGAATGTTATTCCAGCATTTTTCAATAACAGAAGCATTAACGCTATTACAAGCTGCTCTTAATAGCAGCTAGTTATAGATTTGACAGCTTCACAAATGTTGCCACACCTTTATGATATGACAAACAAAATCGTACCTTTATCTGTAGCAACAAGCGATAACAGTAAGCTTTTTCTGTAGACAAGTTTAGTCAGGCGAATAACATTCTGGTCCATAGGTTGAATTAGTGGGGGCATGTAAATTACTGTAATGCTTCCATCTGAACTTCGAAGCTCGCTCTCCGGTGGATGACTAAGTAACGCTTTGACTGGTAAACCATCTTTTTTGAAGAAATTTGTAACTTCGGGAAATAACAAGTTACTGAACCAGTCTTTAAAAATTGCTGCAGTCATCCAAGCTGATTTGGAGCTTTTGTAATGTACAGGTAGCGATAGATTCTTGAATGGACGAGGGTTTTTGGCTTTGCCGATCACTAGAGGCTTCAGTTTATGCCGACCTGTGGCACTAATGCCAAAAAGGTTATCCTTTGCTTTTCACTTTTTGCCCCGGAGCAGTTTTCTCAGCAGATGCCACATAAGTTGTAGAAGCTTCCAGTGTAGCCCCGATTCATAGGCATTATATATTTGATCTGGCTTGAGGCTTGATTTGCTCGAAACATTGTGCAGCAGCGGGATTTTCTAGCGGCGTTAAAACACATACACATACTCGTAATATGTTGTTCACTCTACCGAGGTTTGCTTTTTCACTCTGTAGAGTAGTCTGTACAAATGTTTGTGCGTTCACTCTATTGGATTGTTCACTGCACCGATGTTCACTCTACCGAGAGTGTACTGTATAGTAACTTTTAGGGGTCTACGGGCAATATTAAGGTATGTTACAAACTATGCGTCAAAATTAATATACCCTTAGAATAGGGTATACAAATAATTTTGTTTGCTGTTTGGTCTTTCAGTGTTCTATTTTTGACAGCTAACGCGTGATTCATGACATGTTCAAAAGTCAAAAGGTTCAGTAAGCATTGCCATGTCAGCATGGAAAGACATCCGAACTTCCAAACAACGCTTACAAATTGTTGAATTTTATTATTAAAACTCGTGCTCTGTGAAAAATATTTTTCGAGCACTTCGACCATTTTACGGTCGTCATAATCGACCTACTGAGCAAGCACTTCAAGCAATAGTGACCAAATTTGGCACCAATTTTACGCTATTGGACATCAAGCCACATAACCGTATTATGTCAAATCACTCATCTTTGCCGAGAAGCCAGCGTCAATTGCAACCTTGGGAGACAACATAACACGTGTTATTAGCGAGATATTAGCCAATATGCTCGAAATTTGATTGAAAATTGGACTCTTCGTATGGACGTAGTCGTGGTCAACATTTACATGAATTAGTATTTAAAAAGCAAATGGCAAACATTGACCAAGTGCAGGGATGGGATAAGAATATCACTGCAGCCCCCAAACATTTAATATCTTGAAACTGTCCCGCAAGTGTGTAATCCTTGACACTATTGTTGTAGCCACGACTGGAGATAAGCGATGTCGTAAATGACGATCAAACATTAATAAATAAACGGATCATGCAGGTGTCGAAATCGAAAAAAGCCCAGCCCTGAAAACGTATGCAGTACACCAGGATTTGAAGGCCTGTCAATGTTTGTCAATGTTTGTTAAAGCAAAACCGGCAAACCCCAGAGGAGGACCAGTAAAGTGTCCGTGGAGTGTGCGGGTTATGATCCCTTTAATCCTGATAACTTCGCCGTAAAAAAAAACGAAGAATAAGAAGAACGGTACCCTTTACCCGAAACTATCGGGTACACGCCAACTTGAGTATTACCCGTATTTCATCTGGCTATCATTACTTTCGTAAGACTCGGTTCTTACGATCTACTACTACTACCAAACAACCTACTTAAAACAATATCATTAAATAATTTTCAATAATTAAAACACAAACGAAACTTGTAAATTTATGTATTCCATTTCAAGTCATAGCTCCTTGCTAATGTTAGTAATTTTTTTTTAGCTTTTGTTTTATCCAGTTTTTTTTCGTAAAACTTCATACTCATACAGAAAAAGTGATATAATTAAATCCATCTGCTTCATTTTTCATATAAAAAAAGAAGAAAAACACTACTCCTTTCTCACTCTATTTCAACAGTTTGTATAAACATCAAACGCAGAATGCAAATTAAAATTTCAAGGATAACAAAAGTCTGCACCGGCATTGTTTGCGAAGTAGAAAGTTCAAAGCAAAAAATTAGAGCAAAACTTTTCTGTTTAATCGGGTGAAAAAAATACTGAAAAATTGTAAACTAAAAAAAAACTATAAACACGAGGAGAACAAAACAAACAAAAAAACAATTATAATCTGAAAAACTAATATTTATCTGCAGAAGGTACTTTTGTGTCCGTGAACTTGTCTTATTCATCATTTCACTTTTTGTGCTAGTTTTCTATTTCCAATAACTGAATGGGAAATTATTTTTTAAACCTGAAGGATAAGCGAATATAAGCTGGAGAGTCTCTCTGGGGAGTTGAGAAAATCTGTGTCAGTGGAGGGCACTCAATACAACAGGGTTTTCAATTCTCGTGGAGAATGTTCTACTTCTTCTGAAATCGATGATTTTTATCAAAACGCCTGGAATTACAGATTCAAGCTGTTGGGGTTGGCTGCGTTTTGTTGAAGAACAATGTAAAGACTATCAATCAATATATATCTCTTTTGATGGCAAGTTTATTGTATATATCATTGCTCATTTTATCTGAAAAAAATTCCCTTTTTACAAATTATATGTTTTGATTGGTTAAGCCGATTACAAAAAAATACTGATGGATCCAGGGAGGATAGGGCTTGTTGTTAATGATTGAAAATAACTGTTCAGCATAGTAATTGCATACAGAGCCTTTCAGCTTTTAAAATAAGAATCCTCAACTCAAGTCGATAAAAAAAAATTCCGAACTAACACAAGGACCGATTACACCGAAAGTATTGCTAGCAGATGCAGAGCCTTTCAGCTTCTTGAATATTATGTAGGTATGGAGCTGAAGTCAAAAATATTTTTTTAAACTTGTCCAAAATGATAAAATATGGATGTCGGCTGACAAGCACTTAATTACCAAAATGTGTCTCTTGACAGATTTCAAATTGACCCAATCCTCGTACTAGGGCCTCAATAAAATATTCACATAATAATCCTTTTCCCGATGACAAAAAACGGGGCTTTTCAAATTTTTATCTTAAGGGCATATTTTTTTTTTTTTTTTTTTTTTTATATATAAAAAGGAAATCCAAATCCCAGAGCACTCAGACTCGGTAACGTTCCATTGTACTACCAGGCAGAAATCCTCCTTTTTTAAGGACATATTACTTAAGGATAAAATCATGGCAGAAACTGAAGTTGAAGCTAGTAGATCAACTTTGTATCGCGTGATACAGCAGTCCAATCATATAAGACACAAAAAATTAAGTGACTTAAAGTGACTTAAAGTGACTTAAAAGTGACTTCATTTTACAATAAGTCACATCAAGTAGAGTCGAGAGTGCCATACCATTGTCTTTTCAGATGAAAAAAAAAAGTTTAATTTGAAGAAGGATGAAATAACCTTGGATTGAAGACGCAGCAATGGAGGTGGAGTAATGGTATGAGGAGCAGTAACCTTTTAGCAAATCTATATTGGAAAGAGCTTTCGCTCATTTTTTCGAACTGTTTGGTAGACAACGATTTATTTTTCAACAGGATAATGCACTGATATACACCTGGATACCTACTGGTATGGCCGGCATATTCACCGGACCTGAACGTCATGGAAAACGTGTGGGGATGGCTTTTGAAAAACGGTCTTCAAAGGAGGAAAGCAATGCTCAAACACAGAAGAAATAAATGAAGCCATAAAACAAGCCTATTCCGAAATTTCACTAAATTACTTGGAAGAACTGTATAAATCTCTTCTTGAAGTGATACAGCGATCCGGAGGTAGTACACATTATTAAAAACTATTGTTATAATCTTAATAAAACCCAAAATAATTTATTCCAAAATAAATTGTGTTGTTTTAAAACCTTTTAAGTTCGTAACCAGATGGAACGGAAAATGGACTAATTTTATGACCTTATTGGGAAAAGCATCATGAAATTGAATATATCTACCTAATCCCAATTTTTTTTTTACAACATAAGCATATACTTCTTTTATATTGCATTTGGTTTTCCCATATTATCGAACGATTTAAAAAAAAATTGTAAAATTTAATTAAGAAACTGCCTGTTTGTAAACACGTGGAAAGTGTATGTCTATATATCGCTACCAGGCACTATATACGTAGAGGTCGGAGCCATAAAAGTCTCTGAAATGGCAAATACTGAATTTTCCATATTCGATTAGAGCATGGGTACAAGTTAACATCCTTTAGTGAGTCAAGGTTTTGTTAGGACAGGTGTCAAGGGTGACCTGTCAAACAGGGCGAAATAATCGAGGTAATGCCACGGATTGATAAAGGCTAAACATTTTTTTGCAGATTATATATTGGATATAATAACGAATTATGGAAGTGAGTCAGCTGCACGTTATGACGGTGCTGGTCAGTAGGGCCTTAAGTCTGTTTGGAAAATATGTATAGTGGGTACCTAGTTGATTTGTAAAATCTAAAAAAAAATTTACAGATAGATACTTTTTATCGTATAAAACATTAAAAAAATTTCGAATTATAGATCGATGTGGGTGCGGCGGCGCGCGCCGGCTCTTTCCTTTGTTGTTAGCTAACATTCTACTTTATAACTTCAGTTTCAAATACGATTGAATCGTTCATAATACATTTAATTATATTTGTACCTAATTTCTAAAAAAAGAACACATATACACTCCATATCACTTGATTAAGGACAGTTTTTTTTTTAATGGGAAAACTCTTTTGTGGAAGGTGGGAACTGTATATAGCGATCTTGTTATAAAAATTTGGAAAGCAAAAATGTCGAAATAATATTAATTCTAGATTTATTTATAAAGAAGTCTACTTGAAGTGGTGTGCTTGTTGTCTGTCAGGCGCCTGTATCAGGTTACTTTTTCAAATCGAACAGGGTTGGGGTGGCCCGCTTCGGTGTCAAAAGGATTTTCAGGTGGTGTGACATAATGTCCATGAACCAGGCACCGATATATGTACGCTTGCGGGAGAAATTGCAAGATGTTAAATGCGTCGCTAGGATCAGCGAGATGCGATTTGTTCACATAGTCGCCATTATAAGCGCTGCTATCGGGGAGAGCGCTGCGCTTCTATTCATAGCCCGTCCCTGCATGGGGAACCCTTTCGGAAGGTAAACAATTTTTAAAAAATATCGATTTAGAAGAAGCTGTTTTTAAAATGACCCCTTCAGGGAATTTAAGAAATGGTTAAATTTCGTGAGCAACACAAAAAGCCAACAATTAAAAAAAAAACATAGGGACGGGCTACAGTCCGCTTGAGCGAACTGTTGGATACCCTATTCTTATTCCTATCCCTCATAAGTGGGCGTGACAAAAGTCTAAGTATGGTTGAATTGTTAAGAACGCTCTACATATTTTGTTATATAACATTTAAAGGATTTTATCAAAAAAAAAAAACGCTCCCTAGCTCAAATTTGGGTGTTTCAATAAAATTGTTTTATTTAATTGTGGGCGTGTCAGTAGGCGGATTTAAAAAAAATTAACACATGAGAATAAAGGGCCCCTAGAGAGTATATATTATAAATTTCAGCTCCCTAGCTCAAACTTTGGATTTTCAAAAAAAAATGTTTTATTTATTTGTGGGCGTGTCAGTGCGCGGATTTTGAAAATTTTGTATCCCGAGCAGTTATAGGAGCCATAGATCATATATAAAAAAATTTCAGCTTTCTAGCTCAAAATTCGATTTTTTCCAAAATTTTGTTTTTTTGAGTCTGTGGGCGGATTTCAAAAATTCGTAAACTTGATTATTTCGGGACCCTAGAGAGTATATGGTTAAAATTTCAGCTCTCTAGATTCAGTTTAAAGGCCTAATTTTTGCCGACGGACGGACGGACGGACATGGCTAGATCGACATTACTATCGATGCTGATCATAAATATAGTAACTTTTAGGAGTCTACGGCAATATTAAGGTATGTTACAAACTATGCGTCAAAATTAATATACCCCTAGAATAGGGTATAATAACGTATTTATTGAAGACAAAAATAAAAGAAGCATTTCATAACGTACAATCTGCGCTGTACTTGACAAGGGTATTAACAAAAAGCGGCCAAGTGCGAGTCGGACTCGCTCATGTAGGGTTCCGCGCGAATTATAATTATTATTAACTTAGGCACCTATTACAGATTTATTATTAGAAATTAATGGTTCAGGTTTACGCATAAGGTTTATGTTTATGAAATTAAATGTTTACGATTTATGACGTATTTAAAAAAACTACTTACTAGATATCGTTCAAACCAATTTTCGGTGGAAGTTTGCATGGTAATGTACATCATATATTTTTTTTAGTTTTATCATTCTCTTATTTTAGAAGTTACAGGGGCGGAGGGCACACATTTTACCACTTTGTAAGTGTCTCTCGCGCAAACTATTCAGTTTAGAAAAAAAAGATATTAGAAACCTCAATATCATGTTTGAAGACCTACTCATAGATACCCCACACGTATAGGTTTGATGAAATTTTAAGTTTCAGTTCTAAGTATGGGGAACCCCCAAAATTTATAGTTTTTTTTTCTATTTTTGTGTCAAAATCTTAATGCGGTTCACAGAATACATCTACTTACCAAGTTTCAACAGTATAGTTCTTATAGTTTCGGAAAAAAGTGGCTGTGACATACGGACGGACAGACAGACAGACATGACGAATCCCTTATGGATTCCGTTTTTTTGCCATTTGGCTACGGAACCCTAAAAATGACCCCTTTACGCACGAGAATTATATAAAACAAAACTAAGTTGAATTCCTTTCACCAATCAGCGCAATTTAATTAAGTAACAATATTTTGATGCGATCTGCCAATGACCAAGGGCAAATGTTTTCATTGAAACAGAGCCAGGCGCACACGATAATAACACACGTAGTCATTATCACACAATTTCTCCTATGTATTTGTGCCCATTTAAAATGTTATCCTTTGTGGCCGACCATCAGCACAGAACATATAATTCTTATTTTACTGTCTCCAATCATGAGAAGTGGAACACCCGCCGCGCACTAATCCTTGGAATACAATTTACCCGCAACGCTGACCAAAAACACGAACATGAATTGCCAAATAAATCTAATCAAAGCAGACTTTTGTGCTACGAAATAAATATATTCTTTTTGGTTTGTTCCTTTGCAACCGATAGATATCTATAACCACCACCGTCATCAATAAATGAAATTAAATTCAGTTTTATCAGGGGGAAAAATATCAAATATTTCTCTACGTATCCTAGATTTTCGATTATGAATGTTTCGAAAGGCGATGGTTTAGCTATAAACGATAAGTTTATACCATCAGATTTTAAAATGTTGCGGCTTAAAACAGGAGTCTGAAACCCCCAAGGGCAACGGCAAAGAGGTTGCAAATCATGCTTCATGGCGTGGAAAATGTTATTTATTACATTGTTATGTATATTATGTATGTTTGTGCAGTATTCCTTCAAACACAAGATTTCGAGTTCGATGGCTATGCTCGTGAAGCAGCCAATAGGTAGGTACGCCCTACTCTTATGCAGGCGTCTACAAAATAAACCCATTCCAAGGACTGCGGATTCTGGTGTGAGTTTGATGTGAAAAGATACGTTTGTGTTGAAGAAATTTAAAATATATTAGGAAGACGCTCTTCGGTAATCAAAAGGAAATGGGATTCACAATGTATATCAGGCGATGTTCTAAGGTTTAAGATGAGATAAACGCAAATTATTGAGCTAAGGAATGGAGTATGTCAAAGCCAAGTCGTATCTATTTGAATAATATTAAATTTTCGAATAGATTTCTCATGATTTTTTAGCTTTGCGGAACTTTCTGGGGTTGGTTAATATGAATGAGTCTAGTGATTTATTTATTTGAGAGGAATAGAAATCAAGAGATATGATTTGATATATTAACTGACTTAGTCGATAATAATACCCACGCAAATGATGTGAAAAACATAGGGACGGGTTACAGTCCGCTTGGGCGAACTGTTGGATACCCTATTCTTATTCCTATCCCTCATAAGCGGGCGTGACAAAAGTCTAAGTATGGTTGAATTGTTAAGAACGCTCTACATATTTTGATACGAGTATATAACATTTAAAGGATTTTATCGAAAAAAACGCTCCCTAGCTCAAACTTGGGTGTTTCAATAAAATTGTTTTATTTAATTGTGAGCGTGTCAGTAGGCGAATTTAAAAAAAATTAACACATGAAACTTTTTTGAAAATGGGCGGATTTTGAAAATATTTACACCGAGCATAAAGGGCCCCATAGAGAGTATATTATAAATTTCAGCTTCCTAGCTCAAACTTTGGATTTTCAAAAACAGTTTTTTTTTTTAAATTGTGGGCGTGGCAGTAGGCGAATTTTGAAAATATTTACACATGAGCTTAAAGGGCCCCTAGAGAGTATATATTATAAATTTCAGCTCCCTAGCTCAAATTTTGGTTTTTCAATAAAATGGTTTTATTTATTTGTGGGCGTGTCAGTGGGCGGATTTTGAAAATTTTATATCCCGAGCAGTTTTAGGAGTCATAGATCATATATAAAAAATTTCAGCTTTCTAGCTCAAAAATCGATTTTTTCCAAAATTTTGTTTTTTTGAGATTGTGGGCGTGTCTGTGGGCGGATTTCAAAAATTTATAAACTTGATTATTTCGGGACCCTAGAGAGTACATGGTTAAAATTTCAGCTCACTAGGCCCAGTTTAAAGGCCTAATTTTTGCCGACGGACGGACGGAGGGACGGACGGACATGGCTAGATCGACATTACTATCGATGCTGATCATAAATATAGTAACTTTTAGGGGTCTACGGGCAATATTAAGGTATGTTACAAACTATGCGTCAAAATTAATATACCCTTAGAATAGGGTATAAAGATACATTTCTATCGGACAACATTAGAATATAATACAGCCATTCAAGCAATAGCTTGTGGGTTTCACATTGAATTTCTTGTGGCCATTTTGTGGCCGTTCAGTGCGTACAATGGGGTTAGGGAATTGAACAAAGATAGTAGGTACTCAGGACGCAAGGTCTTAGGATTAAGTCCCCCAAAAGGTTGAATAATATGTTTATACTTCTAATTCTAAGGAGCAATTCAAAGAAATATAAAAGCCAAATGTAACTTAGTTTCAATATGTCTTTTCTGTTTTATTTGGCCCCAAGCTGAATTCATAACCAACTTCTCGCGGCAAGTCGGGCGCTTCTGCTAATGGATTAGCATTGATGAGCTCTTATCAATCATAATTATTGAAGGGTGTCCCAGACGGTGCAATTTTTCCCAATAATTTAGTTGCCGGCTGATGCCCGAGGCTAATTGTGCTACCATTGCAACCGCTCTAGCTAGAGATATAAAGAAAGAGAAGAAAAGATTCAGAGCGAAACAAAAAATAAATTTGTTTATGTATATGTTTGAGAAACTGCATCGATTCGAAGTTGGTACTAAACCGTTGGCTCATCTTTGCACCTGCACCTTTCTTTTCAGTAATAACAATTTTTATTCCTGAAATAAGTCCGTTTTAAATTAAGTGATTTTTATCAGCTTCAGGATTATTTTTCTGTACGTATTTGGAAAGCATAATATTATATCAGTAATGGAAGTTAACAGTTCACTGATGGCGGACAAGAAAGGTTAGCAAGACGGATAAAAACAATATATTATGGCACTTTTGGTGAAGCTGCTTTTTAAGCAAGAATTGGTAAGCCCTCACATTTCAAAGAATGGGTATAAATTCGTTCGATGACTGCCAACATTACGCTCTCTCATTTCCTCCCATTTTTATACCCTATTCTAGGGGTATATTAATTTTGACGCATAGTTTGTAACATACCTTAATATTGCCCGTAGACCCCTAAAAGTTACTATATTTATGATCAGCATCGATAGTAATGTCGATCTAGCCATGTCCGTCCGTCCGTCCGTCCGTCCGTCGGCAAAAATTAGGCCTTTAAACTGGACCTAGAGAGCTGAAATTTTAACCATATACTCTCTAGGGTCCCGAAATAATCAAGTTTAAGAATTTTTGAAATCCGCCCACAGACACGCCCACAAACTCAAAAAAACAAAATTTTGGAAAAAATCGAATTTTGAGCTAGAGAGCTGAAATTTTTTATATATGATCTATGGCCCATAAAACTGATTGGGACATAAAATTTTCAAAATCCGCCCACTGACACGCCCACAATTAAATAAAACAAATTTTGGGAAAAATTGAATTTTGAGCTAGAAAGCTGAAATTTTTTATATATGATCTTTGGCCCATAGAACTGCTTGGGACATAAAATTTTCAAAATCCGCCCACTGACACGCCCACAATTAAATAAAATATTTTTTTTGAAAAACCAAAATTTGAGCTAGGGAGCTGAAATTTTTAATATATACTCTCTAGGGGCCCTTTATGCTCATGTGTAAATATTTTCAAAATCCGCCCACTGACACGCCCACAATTTTTTTTTTTTTATTTTTAAAAGTCTAAAATTTGAGCTAGGGAGCTGAAATTTATAGTATATACTCTCTAGGTGCCCTTTATGCTCATACTTAAATTTTTTTTAAATCCGCCTACTACACAATTAAATAAAACAATTTTATTGAAAAACCAAAGTTTGAGCTAGGGAGCGTTTTTATTTACAAAAGCTTAGTTTTTTCGATAAAATCCTTTAAATTTTTGTCACGCCCACTTATGAGATATAGGAATAAGAATAGGGTATCCAACAGTTCGCCCAAGCGGACTGTAGCCCGCCCCTATGTTTAATAATTACTTTTTGAAAGGGATGGATGAGACCCAACATTTTAAGCAGTTTTTCATACATTTGCGTAGATATTAGTAAAGTGAGAAATTAATGTACCCCACGAATAAAACTACTCTGTTGCTGTTCCACAAAAAATTGTCGGTAAGACCTTATGCATGGGAGCTTTTTTTAATGTACTGGTCTGTATGGCATTCAGTTAGGTAAATTGCCACTGAAATAAAATCTAAATCACTTACGAAGGAATTATTATTGTAATTTGCCTCCGATTCTCATAAATCCCATTAAGTACCAGCCTGCTGCATAACCGAGGGCAGATCATGTTGTTGATATGTATAAACACTCGTTCTGTGTATTCAAAATATGAACATTAACCAGAGCTACCAATATCAAGTCGAAGGACATCGTAACAGCTTTTTCTGTGTTTTTTTTTCCAAAGAACTTTGGGGTTTTGTGCTTTTAAGACCACATAATGGAGTTGTAGTATGTGAGGGTGCTACCATTTGTATTTTCTTGTTTTAATACATATTAATGTTTTTTTATGAAAACCGTTCACTTTGTGTTTTATTATGAAGGTTTAATTGTGCGGGATTTTAAAACAGTTAATTCAGTCAAAGTAGAATAAGTGGACATATTTATGAGATTTATTACTTTTTAGTTATATTGTGTTTATACCCTATTCTAGGGGTATATTAATTTTGACGCATAGTTTGTAACATACCTTAATATTGCCCGTAGACCCCTAAAAGTTACTTTATTTATTATCAGCATCGATAGTAATGTCGATCTAGCCATGTCCGTCGGCAAAAATTAGGCCTTTAAACTGGACCTAGAGAGCTGAAATTTTAACCATATACTCTCTAGGGTCCCGAAATAATCAAGTTTACGAATTTTTGAAATCCGCCCACAGACACGCCCACAAACTCAAAAAAACAAAATTTTGGAAAAAATCGAATTTTGAGCTAGGAAGCTGAAATTTTTTATATATGATCTATGGCTCCTAAAACTGCTCGGGATATAAAATTTTCAAAATCCGCCCACTTCCACGCCCACAAAAAAATAAAACAATTTTATTGAAAAACCAAAATTTGAGCTAGGGAGCTGAAATTTTTAATATATACTCTCTGGGGGCCCTTTAAGCTCATGTATAAATATTTTCAAAATCCGCCCACTGACACGCCCAGAAATAAATAAAACAATTTTTTTGAAAATCGAAAGTTTGAGCTAGCGAGCTGAAATTTATAATATATACTCTCTATGGGCCCTTTATGCTCATGTGTAAATATTTTCAAAATCCGCCCACTGGCACGCCCACAATTTTTTTTTTTTTTTTTTTTGAAAATTCAAAGTGAGCTAGGGAGCTGAAATTTATAATATATTCTCTCTAGGGGCCCTTTATGCTCATGTGTTAATTTTTTTTAAATTCGCCTACTGACACGCCCACAATTAAATAAAACAATTTTATTGAAACACCCAAGTTTGAGCTAGGGAGCTTTTTTTTTGATAAAATCCTTTAAATGTTATATAACAAAATATGTAGAGCGTTCTTAACAATTCAACCATACTTAGACTTTTGTCACGCCCACTTATGAGGGATAGGAATAAGAATAGGGTATCCAACAGTTCGCCCAAGCGGACTGTAGCCCGTCCCTATGTTTTTTTTTGTGATTAATTAATAATTAAAAAATTGTAAACAAAGAGTAAAATGGCTAAAAATCTTTAAGGGATCTAAGTGCAGAAAAAAAAACAAATTGTAAATAGATCTACTCAATTTACTTGGTAGTTTTGTACAAAGTGGATTCCCATTTAACACAGCTGATCCAAGTTAGACTTAATTCCTTTGCAAATATTTACTGTTCAAAAATCGCTTTGTAATTGATTTTAAAAGGAAATAACAACCATTATTTTTTCTGTTAATGTAAACCGATATGTTATTTCAGTCGTGAGATATCCAATGCTGAGTACCTTTTTTTTATTTTTGCTCTTATCTCAGAACCTATTCATTGTCACGTTCTACATTCTAAAACATATTAAAATTTCATCAAAATTAAGTGGTCGTTTTATTAACTTTTATTATTATCGTAACCAGAATGAGTGGCAAACGTCCTATATTACCTGTACTGACAATTTGGGGCAAAGTATTGTTCATATACGAAGATGTTCAAAAGAAATTGATGAGTGACCCAAATTGTTAACCAGCATTGATTCAATTCTGATGTAATTCACTGGAACACTTCCGCTACTGATTACAAGCTCGTTGCTAGATGACTTTTCTGTAATCAGTTAATGATGACTCGGCTGTCGATTCACTTTTAAGTTTAGCAGCCCAATTTCCTTATGGCGTGGTTGTTATTCCCGCATGGTTGTATTGTTGCTGGACTTTTTCGTTTTGACATGCGCTCAGATGAGAGGAGTGAATGTTAAAATCGGGATAGATTTGGCTTGCCGCAAAAATCGATTATTTCTCGGAAGAAAGTACTAATTGCAATCTCCTTCGAGTACACTGATATGTGGAATGAAGTCAGTCAGTAATTTGTTACGTGAACAATTATTTTCTTAGAAGGTTGTACCACCCTCGTACAACAGTTGCATTTGCACAGTTATGTGCAATTATTTACGAACCGCAAAACTAAAAGTCAAGTCGATGGATAACAATTGTGATTGCCAGTTGTTTTCATACCAAATTTGGTGGTTTTATAAAAAGTGGGGTCGACTGGCAGATGACTCGCAGTGGACTTGCAACTCGAACTCACTATTTTTCACTATCATATCCTCTGCACCAGAACAACTACTCCATAATATGAAATGCTCGTTGCGCGTCCTTGTAAAATATTGTTTTGATGTTCATGACTGGGTGGTACAAAAACGTTCTCACTTTAAGAAGAATTTGTTATGAATCGATTATCTCATTAGCCATTTTCAATGCTCTAAAAAAAAGACAAGTTACCTATGCAAGCGTTGTCCAGCCGTCTGGTAGGAGTCTATGTCACCACTACTTCGCGGGATAAAGGGATTTTAACTTCCTCTTCGAAGTCAGTCCACGCTCGCGCTCACGCAACGTTCATTTCTCCGATTAGGGTATTTCGAGTCATCTGGCATGAGCCTACGTCAACAGATTTCTTAATCAACAGTTCTTGTGTGAACCCCGCTTTGCGGTTTAAAGAGATTTTAACTCAAAGAACCCATTTCCATTAGGATTAACCTATATTTATTCCCTACGCTCAAAGTGAAACCCCATAAATACTTCACAAATTTTTAATTTTTAATTTTTACCGTGGTAACCGATGGCCTATTTCGCACAAAAAAGTCGTCGAATACCAAAATACTCTTATTGAAAAACATGTTAATAACTAAAAATGGAATATTAATCTAAATTATGGTATTAATAGCAATTACTGACATTAATTTATTTGACATTAGGTCACTTTACCAAGAGATCCCTGAAACTCCAAAAACGTCCTCAAACCCTAAAAAAGATATTTTTCCAAAATGTACTTGGAAGCCCCGCGATATTTATGTGTTGAATGTTATTTTGCCCAGAGGTCCTTGGAACCCCAACGAGGTCCTAACAATAATAACTTCTTCATTTCTGTCTCTAAAGAACCATCAAAAAACCATTGTTCAAAGGGCTTTGCCTGAAATGTATGAGTAACTGGTGCCTTTTTATTTTTGATGGCACACCGAAGCGACCTAGCAGGCTGTGTAGAGTACTATGTCTCGTGTAAATAATATGTCTGATTGCATTCGTTTTCAATCAGATTTTAATAAACTATCGGAATGGTGTAATCATAATGCTTTACAACTTAACTTTTTCGGCGTACCGTAGTACCGTATTGCTGTTCCATTCTTTCATAATTATTTTTTTAAATTATGTCTGACTTCAGCGATTTGATGAAGTGAAGGTCATGCTGGACAATAAATAAAATTTTAATTTGCCTTATGATTATGCCATGGGCATAGGCGGATTTTGAAAATATTTACACATGAGCATAGGCCCCTAGAGAGTATACGAGTATACGAGTATTGTAAATTTTAGCTCCCTAGCTCAAACTTTGACTTTTCAATAAAATTGTTTTATTTAATTGTGGGCGTGTCACTGGGCGGATTTTAAAAATTTTATCTCCCGAGCAGTTTTAGGAGTCATAGATCATACGAGTATATACAAAATTTCACCTTTCTAGCTCAAAATTCGATTTTTTCAATAAATCTTTGAGTTTGTGGGCGTGTCTGTGGGTGGATTTCAAAAATTCTTCAGCTTGATTATATCGGGACAGTAGAGAGTACCTATATGGTTAAAATTTCAACTCTCTAGGTTCAGTTTAAGGCCTAATTTTTGTCGATGGACGGACGGACGGACATGGCTAGATCGACATTACTATCGATGCTGATCTTCAAAACTTTTAGGTCTATATGGGCTGGGCAATATTAAGGTATGTTATAAACTATGCGTCAAAATAATATACCCTTAGAATAGGGTATAAATATATGTGTAGCACATTTAAATAAGCTATTAAATATCAGTCAAAATCGGTTATAACGACTTTCAAGGGACTGACGAATTTGGTCGTTGTAAGCGATAGGTCGCTATAACCGATATCAAGCTTTATATATATCGTCTATGTTCGACCAAAACTCATTAACTGAAAAAATTAAAAGACCGAGACAAACAAGTTTTAAAATAACAGTTTTTCATTTTTGTTACTAGTGCTTTAAATTTGAATTTCTTGTTCTAGATTCCGGTTATAATTTTAGTCCAATGTATGATGCATGTGGTAAACTATCTAGATTCAAAAATTACCATCAGTCTTACTATCTTAGAGTGTTAAAGTATTTAATGATTTTTGGCTGATAAAAAAAACCGAAAGATCACATTAATGAGTTTAGAGTTTTGTTTCTTTTAGTTAAATTAATTCATTCATTCATTCATTTATTGATTTTCAATGTCCCGCTTATCCATTAAGTGGGTCGCGGGTATAGGTTACTCAAGTGGGCCCTCCACCTCCATAGCTCTCGATTATCCGCCATCCAAATCATCAAGGGCAATCCCCATACGGGTAGAGAAGAGATTCTGGACTTGATCTAACCATCTCATCCAGCAATACAACGGATAAATCTCATTTCGGCAGCTTGTGTCCGCGATCTTATTCTTTGGGTCATTACCCAAACTTCATGACTGCTAAATTACAATAGTTAAATTAATGTAAAATAGAAATTGGCTGATGATTATCTTTAATTTAAGCATTAGGAAAAATTATGTTAGTTCACAATTTGAGTATTGTGGATAAAATATTGAAAAATTAGTTCTTTAATCTTCTTCTTCTTCATCTTCGTCGTCTTCTCCCTCTGAAAAATGAGGTTCTGGCAATTTATTAGCCTCTGCTTTTTTCCCAACAGGCCAGCTTATCATACCACCCATGGAACTCCTCTGGAATAACGCCCAATGTGCAGAGTTTCCATAAATCTTTTTGTTTCTCCTTGCTTATAGGAAGTAAGCCTTTGTACAATTTTCGAAGCTCTTGTACTCCATTAACTGTTTTACCCCGCCTATCTGCGACATGAATTTTCGTGTGAGAACTGTGATATTCATATCGGTAAAAATTGTACCTGGAGTTTTTTTCTCAAACCGCAAAGATTTTATTTTGAGCCAACTTACTTTTTCACCTCGCTCATCTTTTAAGCGATTTTTGATAAGCTCATCTGAGAGGGCTTGTAGGTCATAAAAATCACTGTACCGCATTTCCTTGACCTGGTAAGGATCTTTCTTTGAAGCTTTTACCCTCTGAAAGACCTGGCGTTTTTCATAATTCAGCCATTCCAAAATAATCGTGCCAATTTCTGAACTCCCACGTTTACAAATTTTCATAGAGTAATAGAACTGGGAAACATCTGAACATGGAAGCTGAAGAACGCTCTGCAGATCAAAAGTTGCGGTTACAAAAGATGGATCGGCTTGGGCAAGTTGCTTTTTCAGAATTACACTCGTTCTTTCTTTCAATATGGGCATCATAAGTGGCTCTTAAACGTTTTTTGTCTTCAGCTTCTTCAAATTTACTGCAAACCGAACATTGATCTTTCTTTGGTTTGAAGAATGTATAGTTATAATTTTCACAAAAGTATCGTCTATAAGAACTTTGGCTCACAACGTTTGTGATTTCATTTTCGTCACAGTAGGACCTGTATAACTCAAACATTTTTAAAATGGATAGTTTCTTGTCTAAGTACCGCTTCGATGTGCTTTTCCTGCAGTAATGATTTTCCATTGACGGAAAGCTTTCGATATGTTAACATGTGTCATAGTAGTATCTGAATGCTTGTTATTTGGAGCACGTTTACGCCGCATGACAGACACGTTGCTTGGTTATGTCCTTAGACAAGTGATAAGCTCTTGAAAAAACTCTTGATCTTTCTGCAAACCTAATTCTCCTTTTGGGTTCGGTAACTTTGACGTTACAAAGTATAAAGTCTTTCTGACGCGAGTAATCCAAGTCCCAGAACATTTTACAAATTGCTACACGCTCTTCAAAACTAAAACTATTTTCACACTTGTAAATACAGTTCTTTTCTGCACAACGTACTGATTTTTGGGTTTTTCCTGGCATTTCCATTTTGGCAGTTTCATTGAAGTATGGAATACACCCACGCCGTTGTCTATTCATTAAGTTTTTCTTCCAGTTTTCCGGATTCTGCTTTCGTCATCTGGTAAGTAACTTACCTTCTCTTCCATTTTGCACCACACGCTCCAATTCAATAAGATCGTTAGCTTCAACAGAAGTTGCTGGAATCAAAGGATTTTGAAAATTGGAGATGTTCTGCTCGTCTATGTCTATCATCGTCTCCACCCCACAATCCATCTCTATACACACTAAGAAGATAAGGGTTTTCGTTTGATACAATATGATTTAAGTAGGATTGTCACTATTTTTACCATCAGTGCAGCACGAACTAGGAGGTACGAGTATTCTTGGGTTTGTTGAAGTTTCAAGAAGTATCTTAACGCGTGCACTCAGTGGCTCGTTGTCTTCATCTTCACCAGAGTCAGAGTCTCTGGGTTCTGGATGATACTCTGGATCGACAATACTATTGTTGTTTGAAAAATCTGAGTCTGACTCTTCAAGAATTTCTCGAACTAACTCACTAGATAAGCCAGACATTTTTTTGCACGGATCAAAATTAACGTTTAGCTTTAATGGCGCCAAAAATGTATTTGAGGTGACGAGTTACATAAGTTAGTGACATTATGAATTTGTTATTTGATATATCGGCTACTATGATTCAAAAAAAATGTTTCATTAAAAATTCATTAAATAACATAATGAGTTTTGGTTGGTAGAGTAGAGTATGAGAATTTTTGAGAATGACTTTCAACCAAAATTCATTAAATCACATAATGAGTTTTGGTTGGTATCGGAATGTATGAG
This sequence comes from Portevinia maculata, assembly GCA_949715645.1. Taxonomy (NCBI): domain Eukaryota; kingdom Metazoa; phylum Arthropoda; class Insecta; order Diptera; family Syrphidae; genus Portevinia; species Portevinia maculata. The sequence goes on along the minus strand of OX454526.1, from coordinate 33,935,971 downwards.
AATTTCAGTGAATGACTTTTGGAACCAAGTTATTATAAAAATTATAGAATATACGTGATTTTAGTGACTGAAAGACAATTTGAAAATAATAATTTTGGTACATAAAAATTGTTTTCTGAAAAATGTCAGTTAATGAGTTTTGGTCGAACATAGACGATATCAATTGTAAAGATTTTTCTTTTTTGACTTATTTTCCGATAAGAAACAACTTTTCGCCTCACAAAATTAAATTAAACTTCTACAACCACTTGTCACACTACAAACGGTAAAGACAGGAATCTTACCAGGGATGCATGGAGGGAAGTTTGCTGCGCTCTCAAAAACGATTTTGACTTTTTGGAGGGTAAGGAAAAAACGCATTTGGTAAGTAGTTTCCCGTGGGTCATGTTTTATTCGTTTTGATCTCTTGTTTACAATATACGGCTTATTAAACACATTAAATATAAATAGCATAGCAAAGAATATTAAAGAATAAGCTGACAATGTACCCAACAATCTCAACAAATTGAAACTTATAACACCTTTTCATTACTCATATCTTATTCATTTGCCAGGGAACTGCCCTGATATCTGTTACAAAATATTTACTTAATATTTTTCGAACGTTGTTAGCTTGTAGACCATCCCGTGCTGTTGCATCTCTTGACAAATCTTCCAAGCCACTTATTGTTGTTGTATCTTCTGGCAAATAACCGTCCCGGTCACGAACAAAATTGTGGAGAACTATGCACGCTTTTACAATGTCAATCGCAAAATCCGGTTCAGTGTTTATAGGCCTGTGAAAGATGCGCCATTTGTTGCTCAATATCCCAAAAGCACACTCGACGTAACGCGTTCACGTATACACTCATTCTTCATAACTAACCAGATGGCTTGGCATACTTCTTTTACTATTTTCGTCAAAGGAAGCAATAGACATTCTGAAGAAGTTGAAAAACTTACTACCATCACGCCTTAGTTCTTCAAAAAGAGTGCTTTGATTGATAGGATGAATCCAGTACTTGCGCTCAATCCTACGGCGCCTAATACGACTATGCAATAACCACATAGCAACAACTCGTTTAGGATTCATTATTATTAAACAATAACCTCGTGTCACGATCACGACAACAAAGCAACTGATTGTTAGACCGGTAAAAATCCGGTGAGTGTGCTACCACCCTGCTACCGGTAAAATGTCGGCCGATTTTATACTGGCCGTTCAAAATCGGTGTGTGTCCAATTAGCCTTATCCCAGATTCTACGAACTTAGATACATCGCATCTACAGAGAATCAGCTTACTGTTCTAGAAAAAAAATCCGCTGCGTCGATTTTAGTCGTTATAACCGATATTTAATTTAAAAAAAAGGTAAAATCGGTCGTTGTAAGCGATATGTCGTTATAAGCGATGTCGTTATAAGCGATTGTCGTTCAATGGAATTACAATGGGGCTGATTCGGGACCTAAGAATTTGGTCGTTGTAACCGATACGTCGTTATAACCGATGTCGCTATAAGCAATTTTGACTGTATTTCCTTTTACAAAACATATTGTTGGAATAATAATTATTACGCAATACCACAAGAGTCAAATTGATATGTTAAGACCGTTTCTTCCTTGCACAGTAAATCATCAATTAGGTATAACATAGTATGCAGTCTTGTGAAAATAAATATGCCTCTGGTTATATAGATTCCTTTCAGCCGTCTCACTTCCCACTTCATTGCAGCGCTTAGTTATATGTAATATCTTTATTGAAATTAACACAAAATTAATTGCAAAGCGACGTCTCTCTGTCGCTTACCGAAATTGCTCGTCGCTCAGTAACAACGTGGTCACAACCACACAATCATACATTATGTATTAATTTTTTTTTTGCGTCACTCGCCACTCAATGCTTTAGCCTTAGCCTTATTCGCCGAAAGATAACGATGTTGAGTTGCAAAGTTGTATAAATACCAGAGTATAGCGAAAACAAGGACCCGGATAGACAGACTTTCATATTGTACCCAAAAACTCGATTCGTTCGTTCACCTACCCCGGAAGTTAAGAGCTCTTTGTATTCGTGGTGTATAGTGGATAGTTCTTAGAAAATCTACGAAGAACTACCAGAAGACGCTGCTATCAATTAGAACGTATTATATAAAAAAAACGTTTACGAATTTCAATATGGAACGTTGTATATTAGATTGAAACATCCTATTAAAGTGGCACACGTGTAGTATTTGTAGGTATAACATAATCTGAGGTCCGTAAAAAAGCTTGATGATTTTATGCAATTAAAAATGTGACACCGTGCTATACCAAACTACTCATTCTCTACCTATGATGAACCAATATCTTAACTGTAACCTCCCATCTTTCATGAACTTCAACCATCTGCGCGTTGTAGGTAGATATACATTTTTTTAGTAGACAACTTTTTTCATTGCTTAACAACAAGTTGAGCAACCTAAAACAGAACCATATTTCACGAATAATCTTCGACGCGCACTTTACAAAATTTTCAAAGAGTTTGTCATAAAATTTGAAAAGTCAACATAAAAAGTTGTTCCACAGGCAACAGCCCTAAAAGTCTACCCAGATCCATGGCTTTCTCAAGTACTTATGATTGGTTATTATCTTATTTCAACTTTTTTAGGTTTGGTCATTAAAAAAACAAACAAATCCAATTCATATTATTATCGTATACAAATCCATTGCCAAAATAGGCTTTAATACCAACAAACAAAGGCCTAAATTAGTGCACACGCACATTAAATCATTTGCCTTCAATAGCAACCAAACACCGTTAGCATTATGAATAAAACTTTCCGACAATCTCTCCGAATGTACAGGTGGCCTACATACAACTCAACTATTCCGCCTCTTAAGATCGGAATCTACTTTACGAACCACTTCAATCATACCAAATTATAATTAAAAGCACATTCAATGTAACGTGTCAGTACAGAAAGCCCTCTAATACTGTGGCATTAACTGCCTCCCGAATAACAAAAGGACACAAGACCAGCCTGCCTGCACTTAGCAGTGAGATTATTACCGCGCACAATGAATCGTAGGCAAAACAATCCAACAGCCTTTTCACATTTACTAATTTTATGGCTGTCAATAGCAATTATATGTATAATTTTGTCGACAAAGCCGACTAAAAACACAATAGGTATATGATTATACGGATTGGCGCCCTACGCGAGGTTCACTTACCCCAACTTTTCTTAGAAATCCTCAAAATTCGTTTAATAATCCTTAATGCAGCGACAAACAAATATGATGACACCGACTTGTGTAGGAAGTATTCAATTCATTGGGATTGATCCTTAAAATTAACACAATCACAAGACAACATTCGACTCACGTCGGATGGCACACTAAACGGCACACACCAGCCATCCACTTGATTCGGTTGCTATTCATTGAGGCAGGGGAGGCCCGAGTGTAATAGGTTAGGCGGCGAGACACAATCACCACCTTTGGTCACACTTCACACGCGGTACACAACACAACTTTTGTATTCCTTGGAATGCAACTAGGCCTTCACGACGACGCAAAGAAGCACTAAGCCTTCTTTGTTGGTTCCTTTATATGTATTCTTATTTTACTTCTTCTACGTATTTTTTTTATGCTGCTACTTATTTAGACTCTCCTTCGTTGTTGTGTGTGCACTTGACTTTTACCCTCGGTCTATTTTACAATGCTTTGCTGATTTTATACGCTATTTTATTTAATGAGAGAAGGTGCGGGGCTGGTGGTATACCAAACACTTGGTTGGTTTCCGGGAAACGTGATATAATCCAAAACTGCAAAAACGACCCTGTCCCGTTGAGTAAAGAGTTTTTTATATGATTATAAGGGCAGCGGTATCTGCGAATCTTATAATTCCTACCGAAGAGGACGAATTTCTGTTATCATAACCGATATGCCGGAAGATTTGTGCTTATATTTGTTTGTTTGAGTGACAAAGAAATACGACTGAGTTCGTGTCCCGCGACAATGAACGTTACGATATGGCGTACGGCTTTAGACTAAATTGGAAAAAGAATGCACTGAACTTTTATAATACTAGATGATATGAGAGAGCTTTTATTGTACTGTATTATCGACATTGGGGTGTTTATATATAATGTTACTCAATACTTGAGTGAGAATAAGAATAGGAAACTTTGTTTAATATTAATCTTTGTAAGTGTAGCGGAGGAAGGCTTTGTCTGGGGTAGATCTACTCGTAAAGTGGGTTTAATGATGTATGAGTTGAGGTAGAGGCCAGACAGTCTTTTATGAGCTCTGAATATTGGTATAAGGAATGGCAACTGTATACCAGTAATTACTTACCTTACCCTGCGTCGAGATTATAAGTGTAAGGTTCGAAGAAATACGTAATTAGATCTGCGAGGATATTTGATATAAAGCACTTGATACCGTATACTTGAAAAAATCGCAGAGATACCTCTGAGGTGCAGATACAACAAAATTGAAAAAAAAAGATTAAATAAAATTGCACAGCTAATACACATTGTTGTATAATTTGTGTGGAAAGGTCTTCTTGATAGACTATTACAACGTAAACTTATTTCATTTATTAGTAGTGCATTTTTCTTAATATTTACTATAAATTTACTATGTGGGAATTAATGCGAATGATTATAGAGTAATAAATTTGATTTTTGTCCGGTACTTTAAAATTATATCAAAAATAATTTTATCTGTTCGAGTGGCTGAAATAGTTCATTGGGATTTTGTGAGATGATTTGGATTTCATAAAAAACCACCTGAACATTATTATATGTTGTCATTTGTAAAAAAGGTATGCAATAATCTCGACAAAGTAATGCCTCAACATTGCGATACTTAAAATGTCCTTGTCTATACACTTTCTGAACAAAACTGTCATTTTATTGCCTTCAACGTGACTATGAGGTAATCTCTTCCTATATTTTTATAGATAACACTGCTCCCCGCAAAGCATAGTCTTCAAACTCCGATGTTTTTAGAAGTTGGAAAATAATCTTACAAATATGTATCATCCTTCGCCTACAAGGCATCATTCAACTTTAGATGTTCACTGTAAGGCAAATGCTGAATTGATTGCAAATAGTTTACAAAAACTCCAGATAAAATTTCTAGAACGCTGTAGTTTCGCTAAAAAAAACCCCTTATTACGGACTTATATACAATTTCAGACAAAAAAAAATTTAAATTAATTATTTATATAATGTTTCGTTATTTGTTACATATATAATTGATTTTTGTTAACTTAAATATGTATTTCCTTTTCTTATTTATTGATTCATTTCGACTTACTTATTTATTTATTTATTTATTTATTTATTTATTTATTTATTTATTTATAATTTAACACATTTACTTATTTTATTTATTTATTTACTTTTTATGTGTTATTATCTAGTAATTTTTGTATTTATTCATTTAATTTTATTATTAATTTATTTATTTATTTATATATTTATTTATTTGTTTGAATTATCTAGTTTATTTTTTATTTTTTTATTTACTTATTTATTGTTATTATTAATTAATTTAGTTATTTATAAATTTATTTATTTGTTTAAATATTTATGTATGTATTATGTATATTATCTTATTTCCTTTATTTTTACATTGGTGGTTTTTCTCGTATTTCCCTCCAATTATACAATTATAAAATTATTGTAACCAAGCAAAATCTTATTAAATATCAAACACACAATGTTTAAGAGAAAAGAAATAAGATATGACATCACTAAATTGTAAATTGTGTAACAATATTTATGTAAATACAATTTAAAAATAATTAGGCATTAAGGGCCCATACAGGGCCTTAAACCTAGCTTCTACAACCGTTTGCTTGTGCGATGTGGAAGGGACCTACTACCTACAATTTTTAGCCGAATCCGAAAGGCAAATAAGAGAAGCGTCTCATGACATTCAATACTCTTCGATATTTGTCAAGATGTTACTTGGCGGGATTTAAACCTGATACCTTTAGATAAGTAGTCAAATACTAATCTAATCTCTTCGCTATTGGGCTTGGGCCTATATGAAAACACAATTATAAATACGAGATGAAATGTCAATTAAGGGCCTTTGTTCTCGACTGAGGGCATCGACATGCAGCATGGAACGCTAGCCCATGTCAACCGTATGCAATCATTTTGGAAAATAAGTCCTTTAAATTGAGTTTGTCACCATTTCTACTAAAATTTACTACTCTGCTGTGTTTTTGGCCATGGTTATCTGGAATGTAATGAAATCTTTCTTTGTAACTTCAGTAGTTTTTTTGAAAGATATGCAAATTTATAAAGCAGATGAGATGAGATGAAAACGATCACCACCGCCAGTCTGCAGTTAAACCCCTTCATATCATTCCTTGCAGCCAAATTAAAATAACTGAGCAATCAACAGATTTATCCGCATTTATATCCATCAGATATTGACTCAATATTTTAAAGTAGGAATAATGATCCAAAGCCTGCAGCATCCGGCACCAACATGCTCCACCTGCCTTCTTTAACTGGCACGCATTTTCAGTCCGAGTAGACCATCACTTTGAAGAGTAATGCGTGCAAAGGAACTTCACTTCAACAATGGACTAATTGCTCCCAGTCACCAGAACGGTAAACGTAACTTCTTGTGAATTGAGAATTCCACTCAGTGAATATTCCAGCACATTATCATCATTGCTTCCAAAATGTATTCCCGCAATCCCGATGCATCGCATTAACATTCAATAAGAAGACGTAAAATAACTCGAAAAAGAATATGCAAATTAATTTCATGAAAATTCGAAAAATTCAATCAGAATTTTTCAATCGAATACCTGTTCCAGTTCTCCTATCGAAAAGTTGATTGCTGTAAGGATGCACATTCCAACTTTGCGACTAGCCGCCCCACTTTCTTTCCTCTCGATGGCATCCAGAGTTGATTTTATTTTTTATCTTCAACTTCAATCGATATATACATTTATGTATACTCTTATTGGATTGCAACAACAACTATTACTGTCGCAGCGGTCCCTAGTACAAGTTAGTATGATGGAATCAAAAGAGAATTTCTTTTAAAGCAATTTAAATTTGTATTTCGTGTTTTTTTTTTGTAATACGAGCGCATGTGTTCGTCAACAACATTTGTCCACCTACATCCCTTTACTGATTCACTTACTCGTGTACCAATAAGTCGTTCTTCACATACAACACCGAGTTGCATCACCGAAAAACGATAGTCTAAATTGAGAAGGTAACTTTATTTATGTAGCTTCTCGAAGGGCCAACAGAAGAGGGGAGCAAAAAAAACCGAGATGAAGATAGGATAGTGCAACATGGCTCAGCTCATTGCTTTTTTGCATAAACGATGGAAAAGTGAACTGAATGTGGAAGAGCAGTAAAAACGGAATTCTCCTCCCTCTGGCAAAAGTCCATTTCCCAAAAGGAATAACTGACTCACCTTTGTACACCTTTCTTAATATTTGCCCATCTGTCTGCTGAATATCTTGCTTGCACGGGCTAGACAAGACTTCATTGCCAGTGCCTCAAAGTTTTCCCAAATCTGTGTCATCTCGCTCCCGCATCCGCCTCCTCGAAGACCAATCCGAATGTCGGCCATAGCTTAGGTGAGGGTTTATGCTGCCACCATTATCTCTGAATGATTGCGATGAAAAAAAAAACACTTTTGTTTGGTTTACTTATGAATCGTTCTGACTTTCATTCAGCCGTTCGTTACACAGGGCCAGAAAAAGGAAATTTGTTCGTTTACTTTCCTGGCTTTTGTTTGATCCTTGTGTTCTTTGACAGGCTTCACTTCCATCTTGTGCTGCGTCTTGAAGTCAGTCGACTAGCTTAGAGACAGAAAGAATCCTTGAATAGATTTCCTTGTCTTTGACTCCCCACATATGAATGTTAGGATAGGTTGAAGTGGCAAACACCGACACACTTAGCCCAGTAAGGTTCTTTTTCATAAAATATACCCACATACATACTTAGATGAAAAGTTAAGTAGGAGCATCAATTCAGCAATGTCAAGCAATGTCTATCAAATCGACTTCCTTCTGCAATGATTGCATTGCGTTTATAAGGAGAATCATTAAAATAACTCTTTAGGGTATGCTTTGTGATGATCGAGTTCAAAGTGATTTCCTGTTGAACCATTGCTTTAGATGATGATCCTTAGCGATTTCCTATTAACACTCCAAGTGAATGGTGACGTTTCTAATGGCATGCGTCATCATTTTCCTTTCACGTGAAGTAGAAGCCATAATTTTGTGCCGTTTGTGCGAGAATGTATTTTGCATTCATTGTATTCAATGCGCTAGAAGTGAAGAAATAGTTTTAAAGGCTATTGGTATGATGGTAGTGGAGTATAATTTATATAAAGTACACAGTTGATTCTACGAAACTTTCTCGTCTTTAATAAAAGCACTCTCATATAGCAATATATTAAATTATTGTTTATTTTAGTATTTATTATTAATGTATAAGTATGCACGTTTGTTACTTGCTAGTTTCTGGTACTAAGAATATTGTGTTATTAAAATTAGGAAATACATCTATAAATGAGCCTGGATCAGTAAACCATTTAGGAAATAAAATTAGGGATCTGTCTCACAACAACTTCTTACAACTTAATCAGAAAATAACATCCACATGTGCATTTCACAATAACCGAATAAGTGTAACCAACGGTCAAAGATCCAAGTAACTTAATGGGTAGGGTAGGGTGGCGATGGTGTAGATGGTAGTTTGTTGGCTTGTGACGTGCAGGTTCAATCCGCATGGGGAAAAACAACATACGCCACCAACTGAAGAAGAGAAAAGAATAACACCTCAACACCAAAAGGAGGATTTCTGCCTGGTAGTACAATAGACCGTTACCGAGTCTGAGTGATCTCGGATTTGGACTCCTTTTTTTGCATAAAAAGAAAAAAAACTAAGTGGGTCGAATTAGTACCCAATAGCACAGAAAACTATCGGCTAACCTTCCTATACCCGCGATCGCGCGTGTCAGTATACCGCATCAATCGGTCGTTTCTGTTTGGAACATGTAATTTATTACGGAAATCTTTGACTACTGTTGTGAGACATCACATGATTTTTAACTTAAGATTTTCGATATGTTTTTAAAAAAATATAGATTTTTTAAAGTTTGCATTACTCCTCAGAAAAAGTTGCTTTTTCCGTGGCTATAAAAAAAGCTATTAGTCACTAATTAAAACAAATATTTTCTCTTAATTTAGGTTATTACTTTTAAACATATCGATTAGTATTCATAAAAATTTATATCGACAAGAATATGACAAACATACTCTAGAACTGGTCCAGTGATCGTACCTTTTTTTTGACGCGGGCTTCGGAAGGTTAAATGGTTTGACAATTGCATTATATAAGGTGGCGCAAAAATAACCTTCCGATGTTTTTTGGCTGTAATTTAAAAAAAAAAATTAAAAAAATAGTCACCAATATTCCGCGTTCTGGAGCAGTGTTGCGTAACATTGTTTATTAACGTGTATTTCGCATGTGTTTACTACACAAATGTCAAAACAGAACTGACATTAGGGGCCAAATCGCAAAATTTATAGCATTTTTTGATAGGAGGATTACTTTTGCGCCACCTTGTATATGTCACGAGAAAACATAAATGCCAGTTTTTAAGGATTAGAATTTAGGCATATAAGAAAGTAAATGTGACCGATCACTTTGGGATGGTAATTCAATCTGTTTATATGTTTCAAATCTTAATTCTATTTTACATTGGTAAAGCTAATTAATTAAAAGTATGCTGCTTACGGTAAATGTGCTGAAAGAGAGGTGTGATAGTCGATAGCGCGAAAGCCAATTGGATTGTGGAAGTCGGAGTGTGGTATGGGATTTTATGGGCGGATGTGCCGATGCCTGCAATTAACTTATTTTATATCGTCACTGTAAGCCAACCTGTTTGCCTGAGGATGCAGAATATGTTTATCAACTTTATTTCTTGTAAACATAATCATCAGGCACTGCCGAACATCTTGGACTATATTCAAATTCGTTTTTCTTCCCAAATATAATAATAATATATAAATATAAATATAAACCGTTGATTTTAAAAATAAATAAATATTTTGATAACTCCTCTGAGCATTACACCTCTGTTAGCGCAAATAAAAAACAACTCCTTATAATACATCGGTATCGTCTCTAGAAAAACTCACACCTCTCTCTCTTTTTATACCCTATTCTAAGGGTATATTAATTTTGACGCATAGCTTGTAACATACCTTAATATTGCCCGTAGACCCCTAAAAGTTACTATATTTATGGTCAGCATCGATAGTAATTTCGATGTAGCCATGTCCGTCCGCCCGTCGGCAAAAATTAGGCCTTTAAACTGGACCCAGAGAGCTGAAATTTTAACCATATACTCTCTAGGGTCCCGAAATAATCAAGTTTACGAATTTTTGAAATCCGCCCACAGACACGCCCACAAACTCAAAAAAACAAGATTTTGGAAAAAATCGAATTTTGAGCTAGAAAGCTGAAATTTTGTATATATGATCTATGACTCCAAAAACTGCTCGGGATATAAAATTTTCAAAATCCGCCCACTGACACGCCCACAAATAAATAAAACAATTTTATTGAAAAACCCAAATTTGAGCTAGGGAGCTGAAATTTATAATACGAGTATATACTCTCTAGGGGGCCCTTTATGCTCATGTGTAAATATTTTCAAAATCCGCCCACTGACACGCCCACAATTTAAAAAAAAACTTTTTTGAAAATTCAAAGTTTGAGCTAGGGAGCTGAAATTTATAATTCTCTGAGGGACAGGAATAAGAATAGGGTATCCAACAGTTCGCCCAAGCGGACTGTAGCCCGTCCCTATGTTTTGTGACATTGTTTATTAAACCTTCTTTCAAAAAACCCTTTGAGCACTTAACAAAAACGGAATAATCAACAGCATGACCACAATTAGAAAGAGATGCTTTTTTTTTAATTTCCATTCATTAAAATCTTATCAACTGGAAAACTGGAAAAACTAACGACATTAATTTATGAGAAGGATGGATGTAAAAAACAATATTCGTTTATGGTAGGATTTAACTGGAGAGTAATTTATGTGTTGGGTTACTTATCAGAACTTTACCTTTACATTGGGAGACAGACAGGGAGTCATAAAAAAGATAAGAAAGTATCGGCTAAAATACCAAATTGTTTGGGAATCACTTCCTTCGTTTTGCCGTTTTCCTAAATTAGCGTTATTCGAAGCAACTAAATTGGTTTTAGCGAAGGTATACGATACAACGGAATTAATATTATAACGTTCACCGGAATAATTTAGAAAGTAGATTGATTCCATTATTAATAGAAATAAATTCCACAATTCGGTTAGTAGAATTGCTTATATAATGTATTTGAAATAAGTTTAAAGAAAACTGATGACTATCTGCTCAAAATCACGACTGACGTTAAGAGGTATTAAGTTTCTATCACCATTCACAATCTTCCAAGTGACATCTCCAATATTTAAGCAACCCAATACACAATGGGCCTTAATAATAACAAAATTAGTGTGAAACTCAAATTTGTAGACCCTTTCACTCATATAAAAAAAGGAGATTTAAATGTACGGAACCATTAATTTAAGTTCCACATAAAATTTGTTATTGGTAAGGCCCAAGGTATTTGAGTGGCTTTGAGACTAGAAGCAACACTACTTATGCTTTGAATGTGTTTTTCATACACATTGGCAACACTGTTAGGAGGAACGTAGGATACAAAAATATACAGCTGCTAACCACGTCATGAACAAAATCAATACACACACACATCTGTTCAACATCAACTGATATATGCTCCAACGCAATTTGCCTACTTTGAAAAAGAGATAAGATAGCTTTTAAAACTACCCCACCTCGCTCGCTGCCTATTCGGCAGCTATCATTAAGGTAAACCACATAAGTAGAATCAAAGAATTCTGCCGAGAAAATGTGTGTGTGCACCCATGTCTTCATTAAGGCAACTAAATCATATTGCTGGTGATCTGAGAGCGCAACAAAAACGTCTTTCGTTTTTATTCTCATACCACCAACATTCTGATAATAAACCGAATTGAGAACGGATGTGATTCGGTGTCGCAGATGATCAATGTTTATGTTGTAAAATCTTTAACGCGATTCCTGTCGGCTAATTCAATTAAAATTACATTTCAACTCGCGAAATTCTGATTTTAACAAACTTAGTTCATTTGTTAATGATCAAAGTTCAGACCAAGAAATGGCATCACATTGCAGATTTTACATGTATAGCACAGTTCTACAGATGGCTTTATGAGCTGGAGGGCTGCTTCGGGAAGCTTAATGCATTAGATGTGAAAATTCCTCAATCATAACCATTTGCAGCTCACGAAATCAACAGACACCACTATTGCATTGAGAAGCAGTCTGTTATGGAAGAATTCGCTGCAGCAAGTGCTCGAAAAGTCGCTTTCAGTTTAATACCTATGTGGAAAATAAATAAATCCGGAAAAATCAATTTTCAATCAAAAGTTGAATTTCTTTTATAAAATAAAATACTTAACTAAAAAAAAACGTTCTACCATCTATGAAATAATAGTTTTTTTTAAATAAATGATCACTGTTCCTTTTTAAGGTTCCGTAGCCAAAATAATGGCAAAAAACGGAACCCTTATAGATTCGTCATGTCTGTCTGTCTGTCTGTCTGTCTGTCTGTCCGTCTGTATGTCACAGCCACTATTTTTCCGAAACTATATGAACTATACTGTTGAAACTTGGCAAGTAGATGTGTGAACCGCATTAAGATTTTCACACAAAAATAGAAGAACAACAATAAATTTTGGGGGTTCCCCATACTTAGAACTGAAACTCAATAAAAAAATTGCATCAAACCGATACGTGTGGGGTATCTATAGATAGGTCTTCAAAAATGATATTGAGGTTTTAAATATCATTTTTTTCTAAGCTAAATAGTTTGCGCGAGAGACACTTCCAAAGTGGTAAAATGTGTGCCGCCCTGTAACTTCTAAAATAAGAGAATGATAAAACTAACAAAAATATATGATGTACATTACCATGCATACTTCCACCGAAAATTGATTTGAACGAGATTTAGTAAGTACTTTTTTTAATACGTCATAAACCGCAATTTACCTTTCATTCAATCAACACAAATATAGAGAAAAAAAACATTTAATTTCATAAACATAAACCTTATGTGTAAACCGTGAACCATTATTTTCTAATAATAAATCTGTAATAGGTGCCGAAGTAAATAATAATTATTATTCGCGCGGAACCCTTCATGGGCGAGTCCGACTCGCACTTGGCCGCTTTTTTTTATTTGTTGTGTCTGTTAAGCCATTGTGTACTTAACAAAACACTTTTAAACAATCCTAAAATACATTTAAAAATATCTAAAACCATTCGCAAAGATAACTTTCATTGCAACGATAATGTATGACTTTACATACTCTTCCTCGAGTAAGTCTATTTGTACTGACTTTTGTGGTGACTTTATCATCTAGCTTTGCCACAATCTGGGAAAACTTCTTCAGAAAGAATTCATGATTAATCTGTTGCCGAGCTGAATACGTTCTCAAACTCGAACTACACAACGGAATGCCCTGCATTGTGTTTAATTTTATAGCTTTAAATAAAGAGAAATAAACGATTATAATTCAAGACAAATCCTTTGACATTTCTTGGAAGCATCAGCTAACCCAATATCTATCACATTGTGTAAACGCGAAAAGCAGAAGTCATTTCCCAAGCTCTTAAAATGTTTGACTTTGTTTTTAATGAAATTTCACGAATAATTTCTCACTTCTTTGCGAGTATCCAAATATCCTACATCCTGGATGAACGTCATATACTACAATAATATGTAAGCTATCTGTGAATTGGCGAGGGGCGACAGTGAGAACGAGCGACCCATAAAAATCGTTTACTAGCGCAGCATGTTTCCGGCAACATTTTGCAGTTTATTTCGACTACGAAGACCCTGAAACCTTATTTGAAGCGTGCGTCGTCATCAGCTAGATGCGGAAGAATGAAGTGGTTTTCGACCGATTTAAGTGCGGGTGTATCCAAACAGATAAACTTTAGAATAGAAAGCTACCAGAAAAATAATCGCACGAACCGTAATGATTATTTGAAATCTGCAACCGTTCTCTGTTCCTGTTACCATATTTTATTTTGTATCTACAAATGTACGAGTATTTGGAGAATTTATTGTTTCGGGCATTAAAGTTGTCATGGAGTACATTAACCCCATTGCCAAATGGTGGCGGAGGGAAATATTAAGGCAGCCCGTATCGTTTTGTAAAGATTTCCACAAGATAATTACTTGTATGTTGCATGTGAGGGTAGACGATGGTTGGATGAACCATGAGTGCCCATTTTATGAAAGTGTTTGTTTGCACTGTGTTTATCCTAACATTTTCAGAAATACTCTAAGCATAAAGGAATGAATATTAAATATGGACTTTGGCATACGGCAGACTGTTGTGTAATTGTCTTTCGTTTAACTTAAATTGCACTTATCATGGATAAAGAATACATACTTGAATGCATTGTTTTGGTATGCATTAAGGGATGTCCTCGGGGAAATTTTAAACGGAGAAATTAAATTTAATTTCAAAACTTGGAATTATTTGAGAAAAACCTCAACGAGAAACCATCTCCGAAGTTAAATTTAATTAAAATCACAAGGGTATGTTTATAAGGAACTTATAATTTGCTAATTGAAATAATATGTGTTGTCGTTTGCGCCTGCGGGTTAGTTACCTACCAGGCGCGTCCCCGGGTGGTGGATAGGGGACCTCGGTACGATACATTCGTGATCCGAGGTTTTAGAGTTATATACACCGTCAAAGCTCTATCGCGAACCAAACCAAAAAACAAGTATGCAGGAACAATTTTACGATATAAATACTCCAGGCGGTACTCGCATGGGCGAAAATCCACCCGTGGTCTTTTGGATTCTGGAGGCCCCAACCGAAATACATATACCCCTCGCCGATACAGGCGTTGACCTTCGAGTTGCGAAAAGGTTTGCTTCCGAAGATTCCTGCAGCCAGTTGAAGGCGCAAGCGCTGAGCACTGCCCTTCACCGGCGGCGACGGCAAAGATATGCAGGTCGGCAGAGGTTACCCCAACCGACACCAGCCAGCTTACTGAAACCAACGTTGCCTCCCCTTCCAATAGCTCGAACAGGAAAAAACGGAGGAAGAAGGCCTCAAGCACTCCTGTCGGTGGAACTGCGCGCGCACCTTCTGCGTGCCCTTCCACCAGAACACTTCAAGCTGATGTATTTCCAATGATTGGATTTACTCAGATTAACCTTCAACACTCCAAGGCTGCTACTGCTCTAATCAGTAAGAAGCTTTCTGTGTTGAATACAAAAGCCCACATAACATTCATACAGGAGCCATGGGTGTGGAAAAATCGCATCTGTGGCCTTGGAATTGTCCGTGGCACTACGATACTCTGTGACGAGCGGTCCTAGAGACCAAGGGCTTGTCTTGCTGTGTCGAACATTCTCTCAACGACAAAGCTTGGACAATTTTGTGGCCAAGATTTGGTTGCTGCAGCCATTAGCTACGAAACGAATGGAGATTGGAAGACCTTCGTCGTGGCGTCAGCTTATCTCCCCTATGATTCGGTAGTGCCTCCACCACCGAGGGCAATTGCTGAACTCATTGACTATTGCGACACCAGGAAGATGGGCCTAGTTATATGCTGTGATGCCAATGCTCAAAACACTGTTTGGGGCAGCAGCAAATGCAACATGCGAGGAAACCATCTCCTAGATTTCATTCTATCATCTGATCTTACTATCAACAATGTTGGCTCACAGCCAACTTTTGTGACGTCAAGAAGACAGGAGGTGATCGACCTGACTTTATCAAATAGATACTTTAAGGCGGTTACCAACTGGAGGGTCTCTTCGGAGGCATCCCTCTCAGATCATAGATATATCGAATTCCAAATCGAATCCAAAAAAAACCAACTGGATACGCTTCAGGGAGGAATTAGGGAAAACTCTCAAAACTCCAACCAAACTCAGGACGAGAAAAAAGGTAGAGGAAGCTGTTCAAGACCTGAATAGTGCCATTACTAGCTGTTTTGAACTGACGTGCCCAGTAAGCAAACCCCCTGGCAGAACGCCGGTTCCCTGGTGGAGCTCGGAACTGCAAAGAATTCGTAGAGAAGCTAGAAAGCTTCTAAATAGGTCACTCAAGACTGATTTGGAGAAAGACTGGAATCTCTACCGATCGAAGCAGAAGGAATATAAGAGGCTAATTCGAGTATCGAAAAGTGCTTCTTATAGGAATTTCTGCGAAAAGATTGAAACACTGGGTGAAACTAGTAGGTTGGTTAAAGTTCTGAAAAAGGGCAAACCAGCCAAACTGGACTCGCTTAGAAAACTTGATGGCACCTTCACTGAGACGAAAGCAGAAACTCTTAGTTATCTGCTGGAGTCTCACTTTCCGGGTAACCAGATTACAATTGGTTCACAACCAGCCCCGATTACCGAGACTATAAGTGAGCCAAGACAAACAACTCGGCGTAGCTGGTATATTGCGAAGGCCGTGGTAACGGACGAGGCCATTAAATACGCCTTTGTGTCTTTTGACGGCTTCAAGTCACCTAGTACGGACGGATTATACCCAGCCATGCTGTAACAATGTACAAACCAGTTGCTACCGACTATGAAGAAAATCTTCACCGCTGTCCTAGCACTGGCATACATTCCAACACCCTGGCGTACAGTTAGAGTGGCATTTATACCAAAAATTGGCAGAAGTGACTACTCGCTCGCCAAGAGCTTCAGACCAATCAGTCTGACTTCCTTCTTGCTGAAAAGCTTGGAAAGGCTGGTCGAGCTTCACGTGCGCAAAAGTGCTTTGCGATTGCACCCACTATCTCAGATGCAACATGCCTATCAACGCGGAAAATCCTGCGAGACTGCGCTCCAAAATCTAGTTGGTAGAATTGAGGGCGCGCTTGACAGAAAAGAATACGCGATGGGCCTTTTCATCGATATTGAGGGTGCTTTTGACTATGCGACTTTTGATAGCATGTGCAGCTCCGTCAGACAACACGGAGTAGACGAACCATTGGTGTTGTGGATTAAAGCAATGCTAATGAATAGAACGTTGGTTGCGGATGCGGATTGTGGCCGCTATGCTATGGCGGGGGTAAACAGAGGCTGCCCGCAAGGCGGCGTCCTGTCTCCACGGCTGTGGTGTATGCTGGTCGGCTCTCGGTTGAACGCACTCAACAGTTCTAATATTTACGCTCAGGCGTACGCGGATGATGTTGCCGTGCTTTCTGTTGAATCATGCCTAGCGAATGTATGCGCCAAGGCGCAGGCGGCGCTTGACGTGATCGACGAATGGTGCACTAGGAATGGGCTCTCGGTCAATCCTCTTAAAACTGAGGTTGTTCTCTTTACGAGAAGGAGGAAGCTGGTCGGGTTGGCTCAGCCAGTGCTAAAAGGCGTCACAATCCAACTCTCCAATGAAGCAAAGTATCTGGGAGTCATCCTGGACAGCAAACTTCTTTGGTCCAAACATGTCGAGCTGAAGACTGCCAAGGCGCTGTCTGTTTTCTGGCAGTGCAAAGGCATTTTCGGCAAGACATGGGGCTTATCACCGAAAAGAGTCCTATGGATTTATACGGCTATGATAAGACCATTTATAGCATACGCATCGATTGTTTGGTGGAATAAGCTGTTACTGCTGCTTTTGTCAAACTCCAAAGGCAGGTATGTCTCGGCTGTACGGGGGCCTTCCCCAGCACGCCTGGCTCCGGCCTAAATGCACTATTGAACCTCCCGCCCCTTGATGTTTACATCATGGGCTGTACAATCAAAGCTATCTCACGTCTGAGAAGAGATGGCTTTTTGTATAATTCGCACTGGAGTTTTGATGAACTTGCGCAACGGTTGTCCTTCGACTCCTGTCTTATGGAAATACCGTCTGATGCGACGACACCGGAACTTCGGCTAAAGCGCAACTACGAGGTCGACTTTCCTCGCGTTCAGGACTGGCTCTGGCCGGACTCTGAACCTGGAAGGGAATGTAGTCGAATCTTGACGGATGGCTCCAAAACCGATCAAGGATCTGGTGCTGGTGTCTTCGTGGAGTGCGATAACGTTAGACTTTTCTTTCCGTTAGGCAAATATGCGTCAGTCTTCCAAACAGAGACTTATTCATTCCTAATGGCCATGGACTATGTTACGAGGAACAGGTGGAGGGAGCGAAGTATCTGCGTCTGTAGCGACAGTTCGGCTGCGCTTAAGGCCTTACTCAAACCCTTAACCACCTCCAAAATAGTACGTGAATGCAAGATATCTCTGAATTCGGTCGGAAGGCTGAATTCACTTAAACTTGTATGGGTCCCGAGTCATAACGGGATCACGGGAAATGAGATCTCCGATGAACTTGCTAGACAAGGCTCAGAGGGGGACTTCTCAGGACCTGAACCAGCGATCTGTCTGCCTGCGTCCTCGGTCAGGGCTTCTATTGACGGTTGGGTTTCCTATGAACACAATCGCCGTTGGCATGACTCTCCAGGGTGCAGACAGACTAAGCTAATTCTCCCCGACGTCTGTGGGAAAACCGCGGCATCCTTGTTGTCTCTCAACAGAAAAGACTGCAGACAGACTACTGGCGTTCTTACGGGACACTACGCTTTTGCCAAACACCTTAAGGTGCTAGGCCTAAGCCACACCATCAACTGCGAAGCCTGTGGAGAAATCGACGACACTGCGGAACATTTCCTCTGTGATTGTCCTGCTTTTACTCGTATCAGGTGGCAGGTATTTGGTGCGGATATGGTGAGTGCTGTAAACCTAAGCTCCTTATCATTGAAGCGCCTTCTCGTTTTTCTCAGAAAAAAGAGTAAATTCCCATAGTAAAATGTGATGTGTCTGCCTGGTAGTACAATGGACCAGTATTGAGTCTGAGTGCTCCAGTGCAGAAAGTCTCACACACCCCGACAAAAAAAAAAAAAAGTTGTCGTTTGCGGCTGCTGCTTACTTGAATGTCTAAAAATTGGCTGCATGGGGTGATTTTAGATGATGAAATAATCGGATCAACAATAAGAGGCATTGTGAAGTATTGCAATTCTACATGTATAGATATCAATCCCACCCGTAGCAGAAGTAGCAGCCGGCTAGTCTTGATTAAAACCATATAAACATGACTTGTTAGATTCTTCCATTGCTTAAATTTTATGAATTTATGAGATTCCTGTCTCGATCTATTCCGCTCTCATCTCAAACATGTCGAATGCTCAAAGTCAAAGCAATAAGAGACCGAAACTGTGTTCGCCTTGCCTGACCACGACCTCTAGCCGAACTCTGCGAATTCTAAATGAGGCGCTACTTGAAGAGCGCCTCCAAAAATTCTACGGCAAGTTAAGCTCAGAAATAACTGGTGTTCCCAACGATCTCTCAGCAAAAATTGACATACCAGAGCGAACATGGAATGAGTGGTTCGATGCTCTCCAGAAACAAGTAAAAAACATCTCCGAGAGGGCTGATATGGTTAAAAAAAGGATGATTCATAACCTTGTGTTTGCTACTCTTGACATACCAACTGACGTTTCCATTAATGAAGAAATTATACAATATTATGATCTTAAGAGGATTGATCAGCTGACTCTTATAAGGGAAGGGAATGTATTTCTCTGAACTGGGACTATGTTTTTCGTACAACAGATGTGAATTACCAAGTGGAGATCCTAAATGAACTTGTAACGCATCTTTTTTCTCAGTATGTATCCACCAATTAAATCGTTTGTTTCAAAGCAAGGGCCATGTCCTTGGCTTTCCGTGGAACTTAAAGCCGCGATGAGTGCAAGAGATAACCTCTACCGCCGGTCGAGACGATTTCGAGTAACAAAAATATTTGCCGAATTTAGAAGGATGAGAAATAGAGTAAATTTGATGATTAAAACAGCTAAGTCCTTGTATTATAATAATAAATTTTATTCAAACAGTTTTTCGGCTCAAGTCACTCCACGCGTCTACCTTGGGTTTGATTATTATTATCCTGTTAGGGATTAAGCATTTCATACCCAGTAAAATCATGTTTGTTATCATATCAGCAGCAGCATCACGTCGCTGTCGAGGAAGCACAGCGACCAGTTAAATCCCTTAAAGAAACCGTTTAGTTTTTCCAAATTGGCTTTCTCGTATTGCCATACGGTTCTTTTATGAGTTCGTTCTTTAACTATTTGCCCGGAGTACGAGAAATTCGCTGATATGACACAATAGTCTGACGAACCTAGAGGCAGTAATACGTTTATACCTAACATACATTCGATTGGGTGTTGTCTCTCCAGAATGTCGAAGCCAATAAGAATTGTGTATATTGAAATCACCCGCAATGACGATTTCAGTATGAGGATGAAAGGTCACAGTTCTTGTGATGGAATCAGACAGCGCATTCTACTCATTATAGGTTGAATGTCTGTCCAAATTGGGGCTTCTGTAAATAAAATAGTAGTTTATTAATTGCCTACGGACATGAAATTTGAGCCAATGAAATTAAATTCCGGATGAGAACATTACCATATTGAGGCTGAAAGGCTACGTAACTACGTATACAACCACGATCTGAAAAGAAAAATAGCACTAAGTTCTACCCTGGTAGACTAAACTCTGTTAAATCAGAACCAACACTAACCTGGGTTTCATTAAGTGCCAAAACAGCTGGTTTACAGCGGAAAGCATGGGCGTACCTATACCTATAATGAAAAAAAAATGGCCGCAAGACACGAATGTTACTAACATCTACCACAAAATTCCTACACATTACAAAATACAAACATAAATGAAAACACAAATTCCGACGCAACCTAAGCGAAAGCCGAGAATTGAAGATCTGCATTAGATTTCTAAAACAATTTACCGCAGGTGTTATGCCCGTACGGTAATTTTTTGTTGGTCCACCAACAAAATCAACAGCTCACGACCCGCTATCCGTCTGATGCTGCTTCTACCCAACTATTATAAGTGCACACACCAAAATCATACAGCACGTGCAATAGCCAAGCAAATGCAACAGCGATGGAGTGGGATGGAGCACGGAGGAATACCCAACGCTGTGGATTTTTTGCCATTTTTATACCCTATTCTAAGGGTATATTAATTTTGACTCATGTTTGTAACATACCTTAATATTGCCCGTAGACCCCTAAAAGTTCCTATATTTATGATCAGCATCGATAGTAATGTCGATCTAGCCATGTCCGTTTGTCCTTCGGCAAAAATTAGGCCTTTAAACTTGACCTAGAGAGCTGAAATTTGTACCATATACTCTCTAGGGGCCCAAAATAATCAAGTTTACGAATTTTTGAAAATTTTTCGAAAAAATCGAATTTTGAGCTAGAAAGCTGAAATATATGATCTTTGACTCCTGAAACTGTTCGGGAGATAAAATTAGGGGCCCTTTATGTGTAATATTTTCTAAATCAGCCCATTGACACGCCAACAATTTAAACATTTTTTTTTTAAAAACCAAAGTTTGAGCTAGGGAGCTGAAATTTATAATATTGTAACAAACCACCGGCATCCCAGCAAAAATAAATTTGCGACCGTCAACCGTCCACTCCAGCAACCAAGTCAGCGACGTGCAAGAAGCACTACGCCATGTAACCTCCGTATTTCGAGGATTTTGTACCCGTGAAATTACGGAAGGCTGAACGCCGTCATTCACCATCTAGTACAAATTTCCTTCATGAAATACTCGAGGACCGAGTTACTAGGCCTAACTTTGACGAGAGTTGGAAGACAGCGTCAGAAAGTGTCACTGTGTCAAGGTTGGAGGAAGTATTTCCCCCTAAGCCACAATTTTAAATTCTTTTTTTATAGTACCGCGTGGACTTACCACTAATAATTAAAAACGAAGAGAAAATAAATCTAAAAACAAATAAGTAAGTGCATGAAATCATAAAACAAACAAAATAAAAACATCCTAAAGAAGGAAAAACCACCGAACTAAATTAAAGAAAAGTAAAAGAAAGAAAAGGAAAAATAACTTAAACCAAAAATCGTGACTTCCAACGAGGAATCCACCACGCCAACCACCCAGGCGGGACAAATCCGCGGGCTAGTGCGCGGGTCCTCTGCTTCGCCCGCATCAACGGCAAAAGCAGACGGACAGCACGCCAGCGGCAGCGCTGATTTCATCAGGACGTGCTTCCAAAAAGAAACGCGCGCGCGCAGCAAGCACGCCGGCGCGAGTCATTTTTCTTCGAGGCAGACGACTTCCCCGAAAGACTTTGCCACTCCACGAGAGCATCCAGGTAAGACGACACCCTTGACGTTATGTGCAACCAGAATGGCGAATCATCCCTTCATAATTCCCATCAGCGGTGCAGATCTCGGCCAGGGAACAACCACACCCCAGAGCGGGTCAACGGCTCAAGGAGAGCACGAATAACGGAAGGAAAAGAACCGCAGCTTTAGTCCGAAGAACGCGTGTATAGGTGAGTACCGCTACGTGATGTCACGTGATAAGCTCACACCACGCCTCGCACCTACTTACCGACGCTTCTTTTTCCTTGTAGGTATAGGCAGCGTAGTAATTGCAGATTCATCCATCAGCCCAGAGGCTGCATCCTAGGAATCGCGAGGCACATTCCGCGAACATCAGTTCCAGCAGTGCGTCTCGACAGTTCGAGTCACCACCACCACGTCATCAGCAGCAGCTTACGTTTAGTGCAGTAGTGTAGTGTAAGGGGGTATGAGGGGCGTGGATTAGCCACGTGAGAGTGCGGTAAGGTAGTGATAGGGTTATCTAAGCATAATTAACCAGAAAAATATAACTTGATAGTCGTAATGTACTAACCCCTAACGCGGATTTCTTTTTTTTTTGTTTTGTGCAACCCAACCATGCAGTTACAGGTAAATTCAGCGCGATTTAAAACATTTTTTCTCGGCGTTCTTTTCGATCATCGCCATCTCCTGAGAGGTATCCGTGAGATACGCGCAGCTAAGTGCTCTGAAGGAAAAAAAAAATATAAACATCACCGCGAATTATTATTCGATCAGCGAGGATTAATCTCCATCTCAGTGAGAACTAATCCGTAATTTAATTGATAAATTTCTTACTTTCTTATTATACCAAAAGATGCATTCCGTATAAGCGAGCGGTTTTGAACATGCTTGAACGAAATAATTAAATAGAAAAATCCAATAAGGTATCCTTAAGATACTCATCCGTGGGGTGAAGGCAATCGTGAGGACAGGGTTTTTATTTAATTTGGTTTAATTCTTTATCTACGTCAGCATTACAGCAGCAGTGGTGAATCGACAATGTGCGCACATCGGCGAAATCAACATCACGTAAGTCCTACATTCTGGTTTTATATATATTAATACGGACATAAAATATACCTTTAACTATATTTATATTATTATATTAAACTAAATATCTACCCTCCCTTCACCATGTCTCCACGAAATCTGAATTAATTGCAATCATTTTCAGTTCAACCAAGGTCAACGACCCGATTATTTCTTCGGGAAGAATTTCTTTTTACCTTTTTTTTTATTATTGCGCATCTGCATTTGATTCATAGGCTTTTACATCCATGACAGGGCCATATGTCTCGCTCAGTATCTATGCTTCGTCTTCGTGTCACTAAGTTCATTCGCAGACGGGTTTTAAAGTACTTTATCTGTAAGATAAAAAAAAAGAATCGATAGTATGCTCGCCGACCTTTCTCTAGATTCGTGTAACGTTTTATTTTCTGTTTTAACATAAGGACCTTCCGTCCGCGCATAGTCTAACATAGTTGTATTTGTGTTCCGTACGTTCATGTATAATCGTTAAGCAACTTTATTCGCTTAAGGGACCTTCTGTCCACTCATAGATTGTGCTTTCCTGTTGAGGTACAGATAAGCATAGTATCCTAGTAACGTAAGATATTCCGATTTAGTTTAGTATGTTCATGTATAATCATTAATCGACTTTATTCTCTTAAGGGACCTTCAGTCCACTCATAGATTGTGCTTTCCTGTTGAGGTACAGATAAGCATAGTATACTAGTGACGTAAGATATTCTGAATTAGTATAGAGTTTCCGGCATTGTTAGTCGAGTTAGTTCTTAAGCTTATGTTAACAATATAAAACCATTACCAGCGCAGTGGAGCGCAGAAACCTATGGCGTACATTTATATTTATTTTTTTTGGTTAAAGGCCTACAGTAAGGCCATGGAATAGTTCCACAACCACGTTCGGAGGAAAGCCGATCGTCGTTCCGACGATCACGGTGTGCGGATTTTCTAAGGGGTATGGTTTCCAGAATTTAATTGGCTGAAACCTACTCCTTCTCGGATACGGGGTCATCGTTAGACGATGCGATGGCCATAGGCGTCCGCTATTTCGGCGGCGGGGTGAGCCAGCTTAGGGGAGATCCACCATCTCTTACCTCCCCTGTTCTCGTCGTTCTCTCTTCTCCAACCCCTTCTCTCTCTCTCTCTCTCGCTCTATATTATTAGAAGCCCCCTTTTTACAGTATCGATACTCCTGGTGGTCCAGGATAGGGTTTGCGAACCTCTAGCGCGTCCTCTTCGGGCCCGGATGAGGCTATCCTCAGGGATAGCGTGGGGCGTGCTTGGTTTCTGAGGTTACGGCGACATGTTACCCGGTCGTCCGATACCAAGTGCGCCAAGAAAGTACAGGCATGTAAAAAACGAGGTAACCCCACGTTTGAGCTCACAGCAAGTCCCCGCTCCCGCCGACGAGCTAGCACGGGGCGGCCATGCCTGGCTGTGAGTGGTCGAACGAACCCTCTCCCTTCGTTATATTCGGCGGAGGCGGTCTCCTGGCAGTCTGTAGGCCGGGAGTCGTCGTCCGTCCTTATTGGACGTCAGGTCCTAGTGGTGAAGCTTCGGCCACCTTTTGGCAGCGAGGTTTACGGGGAGAGGGATAGGCGCAGGCGACGTGGTGTTAGACACACGTACAGATGTTACAGATGGCACCCGCGGATGGTCCGCGTGGATGCTTATACCGCTTAGCTGTGCCGACAGTTGTTACAATATAGACTCTCTAGGTGTCTGATAGGAATAAGAATAGGGAATCCAACAGTTCGCCTAAGCGGACTGTAGCCCGTCCCTGTGATTTTTTTCGCGTCCCACACGCAAATTAGAAATCGCACTATGTCGCGACGCATACAAAACTTTCTAGCGGAGGCGATCGCGAGCCCGAAAAGCGGCACATGCGCTATCGCCGGGATGCAGACGACAACTGATCTCTGAATTCGTGACAACTGGTACTATTGGATGTTTGTCAGACTTCACAAGGGAAGGGCAGTGGAAGAAATGCTTAAGGTGTTACTGGGCCCAAGCGTAATTTGAACCTGAGACCCTTCAGTTTTTAGTCGGACGCACTAACCACTGAGCCACAACGCCCACAGATCGCTACGTACGACATTAAAACCATACTTGATGACTACAACTTTAAGACAGAGTAAAATACCTCAACATCTACAAAGCCAAATGAAGGTCACCTAATTATAGTGCGAGAACCAAATTGATCCGATACAGTATTTTGGATGTCAGACCATGTTTATCCTGGTGCCATTATCGATTCGGGCCACTTCTATGTTGGGCTCTAATGGCTCCTATTGTTTATATCTTTTTTTTCATAGAATGCGTACCTATCTAAGTTACTTATATCTTTATTTCTCATATCGCTTGTTTCAAAAAGGGCTTAATTTTGAATTTTCGTGAATTTCCGTCTGTCTACTGCAAAGTCACGTTTCATGTAACCGACCACCACCTCACGCGACATAGCAATAACCCATTTGGAAACCAATTTCCTAGGTCGTTTTATCTCTTATTTTCGGAAATTAAATTGGGTGCCAAGAAGTTTCGCTTGGCTTTGTTTGGGTTCTTTCTCCAAGATATTTTGGGAAAAGCCTTTATGATTCAACAGCACAACGAAGAAATCAAACAAAACATATGTACAATATACAATACATCCACATGAAAGCATCTCGGGGTGCTAGTGTAGCGCAAAAAAACTCTTCTCTATGGTCAACGGAGCCACCGCAGAACTGAAGTTCATTACAAGCTTCCTGTTGGTGAGTAACTTGTTTCAAATGTAGTACACGTTTAATGTCTTTATACTCAGCCAACCGATCACTGTGAATTAAATACTAAGCACAATCTTATTCCAAATCCAATTAATTAAATACATTGTTAATTTCACATGACCTACCCTATAGGCTGTAACAAAGCTCTTGCAAAACATTCTACATTTCCTCTTGGTATAAACGATTCAGCGCTTGTTATCCCTTACTCATGCGTTTCATCCTTGATAATTAATTTGCCTGTGCCTGCTTTTTCTCAAATGAGATTAAGTATTCCCACAAACACAAACTGACTCCATTCTACGAGTTCAGCTTCGACGAGTCCTTTTTGTATCCGAATACAAAATATATACATATAGGTATGTATGAATAAAATAACTTCCCCCGGAGCACATTCCTATTATTAAACGCTAAAAGCAACCATGTTGGGCTCTTAGAAAGTGGAATCTATAAATGGAAATACATTCAAGCGTGTAGAGTCCTTTATCCTGCAAAACGACTGCTGAGACATGAAGTCGTGCTTCTCATAATTCACATACAGTGGTCTTGCAACAAGCAAGCATGTGTCTTTTCCACCTCAGCACTTAAGGATAACGTATAAAAATTCTAAATTATACCGATAATTTGCCCCATGCAATTCTGAACATTGACATAACCGACGAGTTAATGCTGTCAATGGCTCCGAACGACAGATAAAAGCGGCCTCCTGCCGTGTTGAATGCCGGCATTTGCATTTGCATTTTTACATGTGTCAATTTCGCCAATCCAAGGTGGATGTGACCAGCCAGCGGCAAGTGTAAGAAATGTGGAATAATAATAATTTCATAACTTGGGTGATCAATTTTTATGAAGTCCCTTATTACAATAATTGCTGCATACAGCAGTTTGAATATTTAATTATCTTCAAGTGGACTACTTGGTTCCAACACAAGGATAAGAATTAAAAATTGATGGACGAATTACATTTTCAAGGAGACAATATTTCTCCAGTAACGAAAAGGGTTACATTTTCCCCCTATATTTGAGGTTTGTAGAGAATATGTCCATATCTATGTGTGCTTTGTTCAGGGATCCTCCCAGAGTCCTTAGTTCTGGGAAGATGCTGGTACTTAATCAAATTTAATTGAATCGTGTACCTGATGAAAAAATGGTATTTCATAGAAACATAGTATCTACATACTTTGCGAAGAACGCGAGCTTCATTTCAATCAACTTTTTTAATAAAAAGCTTTCTATTTAACACTGGGCGGGTCTTTATACTTGAATATTTGGCGCCCCTGGAGAGTATAATTTACATATTCACCACCCGTCCAATTCGGTCAAATTTCAATTCCAGCCGGTTTCGAATATTTCGTGTGCTCATTTTCGAATTCGTTCTATTTCAGCCGAATTGAGGGTGTGCTCAGAAACTGTCGGACTTGAAAAAAAAAATATCCTAACGTTTTCATTTCGACCAGTTTGTGTTAGTGAAATTAATTCCTCAAGACTGAAATTATTAATTTGAAGTTAATAAATATGTTGAAAAGTACTTATTTTGTCCTTTTTTAGTGAAAAAACTTACATCAAACTGAAGTGATGGTGCAATTGTTTGTATGAATCAGTTTTGAGCTTTGACGCAGTGTGTTCAGTTTTATACAAAACACTGTCTGGTTTTGACTAGATATTATCTGAATATACTTTGACAGAAAATCAAGATTCTGTTCTTAATAAATATTATATTTTTTTGTTGTACCTTTTCTTTTATTTAAAAAAAGAAAAAATATCCTCACACACGGTAGGTACATGCGCGAAATTCTTGAATTTTTACAGCGCCGTACAAGCGTAATTTATCTCATTGATTCTCTTGTACATTTTTTCAAGGGACTTTGTGTGTTCGTCAATGTTTGTGTATATGACAATAGTTTAAAAATATTCCACTAAATGTTGAAATTGATGATATCGATGATGTGTTATTTAATGAACAATATTATGGTCGTATGTATAGTACAACCTATTAATATAGACATTGAATAATGCATCATCGATTTCATCAACTTCAACATTTTGTTTTTGCATAAAATAAATAGATAATTATCCACATGACCAGTATTAATTTTGGAAATAATATATATGAAACATATTTCATAATTTTTTTCAGTTCAGTTTTGAAAAAATCTAGTGGATTTTGGATGCTGAGTTTGCGATTTTTATTTATTCCCTCGCAGCCACACTGTTTACTAGAATGTACGTACATAGTTTAACGACGTTTGATTTATTAATTAATTATTAATTATTAAGCTCATCAACAGCGTTTCTATACGTGCCGTGCTGAGTGGAATTAAGTTTCTGCTTGGTGGTTTATTGTTTTAATAAACTCTACCATCAGTCCAGTTTGATTTGCTTTTGTACGTTTTCCCCTAAACTAGGACAACAAAATTATTAATTAATGTATTTATTCACGTTAAACTTACAATTTCCGTCTTGCGGATCCAACTAACACAAACCACATGAAAGGAAAACGTCAAAATGTTTGCCTTTTTCAACTCCGACCGTCTCTAAGCAAACCCCTCAATTCAGCCGAAAAAGAAAGAATTCGAAAGTGAGCACAAAAAATATTCAAAACCGGTAGGAAATGAAATTCGATCGAAATTTATCACAGAGGTGAATATCGGTGAATGAAACGAATCGTCCAAAGATATGAAAAGTTCCGAGGAAAATTTTCAAAAGTTCGACTATGTTGACGAGTGACTTACCCTCTTCTTCTTTTATTTATTAGTTTTTATACCCTATTCTAAGCGGATATTAATTTTGACTCATAGTTCGTAACCTACCTTAATGTTGCCTGTAGACCCCTAAAAGTTACTATATTTATGATCAGCATCGATAGTAATGTCGATCTAGCCATGTCCGTCCGTCCCTCCGTCCGTCCGTCGGCAAAAATTAGGCCTTAAATCTCAAGCTGGAAAGCTGAATCTTAGACCATATACTGTCTAGGGGGCCGAAATAATCAAGTTTAAGAATTTTAAAAATCCGCTTACTGACACGCCCACTATCTCAAAAAAAACAAAAAACTGACATTTTTAATATATGGTCTCTGGTGCTCAAAAATGCTCGGGACTTGAAATTTGTAATATCCGCCAATGACACGCCCACAATTTAAAAAAAAAATATCGAAAAGTCCAAGTTTGACCTTGGAAACTGAAACGTATAGTAACTATACACTCTCTAGAGGCCCTAAATGCTAATGTTTGGCAATTTTTTTTAAATAAAATCAAAGTTCGAGCTAGAAAGCTGACATTTAGAATAAATATAAATAAAAAGGTCGCCCAAGTGGGCTGAAGCCTTCCCCCCTTGTTTTTTTTAACATTAATTAGGACTTATGTATGTAACTGGTTCGAGGATTTTGATACCTTAAAATATCGTCCCAAAAAGGTCCATCCCGTATAGAATCAAAATATTGCTTAATTCCAGTCTTATCGTATTATTTTCTTTATATCCATGTGAAATTTCATAGCGATATGCTAGACAGCTTGTGAGTTATAGCCTTTTGAAAAAGCGCATAATTATGAACATTTCCCCCTTAAAAAGAGCTAGGGGGGTAATCTGAAGAAATGCTGATAAAACTGTCTTATGAATATAATTTGTCTACCAAAATACAAAGTTTCAAATGAAAACAACTAACGTGAGGTGAGTTAAAGTGTGTATCGCATTTATGGAAAAAGTACCTGAAAGGGGCAGGGGAATACATTATAAGAAAACTACCTATACAAATATTTAGCTTCCTAGGCCTAATAGTTATTAAGATACAACTATGAATGAGTCTGTAAGTGGTATAGTTCTTTTATATATTACTAGCTGCACCCGCCTAAAAAAAGAAGGCCGATTTTGACCATACTTCACAGAAACACTCTCATGCCAATGCCGAAGATTGCCTGATTTGAGCTCAACCGGTGACAGGGACTGCACGTTCTTCTCCGCTTGGCTTAGGCCTCTCACACAAGCGGTCGTTGTTCCGCTTAGGGTAGGTGCTTGTTGTCTGGCAGGCGCCTATGTCAGCTACTTGTGCGAATCAAACAACATAGCGAAAGTAAACAACTTCGATAGAAACACTTTTCATTAACTTTCACACCGATTGTTATCAATGTGGGAAAAGCAACTTTCCGATGTCCGTGACAAAAAAAAATGCAAAAAAATTCAATAATAGTTATTTGAATAAAACATTGAACACGCGATATCTCAAGAATTAAAGTGCGCACAAATACCACAATAGGCTTGAAACGTTCGTGTGGTCTCCCTCTTTCATATGCGCATTGGAATAACAAAATAGGTGACGTCTGTACGATGGTTTTTTATATGTGCGGTCTCTGTATCGGCATCGGAATTTACACGCATACGCACATATGCATGTGTACTCACTCAAATGCCCATAATTCACACACCGATGCAGACACAGACATCGCACATACATAACAACCTTCGTACAGACGTCACCTTTCATGGAAAAAAATTTCATTGGAATCGGTAAACGCGTTTGCAAAAATACCAGCAACAAACACAAAAATGGATTGATTTTTATATATAGATTACACAAAAAAACTTTTTATTATTTCACTTAAATTGGTTCTTTTTTCAAAGCACATGTGTAGGTTACATGAAACACACAGTGTATAAATACATTGTCAAATTTAATTTTTTTTTTCTCTTTAAAAAAACACATAATTCACACACCGATGAAGATACAGACATCGCGCATACATAACATCCTTCGTACAGACGTCACCTTTCATGGGGAAAAAATTTCATTGGAATCGGTTAACGCGTTTGGCCAAACACCGGCAACAAACACAAATATGGATTGATTTTTATATATATAGATTCAGATAAGTCTTTTAATTATTAATTTAGTTATAAACTCTTTTATAAAATTGTAAAAGACATACTATACTACTAGTAGTCATCGGCTAGTTTGAAGTGATTGAAACGTCAAAAAAATATTGCCACGGTGTTCAGTGTGAACGCTTCGGTGGGTTTTTGCAAACTTTCTGTCGAAAACTCCGTTTATGGTCCTATATCTGCTTCTATTTCTTCGCAGCTCTTAGAGTATTTTTTTTTTAATCCTTGCCCAAGGGCCGACACTGCGACCTAAAAGATCTTTTGTGTCACAAGGTTGACTTACACCAAAAGGCGACTGACTTCCCTAATGAAACTCAGCACGTCTTTGCTGATAGAGTTGCGAAGCTCCACCAGTAATAACAGCTCTCTGTGGAGAAGGCGTCGTCTCAACCAATGCAGAGCCGGGCATTCACAGAGTATGTGTTCTGAGGTTTCCTCGTCCTCCATGCAGAATCTACATTCTGACGTTGGACTAAGATTTATTTTGTTGAGATGATATCTCTGACCGCAGTGGCCAGTGAGAAAGCCAACCATCAATCTAATGTTTTCCTTATTTAGTGTAGTGTATTCTCAGACCAGGGGCGCTTTCCCGATGTTTGAGGCGAGTCTGTTGCTCCCATTCTTTGATTGGCCCTAGAGCAGTAGTCCAGTTGACACTGCAGTACGGTTCGGGACAGACGAAAGCGGCTTCAGATCCAGCTCTGGCAAGCTCATCTGCGGATTCATTTCCTTCAAGACCTCGGTGGCCAGGCACCCATCCGAGTTTAACTTTATTGTTTTTGGCTAGCCTTTTTAAGGCGCTGCAGCAGTTTCTTACAGCCAGAGAGTCTATTGTGTTGGACAACAGTGCCTGAAGTGCCGCTTGGCTGTCTGAAAAGATATGTATCTTTGCGCCTTTTATTCCTTTGTTGGAGTTTAAGATAGCGCAGATCTCAATGGCATGGAGCTCTTAGAGTAAAGACATCTTTTACTTCCTAGTATTGAAGTTGATTGAAATTCAGAGCATTGCTTACATTATACCTTGCATTACCATCCATCGATTGCTTAACCCATACCTGTCGATGAAATTAAAAGTCTTAGAAAGTTTTTCAGCAATACCCCAGCAATGCATAAAATAACTTTTTTTCTCCCTGCATATACAAATAAAACAGAAATACAATTACATGCTGACCTATAGTTAAGGCACTTTTCTTCTTTTTTTTTCTTCAAGTTAAGCACCTGGCTCTGACCTCTAATTGTTACCCTAACACACATGCGTTTACTTCCCTTAGTTAGGGCAAGCTACAACATAACAAAAAGAAAAAAACTTGTTACCCCTATTATAATGTAATTCTCGATACACGTACATCGTCCTTCGGCTCACCTCATTTCCTCTCAGTCCTCGAGCAAACTGGGAACACATTGCAGGAACGCCTCAGAATCACTATTGTAATGGCAAAAGTTTTTAATTACTTATTAAACTTTCGTCATTGCACTCGAACGAACTAAAAATGTGTCCTTTATGTTCGCTGGAGATAAGCATACACCCAATGGGTCTTTTACTTACAAACAAAAATATCCTTACAAATTCATTTTCCCCGTTTCGTATTTTTTATAGTTGCTACTGTTGTTTGTAGTTGCTACATCTACTGCTACTATGATTTTATTATTAATTCAAGAAAACAAAACGATTAGGATGAAAGCGCAACCCATTGTATTGCTCCATCGATGTTTGCTCCAAGCTTTGATATGATTCGACAGCAAAAAGGACGCAGATTTAGTAAATGCAAAATCCTGTCAAATGGAAAGTTTAGTTCTGATCTCTTAAGCCTATTAAGATTTATTTTACGGATTCGCGCATCGAAGATGAAACACAATGACAAATGAAAATTAAATCATTTGCTTTAAATACGAGTGCGCATACCAAAACCCACTTTAAAGAAAAACTTTAATCCCTAAAGTGTCAGTTATTACTGCAATGCAAGTGGGAACAATAGGCAAAGGGAAACAAATAATTTCCAAAAAGGGAATAAAACATATTGGCCATTCTTCTACGATTCAATTTTGCCATAAAACGGAGCAGGAGAAGGGTGTGAAGTTGCTCCCGTATTTGCGAGATCCATTTTTGTAAAAATTATCATTTTTGTCTTCACAGGTGCTGTTGGTTGTGGCAAAATGTTGTCGCCTGCCAGAGAAAGGATTCATTCATCAAATAAATTGCATTCCTTGAAAATTAATATCTGCGCTCTATAAAATGGATTTGCGATGGACGCTAAGGAATTTCCAGCATTCACTTGAGTGGATGTTTTCAATGGCATCAATTGTGCTGGTTGAAGTCAGAGGAGATAGATATTGAATGGAAATAGTGCACAGTTGGCGAACCATGTAATGATCATTTTATTAATGCGGAGAATTGGGGAAGAGTTGTTTGGATGCCCTTCAAATGAGATCGCTTGTCTACGCAGTGATAAGGAAACTGTGGGATATACTTGACAGTTCTAGAGGAACATCGCTCAGTGCAGATAGATAATGGAACAAATGAGAATGGCTCCAAGTCAAAAGTATTAAAAACCGGAGTGTTTAGACTACGGGGCCTCGAAGCTCGCCACCTCTGAAAATAAAAGCCAGTAGTGTCAACCTGGCCAAGTCTGTGTTTCGTTTGAAAAACAGGTAGTAAAAGGATGTACGAGTATGTATACGAAATATATACATTTAAGAGACAAACAGGGACTTGTCTTGTGAAAGTGTATATATTTTTGACACGAATGGAATGGGGCCCGTTGGAAGTATATACATACAAAGAAACAAATTCCAAAAGTTTTCAAAATCGCATATTGCAGTTCCATCAGAAAGACTTTTTTCAAAAGCTACACATGGTGTTCAACTAGTAATGACAGAATTAGAGGACTTTTTCATTTCAAAATATCTGGTCTTCCAAAACGTTCATGATAAATTTAATTTATTGAAAATTAAATTTTAATAAAACTCAAATGAATTGAAAATATTTCACAATATAATTTCATCATTATGATGAATTTTATTTCCTGTCCTATTTCTTTAAGTAATATAACAGTCGATGTCCTTAATAAGATGCATTACATCGAATAAAACATAAATATATTTTTGGTTTTGAATGTTTATAAAAATTCGGGCGGAGCTCGAGTAACAATTAATGCTCATAGATAAAGCACAATTTGAAGTGATTTTCTCTTCGAATAAATAATACTTTTTTTAAGTAAAAAAAAACAAACAAAAACTTAATTATTTGTTGTAGGATGTTTTGGTTAAAGTTCAAATATAATTTCGGTAGTGTTTCCGGTAACACAGGTTACACCCACCTGCCACCAAGTGTTGACGATAATAGGCACATAAAAAAGTCATTTCTGTATTGTATGAGTGTACGGCAACATTTTGTAGTCGATGGCGTGACCAAACACTGGGACCTATAGTATATACAAACACATCCATTTGAATTATTTCAATTGTTTTTTGATGATAATGTGATTGAAATGCTTGTGGAGGAAACTAATTGTTATGCTACGAAAAGCAATATTGAATAATGATTCAATAAATTCATATTTGATCCGACGTTTCATGGGGATACTACTATTTTTCAGATATCATCATTGTTTTTGAGGGTGGATCCTGCATTTGGCATACCAATCGTACGACAAACTACACTGTTGAAATCAAATTGTCATATTGGAAGCAATGACACTTTGGAATTGGGTGATAAATTTGCAAACGGGCGGCCATTGCTGAACAATCGATAGATGCAATTCGGCGTCTGGGCGGAGCATTTGTCGATCGATGAAATCATGGATACCATATTTCGGCCATCATTCCACCAACATGTTTATCCATGGCAAACCAATTCATTTTGGGTACAAATTGTGTTCCCTCTTTTCGAATAGTTGCTTTATGTTTCTACCATATTCCGGCGCATCCGATAAGTACAATAACCAGTTGCGACTCGGGTCATCCATCATTATGGAATTACTTTGCCATTTTGAGCATTCAATGCAACACACCATGGGACCAATCCACTTTCGCACTCGTACAGTGGCTAGAGTACTTCGACATCTTGACATACACAAATCCGCTGGTCCAGATGGTATTTGCCCTATCGTCCTGAAGAGGGGTTCTTTCTACCGACCAATTGCACTTGCGTACCTTCCTTCTAAGGCATTACGTTTTCGCAGCAACAGGTCCAGTGGTGATTTGATGACATATCTAACCGAAAAGTGAAACCAATCTCTTCACCAAGGTGGTGAAAGTTAGTTGCTTTTGATATTTCAAAGGCATTTGACAGAGTTTGGCATCAAGATCTCTTGTCATAAATGCGTACAATTGGAATCGATGATAATCTTCATCTATGGATTAGAAAGTACCTCTAGGACCATTCAATTCCAGTTGTTTTGGACGGTTTCAAGTCTGCAACTCACCAAATAAATGCTGGTGTTCCCCAAGGGTCTGTTCTGTCCCCGCCTCTCTTTCTATTTTTTATAAATAACTTCGCTGATGACAGTACCCTCAGCTTCTCATATTCGTTTCTAGGGTCACGCCCCTCTTCTTCGGGTGTGGAACCGGAACTGTAACATATGTTAAACAAATTAAATTCCGATCTTAACAGCATAACTCAGTGTTGTACAACCAATAGAATGGAATTTAATGCTTCTAAGACGCAATGCTGTCTTCTGTCATTAAAGCAAAAGTCACACACATTGTCATTATCCATAAATGGTACTGGGATCGCTGAAACCGAAAGACTATCCATTATCGGTATGTGTGTTAATGACAACCTCCGTTGGAATGGCCAAGAACCCCGCGAAATGTCTAGGCTTCCTTAAGCGATATAAGAAATATTTCACACCTTCTGATCTGGCTACAATTTATAAGGCCCGAAACTCGAGTACAACGCTCATATCTGGTTTTCTGGACCAATAACTTATTAAAACTCATTGGCGACCGAGACATCGCGAGATCGATCGATTATCTTTGTCATCGTCGTAATGTCTCCTGTCTTTCGTTATTTTATCGTTATTTCCACCATAAGTGCTCAAACGAAATACCGGCAAGAATACGATAACTCAGGCGACAAGAAAAAATAACGGTTTTGTGTAGAGCAGTTAGATACAAGCATTTTTTTACTACCGGAGGGGGGGTCTATCTTGTCCCATTTTTGCGGGAGGGGCGATTTTCTAAAAAAAAAAATAGCACTTCAAATGGAAAAACAATATTTAATAATAACGGAAATACTTACAATTAAGTATTGCACAGTTTTTAAAGCTAAAAGTCGGTTCTATCATACTGTTTTTTAATCAAGTGATTTCCATTAATAGTTTTTAAAAAAACTAATTTCAAACTCAAAATTTCGGAACAAAACTGAAAAAAAAACAAGTTTATAATGAAATGATCGTTGTTTACGTCATAACCTTGAATTTATTTTGAAAAGGGACCAGGTGTTCTTTATTCCAAATTGTGAGACCACTAGAGCTGTGTCAATCGTGATTGATTCGATCTTTTTGACCCGATCACAATAAGGTATTGGTGATTGCAATCACAATGCCCGAAGTCAATCGTTCATCGATTCAATACTTTTGTTCTGTTCTGACCAACTCATTTCTTTATAACTGATTTCTTATCTACTGAACCAATAAATGTGTTAATATATCAAAATATTTTTATTTATTTCGGCTTATTTCGTTTTACCAACACATATTTGTTCTACAAAAATATCGCTTCTGTGCAATAACCTCCATTTCCTAATTATTCAAATGCGTTTTGGTATCTATATATACAATCAGCAGTTTGTTGTTATTGAGTGTATTCACTCTTACAATCCATTCGAATGTATCTGTCTCTATCGAAACTAAATTGAACGAATGATGATTGGGGTTTTTGATTGTATTGAAATTGAATGAAGCAATACAATACTCCCATGTCCCATCTGTCATTGATTGATTGAATGATTGATTGAAATGACCGAATCAATTTTTCAACCAATACTTGAACGATTCGGTCATTAAAATTGAACGATTGACACAGCTTTAGAGACCACACACTAAATTTTTTTTACTATTTTTTTCCTGTTATTAGCTTTTAATCGAATACTGAAAACTAGATGATTTTAAGTCTACTAGTTTTCGAGAAAATGAGAAATTACCAAACCTAATTTTTATTAAATTTGTATTTATGGACTTTTTTTTCGTTGACGTCAATGAATAAATATTGATATCCTTCTAATAAGTAGAGAACAGTAAGTTATTTGGCGTTACCTAGAATGCAAGCATTACGGTACGGCGTATAAACAGTGAGGTTATTTATGGGGGGCATGTTGCCCCCCTACAACCCTCCTGCTTGGGCTCACTGTAGGATTTGGGGTAGGTGCAATGTTGTGTGTATGCAGTTTCTTTTGCATTTAAGGAATCTGGACTTAAAGAAGTTTGAAATTAGTTTTTTTTAAAAACTATTCACAAGATGATTGAACCGACTTTGATCTTTAAAAAAATGTGCAATACTTACTTGTAAGTATTACCGTTATTTTTAAATATTTTTTTCCCATTTGAAGCGTTTTTTTTTTAGAAAATCGCCCCTTCCGCCCAAATGGGGCGAGATAGACCCACCTCCCATAATAAAAAATGCTTGTATATAACTGT
Source organism: Portevinia maculata (assembly GCA_949715645.1). Classification (NCBI taxonomy): domain Eukaryota; kingdom Metazoa; phylum Arthropoda; class Insecta; order Diptera; family Syrphidae; genus Portevinia; species Portevinia maculata. Next base: position 33,898,377 of record OX454526.1, on the reverse strand, counting down.
TCTACACAAATCTGTCGTTAAACTTTGTCGCCAGAGTTATCGTAATCACCACGAAATAGCCAGTTGCATTTCACCCCTTGAACATTTCCACCACAACACCCGCCATGAAAGGAATGCTCATCAGTTCACCCTCAACCTCAAGCCTGTATTCAAACGTAGAGTGAAGTTCAAAGAATCTTTCCTCAGCCGTACAACACGAATGTGAAATACTCTTCGACGCTTTATTTGTAATTCACATTATAACCTACACACATTTAAAACCAACGTGCATCGGCATCTCTCCTTTTCTTCTAATCCTTATTTCCTAAACGCCCCTGCTGTGTAGCTATTACATGATAAGGGTACTGAAAAATCTCTTCAGTTCGCGTACATTATAAAAAAAAAATTCGACAACTTTTTTACATTTCTTTATTTGTTGTGCTTGTTGAAAGAACATTGTTTCTGTGTATCTGACACTGCTCGCTCTAGCCGTATTGCTGGTGCCACGTTGAAAACAGGCAAGAAATTAAAAGTGGAGGTTCCTTTGAAAAAGTTTGAAACAGATTATTTGTACGGTAAGACAAATAATCATTTTGGTAGTTTGTTGGATGGACTTGGACAACTCTGAAGTCACCATCGCAACCAATTACGATACTGTTAAGCCAATGGCAAACAGGAAAATATTGGTGTCCCACAGCTGCACGTATTGCATACACGACAATGGGGTCGCTTGTTATCGTATCTGCATTAGGGGGAAGGGGGTGGCTATAATGGATACAGTGTTTGAATACTGTAGTGAATGCCTTGAAATTGCATTGCTTCGTCGCTGCTTCTACCAAAGCAAAACTGATGCCCTAGTTTAACTTCGAGAATTTCATTGTCAAGGCCTTGTTCTTGCATCGGAGAACCTAGTGTTTAGTAAAGAATCTCCAACTACCGCTGGTTTGCATAATGAATATGACAGCGCACTAGAAGATGTTTTTCGTCCGAGCAATCTACCGCACGTGTGACCGATATGCACACTTCAATCTGAACTGAAAATCGACGCGCTGTTTTGTTTGCATAACTCCATTAAATTAGCCCCCGATGCAGAATGACCCAAAACAAAAACATTATGAACAAAAGCCCCTCGAAACTATATACAATGCAACAACAAATGTTTTTAAGTCTGATTGGGATGATTTTTAGTTTTTTGGGCCAATTTGCCTTGGGGTTTAATTTCATTCCCCCAAAAAATATTAATATCGATTCCATATACCTATTAAGGTTTCCTTAGAATGAAGCAAATAAATATATTGAAATGACATTCACTTACTTTCAAAGTGTTGCATAGTTAATTCAACATCGTTCAACATATTTTAAAACGCCATCGACTGCAAAATGCTGCCATACACTCTTGCAATACACAAATAGCTTTCATATGAAGAGTTTTAGTGTTTATTTAAGCGTCCCATATTGAAACGAAAGTCAGTTATATTTTTAAATATTTTGGGTTACCATATAGCACATCGTAGGTGGCTAACTTTAGAAGCTGATATTATTTCAGATGATTTTAGTACATTTCTTCCATATTGATACTGCTTTTAATTTGTTTCTGATTGGCGGTTAGGATATGCAAAGATATTGAATAAATGTACAAAATGTATCGTAGGTTACCAGCCACCCCACAGAAAAAGTCTGTTGTATGATAATTTATGCGTTTAGAAGAAGAAGGTGGCAGAAGATGTACATTTAAAAACGCTGCAGCGCAAAACAGGGGCAGCAAGGGAAGAGTCAAGAAAAGAAGAAGAAGAAAAGGAGATGGAGTCTCCCAGCTCAATGAAGTCGAAGAGTTTCGCGATCGAAGCAACATCCATAGACTTTACAAGAAAGAAAATCAACTGGCTGCTGGCGTTAATACCGGAATGCAGGCTTTTCCAAACAGCGACGGAAACCTAGTGGCCGAAGCGCAGGGAACAGTTTAATCCGCATTTTCAACAGTTGCTAAATGGGTATCATATAGAGAGAATGATAGGGCAAGAAGAGCACCCACGTTCTGTCAATGAAGAACCCAGTACACAAGAGCTATTGGAAATATTGAGAACAAAAGAACCGCCGGCTCTGATAGCTTACCAGTAGGGCTTTTCAAATACGGAGGAGATGTTTTGGTAGGGCGCATGCACCAAATCATCAGTCAAGTATGGGTGGAAGAAAGCATCCCCGATGACTGGACTATCAGCTTCATATGTCCCATCAACAAGAAAGGCGATCATATATCTTGCAAGAACTATCGACGCATATCCCTGCTTAATGTCGCAAATAAGATACTATCGAAAGTACTACGTAAACGTCTCAAGCCGTTGTGCAACACACTCATCGGCACGTTCCAGTGTGGCTTCCGGCCCGGCTGATCGACAACAAACCAAATGTTTCAAGTCGACGCTCACCATCATTTCATCGCGAAATGTGTAGCATCCTTAAAATGTACACAGTTATATAGCATAGCCATTAAAGAAATGAGGAAGTAGGAAGAACGAGAAACCGACGAAGGTTGGTTTTGTATGTTTGTAGATCGTAATATATAGGAAAAGCAGAGCGTGAAAGAGCATTCTTTCTCTAATAGCTTTTACGGCAATTGAACAAAAGGCGAAATTGTGTGGTTTTGAAGCTAATGAGGACAAGACCAAGTACATGCTATAATCAAACGAACAAACATCTGTTCACCGATAAGAACGAAACGTGACTGTTGATTGCAATAGCTTTTAGGCAGTTAAGGAGCTCGCGTGCTATAGATGTTGTTTTTAAGCGCAATTATTCTCTCGAAAATAAGTTAGTTCGTTTTGCATTGGGCTTCAAGTTTCGCAAGAATTAGGGAAAACGCGTGGGATACAGGATCTTGTGAACCACCTCTATCACCGTTTTCCAATATCGTAACTTGAGTAGGAGTCCTTACGTTGCAAGTGCCATTAACCGTCATCACCGCTTACATTATAAATTCGTCTTAAGTTTATTTAAAAAAAAACTAAAATAACTTGTATATTGTAAAAAAAAATCGTGTAAATTAAGAATATTGAATTCAATCAAAAAACAAAAAAACAATCAATTTTGAGCGGGACGTGTGCGTCGGGTCCGCTAGTATTTTATAATTTGATTGTCACAATATTTTTTCCAAATGTTTTGTTAGGAGATGTATATTTTGTATGTGTGTATGTACGTTGGTGAACATTTTTTTTCGTTCATAGTTCATATCGATCTCGTTATCGTCCTAATCGACGCGTATTTACCTAAAACTGAACTGAAAAAAACTACACTGAATTCGAATTAAGAATTTCTTGAAAAAGATGTATCCAATCTAATTTGTTCTGGTCACAAATTATTTACTTCAAAATATCAGATATCGCACCTCCGCTCAAATAGTGTCATAACTCAAAAATATTAGAACATCCTTTTATTGCACCATTACGTCCCCCATACTTCAAACTATTATCTCAAAAAGTGTCATATTCATTGTTCGAATATTTGTCCCTAGATGACACAAATATTTCATTGTAATGTAAAGCAAAAGTAATGGCGGCCCAAACATTTGAAAACTTTTTTCTCGAAAAAATGATTTTTTGAGTTATGACACTATTTGAGCGAGGGTCCGATATTTCCATTGATTTTTTATCAAAGGGCAGCTACCAGTTTTTTACAATTGTAAAAAATGTAAATATAACAATTAATAATCAATACAAGTAATGAATGAGGAGAAGAATCAAATAATATAGATTTTATTTAGTTTTCGCGTACCTACTCTCCTTTATTATTATTTTTAATGTTAATTAAAATGCATGCATATTTTCTTTTCGAAACCTATTCATCCTTTAACTCTTAATTTTTTTTTTGGTTATCATGTTCATATCACGCTGGGAATTGATCGTGTGGAACTCGTGTGTCGCACTTACCCCACCTGTTTCATTTATTTTTGGGGCCATTTTGAATTGGGTTCTGATTTTATCCCGGTTGTTAATTAATTCAAAAATTTTCAAGAAAACAAACAATGTTATATTGATCGCAGAAATTAACGTTAATACCTATGTACAGCATTTTATAATTTTTCTGAAATGAATCTTTAAAACTCATTATCGGTATACACTCTAGCCTGCAGTTAATTTAATTACCATAATTACCCTTGCAATGCTATCTGCTTTTATACCATCCTAAACACTTACCATTTACAAACAAAAAGACAAAAAAACATTAATACATTTAGTCCCAACACGCTATGGGTCCCATCATGTGGTTGGCCGCATGTAATTTTTTTGTAGGGTGGATTTTTAGCATAAAATAAGTGGTACCTACCTGAAAATATCACCACAAAATTCCAACATTGAACTTGTTGGGTTCTTAATGTGTTAAGGATTTTTGCCGTTATAATCTCCCTGCATATTTCCGCATTTGTAGTCAAAAATATTGCAACGAACATAATGTAGATCAATGTGTAGTTGTTTTTCTTCTACGACAAATTACTAATTCATTTTTGATTAACCCTGCAATAAAAAAAAACAAATCATTAAATATGTAAGCATGCAGATATTTAGATGCATATTTTGTTGTTGTTAATGCAGACAAAATGAGTTTTGTGTAGCAGAAATTAAAACAAATCCTTTGTAATAATCCATGCAACAACTAGCTAACTTCAAAAGCAAAAGCAACCTCAAAACAGAAATTATCAAAAACAAATTATCAGCTATCTGAAATTGATTGGTCTTTCTTTGAAGAGAATTAAATAACATAAGCGGCAAAAATTAATACCGTAACTGGGTAAGATACAAGCTTTTTTTAATATGGAAGGGGGGTCTATATCCCCCATTTAGGCGGGATGTGCAATTTTTTAAAACCAAATAAAAATTATTCAAAAACAAGAGCAACACTTTCAATTAAATAGATACTATTAATTTTTAGATTATCGAAACTCGCACCGACTCCAAATCCAACAGCGAGCTCAAGCAGGGGTAGCATGCTTCCCATATGCATTACTGTTTGTGGGATCTACTTGAGCTGTTATAGTCACATATTGTAAGTCTAAAAAAACAATACATGGGCAGTGATAAATAAAAGCTAATGCAATACTGACTTCCACGATTTTGAAAAGTCAGTAAACAATGTTTTTTAGAGTTTTAGGTATTTTTTCCAAAACAATTTATATAGAAAAATGTTGACGTTCAAATAATATACAGTTTTCTGGCTTTCTTGAAAATGATACCATTTACTTTATTGTTAGGTTTTGTTTTTTAAAATATTTTTCTTGGATATAGAGCCCCGCCCACACCTCACCACTCCGTTCATAGCTAAAAATGCTTTGCAGCCTAAGTTGACGTACTCGTGCCGTTTGTTTCGCTGAGGAAGTAACTGTTTTATTCAGAAGAGCAATAAATCTCGGAATATTTTGTGAAATTTTTTATATTAAAAGCACAAACCATTAATGTTTTTAATTGCAAAAACCTAAAGACCGGAGGTAAATGAAATTGATATTTTAAATACCATTTCCGCTGCAATGAATGTCCTCTTGTCGCTTCAAAATAAGCGGCGGCCACTTCATTTTGTTATTATGCAATGCTCCCGATGTAGCAAGAATAAAGGAAGAGATTTCAGAAGAGTGACAATTTGCCATATTATTTAATCAGTCCTTGTATCGTTTTAAGGACCCCGCTCATCGTTCATCGTGTAACTGTTTTCTGCTCTTAATACCACTCAAACAAATACGTACACGCATATTGCATGCCCAATAACAGCTGCTGTGTAACGAACTTGCCAAGAGCTCTCCCGATGAGTAGTAATCGTCGTCGTCATCGCCGTCGTTGTAGTCACCATTGAACACATAACAACCGCACCAACTGTCAGTATATACTATATGTCTGGAACTATTGCGCTTACAACTACTTCGACAGTCCACAAAACGTGCAAATGCGGAATTGGATATGCTAAGTTTGACATAATTTGCAGAAATCCACTTAATTTGTAACCTGCATTTGACCCGAATCCCCTATGCCAGAAAAGCCTTCCAGGAGAAGTACACCGCATCAGCGACATAGACAGACTACATGAATGCATTTCCGCATGTATGTTCTGGGGTGCAACATAATTCTCATAATTCATACCGCAAATGCCGCATATGAATGCCAACCAACGGCAAAAGCATATAAGTAGATTTAATTTAACCGCCACCATCGAAGCTGCTGCCCCCACTATTAGGATTGCCTGACTGAACTGGGCCATAGCCCTTGATTACCATGATACAAACCAGACCGAGGAGTCCATATCTGTATATGTGTGTGTGTGCCAGAAGTGGGTACTACACTGCCGATTTATTGCTTTCATATATCCTTCCTGCCCATATGCGATGAGAATAAGGGCTGTAAATCTTTCTTCCAACTACGAATGCAAAGCAACGGCATACGAATTGCAATTAAATGCACACCAAGCACCTTGTTGTGCTACGACCACGACACTTGTTTTGCCTTGCACCCTTTCGTTCCATAACGGTACAAGTGCATCATTTCATCTTCGCTCATGACTATCTCTTTGAGCGATTCATGTGTATGGAGCCCACAACTTTAGCTACTCCGCCAACTTGTACCTATATCAGAGTCACGACTTAATCGCTCGGAAATTTCCAATTTTGTGAACTTTTTCTTGGCGACAAACTGATGACTAGCGGAACAGCTCTATGACGATGGGTGAGCAATTGCTCTGCCCCATTCCATAACGCCGCACTCAGAGGATTAAGTAGTATGTCGCAGCCGCCATCGATTTCTGCCACGGCCAGCAACCATGGTATAGCTTGAACTAGTTTCTTCTCGTTTGCCATCATTATCATCATTATTTCTGGATGTCAGAGAGCAGCGTAGCTGTTGTGCTCAAGAGAAACGAGAGCCGCAGGCTAATGGACTCAAGTTATACCAAAGGATGTGGCAATTTTGTGGGCTCAATACTTTCTCCCTTCAACTCCGAGACTATGCCCTCAGGCGGAAAATGACTTTCCTTTTGTGGAAATCATTTTTTATCATGAACGGTTGCCGAATCCAGCAAAGAAATAAGGTTTCTTCGATTACTAATGATGAAGCTTGTGGCGGTGGTTGGGCACGGATTAGTTTGCAGGATTTATGTCAATATAATGTAACCGTGGTTTGGGATTATCACAAGGCGCAAGAAAAACGAGAACACAACAAGAAATTTCAATCTCCGAGCACAAAAAAAGTTTCAATGAAAAGTGAAAAAAAAAGATTTTTGTTGATAAAAGAAAATATTACGAATACGCCAGAGAATGATTGAATGTGATAATCAGGTCGCAACGAAGCCGTTGTATTCAATGTTGAAGGAAAGCAAATCCGGGTGATCTAAATCAGTAACAAAAGGCCAGCGCAATCAAAAAATTGTAACAATTTTGTATCGCAATCTGGAAATGATGTACGTGGATGCTACTCGTAACTCGAATTGCTTTCAACTCTGGAAGTGGTACCACAATTCTTATCAAGAGTCATATTAGTTTTTAAAATGAAGTGGTAAGCTGCGTCATACTATCAGATTTAAAATTTATATGTCAATAAATCTATTAAGATAGAGGTTTAAAATGGCAATCTCTATATACTTAATTTGTTATCGCATCCTAAAGGAAAATGAAATTGGCGTTGCTAATTAAGACTCAAGCTTTAAAATTACAAACGTTTCTGTAAAAGTATCAAACATTTTTTAAGACTTCTCTCAATTGTGCAAAGTCCGTTTTAAGTTTGTAAAACATCAATCCTGATTCTGTAGCAAAGGCTTTGCAACTATTTTTTGAACTCGGTTCGGTTTTCGATTCAATAAAAAAAAAAACAATCTTTTGATTAATTTTCACTACAATAGCTTACTATTTGGGTCCTTTCCTTGTTCTTACCTCTGTCAAAATACATCAATGTAATTTTTTTCTCCATCCATATAAGCTACACAAATACAGGCATTGCTTCTGTCTAGACACATTATTGAAATCATAACTTGCCAAGAAAATGACAACATTAGAAATACAATCGTAAGGAAACCTTCGTCAAACTACAATGAGACACATAAACATAACCTCTTGTCAGTTGACAGTGCGCTCATTGTCATCCCATCACTTTGGTACATATATACCTTTTTAACTTTATATTATATGTACTTTAGTTTACTAAAGGCAAAGATATTGCAATGGTGATAAAAGTTTAAGCTTTAACTCAGTATGAGGTATGATATTACGTGAGTATAATAATAGTCACCTTTTTTCCAATATGGCGTTTTACCCAGATGTGGTGGTTGGGTTCATCAGTCGATAATCACAACACATCAAATTGATAAGCAGTTTTTCCGCTATATAGATAATACTTTAAAATAATTCACTACACAAAAGTGAGTTTGTATTGTTTTTACCCAATTTAATGCATCTTCAGTTCGAAGAAGAGCAATTGAAATGGTATATTTTTAAGCCCAAGGTCTGCTATGATTAAATCAAAAATTATATGTACTATTTCTAGTTAATTATATATTTGTTGGACAATCAAACTTTATATGAGTACTCGGTTAATATCGAGGAAAAATTACGTATCGATTTGATGTGTTGTGGTAATCGACTGACGATCCCAACAAACACATCTGAAAAAAGTTCACAATTCCGTTCTCACATGAAGTTTTATTTCCCACAAATACACACATAGTCCAAAAAGTCACCGTACGAAAGTTTATTATTTCTTTATTCTGTGCTAAACTATTTAAATTGAAAAAAAAATAATTTTAACACCACCAAAAACTAAAGAGATGAAAAAACATACAAGTTTTTAGTGGAAGAAATAAAATTGTATTGAAAAAAAAAAACTAAAATTCAAAAATAATTCACAGCAAATAAAGCAAAACCCATACCAATGAGTCCACACGAACCCCTCCCCAGCGTGATACAAACATGATAATCAAAAAAAAAATTAGTGTGCTTAAGACCACACGACTAAAAAACTTCTTTCGCTCCATCTATTTAGCTGAAATTTATACGAGTAATATGGACTCTCCATATTATAAATTTCAGCTCCGTAGCTCAAACTTTGTTTTTTTTTTTTTTTAAATTGTGGGGGAATTTTGAAAATATTTACACATGAGCATCAAGGGCCCCTGGAGAGTCTATATTATAAAAAAAATTCCGTCCGGCCTGAAAATCTGACGATGACGGTGACGCTCTATATTACCAACTAATGGACACAATGACTTTACTCACTTTCGGTAGATTCCATCTGTCGGAAACTGTTTTAGATATAGCTTTTTCCTTTGGATCGGTTTGGATAGATGATGAGCTTAGTATTGCTCTCTATTAAGGAGGTTCAAGTGTGTTTTGTTTACCCATTCCACGAACCTTTCCGTCGACTAAATTGTATGGGTTGTAACAAAAGAGTGTACGTTTGTCTACATGTCCGTTACGCCGGAAGTCTACGTTTGTCTACACCTCCGTTGCGCCGGAAGTCTACATTGGCCTACACTTCCGTGTCGCATTCACCAGCTTAGTCCCCAAGTCAAGCGTGCGTAAAGAAGTTTTACTTCAAAAAAATAGGAAAGGGTTACAGTCCGCTTATGCGAACTGTTGGATACCCTGTTCCTACTCCAATCCCTCATAAAGTGGGCGTGGGAAAAGTCTAGGTATAAGTGAATTGTTTAGAACGCTCTACATATTTTGTGATACAACAATTAAAGGATTGTATCGAAAAACAAAGTTTTTGTAACAAAAAACGACCCTTAAAAGTGGGCATGGCAGAAAACTTCATAAAAAGGAATTGTTCAAAACGACTTTATCTACATACTTTGCGAAGAATTGAAGCATAATACGGTCGTGAGCCCATCGTTGGTGCGTGATATTCGCAGCAGGCGATTAGGAATACGTCATAGGTGGGATCTTGCCTTTATGTTGAAGCAACGAGTGGCACGCTTGCGGTTGCACAGCCTCAGCTCGTCGTTGGGTGGGATCTTGTTACTTGTAATTCGATCTATGCATCAAACATTTATCGTGCCGAAGAGAATGGAGGGGGGAAATATATAATAATCCACAGAATAGAACGTTAACGTAAATTAATAATACCTAGCACACGCGTCGTACAATAGGGTTAAGGGACGATGACGTAAAGAATGGTACGAGGACACAAATTAGAGTGGTATGAACCGACACATTACAGTTCTGTGTGACATCATTGATGGTATTGACGTCTTGGCGGACCCTCCCCTTGCATACGGCAAAATACCATACGCACCATGGCCTATCCGTTGCCTGATTATATTCGGAAAAGCCCCAAATTCAATCTGAAGCACCGATCCTCTCACATCTCAACAACTTCGGAACTTAAGTTAACAACACATATTTCAATTAAAATAAATACCAATCGGATAAACATTTACTTTCATACCTTTGTTTGTATGTATGATTATTGAAAAATGGAAATTCGAATAAAAATTATTGCGATAAAGGACACATTAGGAACTTAGATTTAAAGTTTCAATTAATTTGCTTTGTTTTAGCTGATTGATTTTACGTTATTATTATTTACTTGTCACTACTTTTTACAAATTTTAGATACCAAAAGAACATTTTTTGAATTTTGAAAGCCAAAGAAAAGTAGGTTGTTACTCACGTTTGCTCCGAAGTTTGTGCACAAAATTTGTTGTCTCTGCATTCTCGTTGCTTTCAGGCTTTTTTTGGTAATTTTACGCTCTTTTTCTGTGGCTTTTCACATATATTTAAAGGTAATATTGGAAGGCAATTTTTTTTAATTTGATTTAAGTTAGAATAGGAAAATTTTAAATTTGGATTGGTAAGGTAAGTAAGTATCAGTATTTGGTTTCGGTTTTTGTTTGTATATGGGGTAGCTCTGCATTTTGTGGAGATTTTTCCAAAGTGCTGCTTCCAGTGGAATTAGCGGAACACTTAAACTTTTATATCGCACGCGGTGCTCTCGTAGTCAATAATGATGGTATGCTTGCGGTTCTCTTTTCGTTGTGGTATGAAGACAATTTATTGATATTCACAAGTTGGCACAAGAGAAATCATTTCAAGAGCATCCATATTATGCTATATAAAGGACAAGGCAGATATTAGGAAACTCAGTATATTTGCGCGGAATGAATTTTACCTCGAGATACTGTGCTGCACCACTTGTGTAACTTGGATAATCCGCAATTAAGCCTTTATTTAGAGCTAGTTATAATTGGGGATACATTCCATTTTCCTGGAGACAGGTCAACGTGATTTTTATCCCCAAAAATGACAATAGGACAAGTGAACTGCCTAAATCATACAGACCCATCAGTCTAACATCTTTCTTTCTCAAAACCATGGAAAGACTTATAGATGTTCATATTAGGGATCAAAAAGTTAGAGGAGACTTTCAAGTCAAAGGAAATTGCACTTTGTGCCTTCTTGGACGTTGAGGGTGCCTTCGATAATACCGGATACGACTCGATGGCCAGGGCGATCAGTAATAAAGGTATTGAAGTATCGACGAACCAATGGATCAGAGCCATGTTGGAAAGTCGAATTATTACCTCCTCCTCTGGAGGTAAATCGGTGTCTGTGGCGGCAACCAAAGGCTGTCCCCAAGGAGGAGTACTCTCTCCCCTCTTATGGTCACTTGTCATCAACAACCTACTGGTCAGTCTACATAGACTAGGCTTTAACGCCATTGGTTATGCTGATGACCTGGCGATTATTATTAATGGTAAGCGTAGCGCAACCATTACTGATAGCATGCAAAAAGCGTTGCTACACGTCTCAGAATGGTGCATTAAGGAAGGACTTTCCATCAACCCTCTTAAAACCATCCTGGTACCTTTTACGCGAAAAAGATTGGTTAACTTTGAACCTATCACCGTAAGTGGTACACCCTTGAGTTACTCTAATGAGGTCAAATATCTGGGAGTCATCCTGGATAGGAAACTAAATTGGAACTCATACGTAAAGGCCGCCACTGATCGTGCCACAAGAGCTATGTGGGCCTGTAGACGCCTATACAGCAGAACTTGGGGTCTTAACCCCAGAATGATACACTGGCTGTAAACCATGATGGTAAGACCCATCATCACGTACGCCTCCATCGGTGGCCAGTACTTGAACGTACTACGGCTAACAGGCTCCAAAAGCTACAACGTGTTGACTGTCTGGGAATAACTGGTGCCATGAGCACATGTCCTACGGTAGCACTTGAAGCCATTATTGGACTATCACCGCTACAAGTATTCAACTCAAATAACTCAAATTAGTGGTGTGGGTCACCTGAAAATACTCAACTCAATCCAAAATTTGGACATGTTGTACACCATCCTTGACTTAATGGCAAGGGAATTTAGTTTCGATAAACTATTTGGAGTAGAAATACTAGACCGTTTTAAATGGGTCTCGGGAGTTCCAGCTGTGTACCCAAAAAGTCTGGTATGGTACACCGACGGATCAAAAATGGAGTCTGGAGTTGGTGCTGGTGTCTATGGACCCAACACCAGAGTCTCGATACATACGGGGATGTGTCCCACAGTGTTCCAGGCGGAAATCCATGCCATGAAGATCTGCGCTATCTTAAACTCCAACAAAGGAATTAAGGGCGCAAAAATACATATCTTTTCAGACAGTCAGGCGGCACTTCAGGCACTGTCGTCCAACACAATAGACTCTCTGACTGTAAGAAACTGCTGCTGCGCCTTAGAAAAACTAGCCAAAAACAACAAAGTTAAACTCGGATGGGTGCCTGGCCACCGAGGTTTTGTAGGGAATGAATCCGCAGATGAGCTCGCTCGAGCTAGTTCTGAAGCCGCTTTCGTCGGTCCCGAACCGTACATCAGTGTCAACTGGACTACTGCTCTACGGCTTATCAAAGATTGGGAGCAACAGACTCGCCTTAAACATTGGGAAAGCGCCCCCGGTCTGAGACAGTCCAAACGCTTGATTAAGCCCTACTCCTAGAAGGAAATCCTTACACTAAATAAGGAAAACATTAGATTGCTGGTTGGCTTTCTCACTGACCACTGCGGTCAGAGATATCATCTCAACAAAATAAATCTTAGTCCAACGTCAGAATGTAGATTCTGCATGGAGGACGGGGAAACCTCAGAACACATACTCTGTGAATGCCCGGCTCTGCATTGGTTGAGACAACGCCTTCTCCACAGAGAGCTGTTATCACTGGTGGAGCTTCGCAACTCTACCATAAAAGACGTGCTGAGTTTCATTAGGGAAGTCAGTCGCCTTTTGGTGTAAGTCAACCTTGTGACACAAAAGATCTTTTAGGTCGCAATGTCGGCCCTTGGGCAAGGGTTAAAAAAAAAAAAAAAAAGCCTGGTAAAAAGCTTCCATCCAGTAATTTTTATTTTTTTTTTTTAAATACACTATCAGTTCTGTGTCGTGGAGTGCTTAAAGCAAGCAACTATCACGAGCAGAAATTTGCCGGCACTAAAAGTGCTCCCACAGGCTCATCATTTAGTGCAGGTGTTAGTTAGGACAAAACAATTAAAAATACAATAATTATACACCTATAAAATACTAACACAAACACAAATCATGCAATTAAATTAAGACATTAAGGTATTATTGCGCAAAATATTTTTCAGCTTAATTTTACTAACATGCAAGTCAATCACATGATCATTTATATTATAGATTCTACTCATGCGACTAATAGGCTCATGCCTCCCATAATTCGTTCTATGATGGGGGCTAAACAATAAATCAACACTACGTAAATTATGGGCACCACACCGAAAATTAAAGCCAATAGATGACAGCAAGTCAGGTGCATCTATTTGACCGGATAAATCTAGTGGTTTCGAGTTATACGCCAGACCATTGGCTCCCTTTCTCAACCAATATTATTAAAGTAAGTCTAAGTGATTGTGGAAAATAATCAATTCCTCGAAAGGCCACTACAAAAAGGAAAAGTTGGAGAAATTACTTACGATGGCTGAGCACCACGACCAGTTTGATTGGGAGTTGAAAAGCGAAAGAGAGGGTGATCTCTCAATCAGAAGTTTATATGTTTGACACTTGTCAACTAGACAAAAATGCTTTATCGTAATGGCCGCCAATGATCGTAAGTGCTTAGGTCAAGTACACACTTAAATTTCCGGTGGAAAAAAAAGGAACTAAAGTACTAGATTATTTTCGGAAAGAAAATTTATTGAATCGAAATATTTTTCTTTTCTTATTTTTGATGAGATACGCCACAGAATAGGACTTCCATTTCGATGATTTCTTCAGTAAAAGGGTTTTTTTTTTAATAGTGGGCGTGTCAGTGGGCGTATTTTAAAAATATTTGAACATGAACATAAAGGGCCCCTAGAGAGTTTATATTTCAAATGTCATCTTAAAAAAACGGCTTCACCGAATTCAGTGTATTTTTTTCAGTTTATATTTACGTAAATTCGCGTGTATTAGGACAGTCGATATTATTTTTGTACGCGAGATAGGTACCATGAACGAACAAATTCTTCATCAACATACACACGTATACATCTCCTTAAAAAAATTAGAAAACAATTTATATACATTTAAAATTATTATAAATTGGACTTATTTAACGTCCCCAATGTTGGGAAATTAATCAGTCTTTTTGTCAGTCTTTATAACAAAAAAACAGTCGGAACGAATTCAGTATTAATTCTTCCAGATCATATTTACATCAATACGCGTCGATTAGGAATATGACGAAGTTGATAAATGAAATTTTTGATATGCGAGAAAACGTGAACGTACTCGTACATTTGTGCACGTACGTACGTACTCACATACACACTAACGCACAGGTATACATCTTCATAAAAACATTTGAGATACATATTGTGAACTTTCTAATTTGAAATTATGTTGTTAATTACGATTTTAATTTTCGGACAAATTACAATAACTTACCCAGTAACTGGAAAGTTTAAAAGTCTCCCCGCACTTAATTTTTTCATTAATTTTCTTTAAAACAAAAGTATAAAAGTTAACTATACTTAATATGCAACGAAACTTAGCAGCTAGGTGAACCTCCATTGTTTTTTATGACTTCCTACAGTCGGTTTTTCATCGAATGGAAATCGTATCCTGGGAAAACTTATTCCATTCCTTAAGTAAGATGGATTTCAGGTTAGCTTTGCTGGATATTTTATGCTGATTTTGGGTTGAGATCTGGGGGCTGAGCAGGGTATTTAATTTGTGTTCTGACATTGCGTAGCAGTCAGTGTTTAACTATCATCGACGTATGCTTGGGGTCATTGTCTTGTTGAAATATAAAACTATTCTCCTGGGTCTCGGGAAGCACTTGAAAGAAGATTTCCCTTGAGCTTATTCAAATACCCAAATTTGTCCATCATGCGCCCATTACATTGCCGCCGCCATGCTTTACAGAAAGTGTTGGGCTTTTCTTATTCAAAGCAGAGTTTGGACTCATCCACATCATATGACCGACGGCCATCTGAGCCAAAGATCTTTGATTTACTTTCGTCAGTAAAAAAAATTTTGATCTCCAGGATAGCTTTCTTATTAGTTTTCCGGGTAAATGGCTTCTTCGACTAACTCCACCATGAAATTAATTTCTAGTCAACAGATTTCTTATTGTCTGAGGACACACATCAATTGCAGCTGTGGATTTCAATTAACCGGCAAGAACTGGAGCACTCTGCTTAGGACCCTCTGCAACACTTCACACTAATCGCTTCTCCGTACGACGATCAATTTTCCTTGGACAGCAAGATCTTGGTTTATTAGCTATTATTTTCGTTTTTTTGAATTGTTCCAACACGTACTGAATAGAGGAACGAGGTCTTTTAACAATTTTCGCAATTTAGCATAAAGATTTTCCAGCAAAGCTAACCTGATATCCATCTTGCTTGAGGAATGGAATAGGAATTCCTGAATATGACTTCCAAACTAGTTTATTCGAAAGAACAAAGGAGGAGGAGAACTATGTTTTGATTTTACTTTTTTTCAATAAAATGTTTTTTCATCTCTTTGATTTCTGGTGGCTTCCAGATTGATTTTTTTTTCAAATTCAGTAGTTTAACAATGTTTACAAAATAAATGAACTGCTGTATGGAGACTTTTTGAGCTATGTGTATTGTGTATAATAAACTAGTAATAGTTGCATAGATATAATATAATTTGTATTTGTATTTATTAACTTCCCAGTGGAAGTTCTTGTAATGGGGCCGATTTTGTGAATCGCGGATTTTGACATATCTCCACGTTTCAAGGTCACCAGAATCCAAATTCAACGTTTTTATAGAGATGTCTGTCCGTGTGTATGTACGTATGTGCGTATGTACGTATGTGCGTTCGGAATTACCTTTAGCCACGATTATCTGGAGAACCAAAGATGATATTGCCCTGCGGGTCGCACCCAAACCACTTTTTTTCTTAATAATTTGCTGTGCAATAGGAATAACATTCTTTGAGTGCACAGTTAACACGCGGATATGCATGGCGACATATTTTACGTTTATAGAAGGAAAATAAAAACAAATATGGGAACATTTTAAGTAATACTAAAAATAAAAAAAGTAATATTGGCATTCGCATTAAAAATAAAAGTTAAGTGACGATAAACGGGAAAAACATCAATGAAGATTACTAAGATAAGAAACCCCTAAAGATAAAAAACTCCTTTGGTTGACCTTGGTTCTTATATTAAGGGGAAGTTTGATTAAAAAGACGAATGGTATGAATGAAAAACTGCCTACGTGATATCGTGCAAGTGTAAACATTAGGCCTGATACCACTAGAACGAAAAGACTGAGAGAAAAAGATTTTACTGTACAAATAAGCAGGTTGTTTTTCGTTTAAAATTTTAAATATTATTGCGTAAGCTCTAAAATTTAAAAAATGCTCAAGAGTGCATCCTAATATTTGCCGAGAGTGGCTCGATACATGATCGTATCTTCATAGATTGAATACAAATCGTGCGATTGAATTGAAAGCAACGCTTAGCCTACGCCTGGAGTTAGCATCTGTGCTAGCAAACAACTCACAGCCATACATGATTAGTGGTACGATCAGAGCTTTTACCAATTTAAGTTTGACAGTAGTAGGTAAGTTGTCCCGACAAACTGATAGACCCCGCAGAGCACCCTAAATTATGGATATCACAGAATTAATGTGGTCACTCCAAGTGAGGTTATTTTGAAAATAATACCACGGTTTTTAATCTTAGACACCATTTCTACCCGCATACCATTTAATAAAGTTTGAGGTAGGCGAGACGCAAAGTAAATGCTTATAAATTTGGTTAGATTTTGTTTTAGAGGGATTTAGGAGAAGCCTACGATTTTGCTTGGAACCAAACGATTTTATGGGTACATTAGGGTGGTCCTTATTGGTAAGAAATACATTGTTTTTCTTTAATTTCGCGGACCACCACGAAATTTGATTATATACCATAAGAAACTATTTCAGTTTTTTTTTGGAATTTTTTAAATGAAATTTAGGGGTCGCTACCAAGGTATTTTTTTTTTATACTCAGGACATAAAAAATATTACAAAATCTTCAAAGATGGATGGCAATGTTGATTTTCTTAATTTGGATTTCAATTGACCGATAAGCCAAACCTTACTTTGATTTCTATTACTATTGATTACTATTACGTTACAAATAAACGGGTGCGCTCTCGTAAATGACTTATTAGAACAGCAGAGGGGTCGAGGCGAGGGCTTTGTGTAAAAATGTTTACGCTGGTAGCGACCTCTAAATCTTAACAAAAAAAAAAAAAAACCTATTTCATATTAAGAGGTATATAATCAAATGCGAAAGTGGACCGGGCATAATTTAAAAGTCGAAAAATAAGGACCACCCTAGGGTACATACTTAGAAAAAAGATACGATAAAAGTTCATTTAGTATTTCAACTTGGTAATTTACATCTAGTGTACGAAACATAGTCCATCTAGTGTACGCAAAACATAGTCCCAGTTCAGAGAAATACATTCCCTTATCAGGGTCACACGATCAAGATCATAATACTCGTATTGTATAATTTCTTCATTAATAGAAACTTCAGTTGGTATGTCAAGAGTCATGATGGGAAAAAACAGGAAAGGACAGTTGGGAGTAATGTCTTAGTAGATTGGCATCAATTGTGAGGATCACATCTATCAACGAAGGCATGTACTGGGTTGTCTGGGACACATCAGCAAACGACATATTAAACGAGATAACAATTTTCATTAAATACGGACGCGATACATTATTGAGCAGATTTATATTTATGTCACCACAAGGAATACATTTAGGAACAAGTGAGGAAATATGATCTAGCATATCGCTAACGATAGTGTAGTAAGCAACATTAGGAGGGATACAAATTGATCCAATATTGCATTTGTTATTACCAGTTAATATTTCCAGGAATAGGTATTCAAATTGTCGGTAGATAAGGAACATCTTACAGGTTTAGCTTTCAAATTTTTTTTTGTGTACATCGCAACGCCTCCTCCAATTCGATTATGTTTGACATTTTGCACAAAGATCTGCATGTAAAGGCTTACAAAATACAGTAAGCACAAGAATTAAGACCAACTGACCACGCATTGCATTGGCAATTCGTTAATTGGCCCATAGACAAGCAACAACGAAATGACAATTTTTTCAAGCAAATTATCTCCACCGATGAGGATCATTTTGAAATTTGCGGTTATGTCAATAAACAAAACTGTCGCATTTGGGCTGAAAATCCTAGAGGATTGTGTGCAATGGCGTAGCGAGTGGGGCAAGGGAGGCACAGGCCCCCGGACGGCATGTGCGAGGGCGGTAGATGTGAGGGGCGGCAGGTGCAAGGAGCGGCAGGTTAATTTGTTTAAATATGTACATATATACAATTTACAAAACGGATTCTTTTTTCAGTCCAATGAATTTATTTGCAAAGTTTACCAGCATTACCACTGCTTCACAGTAAGTAATCAGCTATTCCTTGCGTTTCTTAACAACAAAATCCAAATATTGTTTAAATATAGTTGTCAATAGTTATGACTCCGACTCCGGATCTGACTCTGGCTCTGTCTCTGATTCTCTCATTGAACACATTGACACTGAGACTTATAAAGCATTGTAATCAGCTAAAAATTTAGATGATATGTTAAAGTGACCTAATGATATAGATGAAAATATGAGACTACTACTTGCGCAACGCGGTCCAGAAGTAGTGCAGCATGTAAGCGACACGGTTTCTATTGCACTGACAGAAACGACGAGGCTGCTAACGAAAGATGGTTTTATCACACGTTGACTAACGGCGAAAAAGTATTACATTCTTGGATGTCTTATTCTCCTTCTAAATCGTCATTATTTTGCTTTTGTTGCCGTTTGTTTGAAATTCCGGACAAAAACTAAATCTCAAAGTAGCCACGCATAAATCAAGTCCCGAACACAACCAAAATCTTTGCAAATGGAAGGAGTTAGAGGCCAGACTTCGAACAGAAGAGACGATTGACAAAGGTAGGAAAATATCGTAGCCAAAGAAACAAA
The DNA here is from genome assembly GCA_949715645.1 of Portevinia maculata. Lineage (NCBI taxonomy): Eukaryota > Metazoa > Arthropoda > Insecta > Diptera > Syrphidae > Portevinia > Portevinia maculata. The sequence goes on along the minus strand of OX454526.1, from coordinate 33,878,918 downwards.
AAAATGGCAGTACATTCCTACTAGACTGGTCATATTATTAAATTCCTCGCGAGACGGAATTTGACTTTTCGTGGCCACAGAGAAGAAATTACCAATACAAATAGCTTCGACAACCTCATTAAGTTCAGAACCCTTATCCTCTTGCATGGTATTATACAGACCCAACAGCCTGAGTATTTGTATAGCAGATTAAATTTTCCCAGTTCACAAAGAACAGCCATCATGATTCGGCCCAGATTCACTTGCCTGCAATCTGAGCGCTCATTCTTCGTCCATGCCACTCTCCTATGGAACTCTTTACCAATTACACTGAGGAGAACCACAAACACAACTACATTCAAAACTTATCTTTTCAAACACTTGGCCAGTGATACATAAATATAAATTTTAGAGTTTCTTTTTTTTTTTAAATGTTTTTTTAATTGTTTTTGTTATTGTCTCTCTTATGTAAGTTCTCAATTAAATTCCTTGTAATTTGCTCTCATCTATTTATAATGTTAAATTTGCTCTTGAACCTAAAATAATTGTAAAGCCTTCACTAATTATAAGATGTAATCTTACTGTGAACTATTCTTTGAATAATAATAATAATAATTGCCTCTTGGGTCAAATAGGGGCAACTTTTCAGAACTGGTGCACCTACTTGCAAATAACGATCCGGTGCTTCGAGAACACATTTTACGAATAAAAATGCGTGGAAAAACTATCACTTATATGTCACCAGAAATTCAAAACAAGTTCATTAATATTTTAGGCGATAACGTTTGTCACCGAATTTTCTCTCAAGTTAAAAAGGCCAAATGTTATTCCATTTTATTCGATAGCACCCCAGATGTATCACACAGAGTTCAAACCAGTCAAGTATTGCGTTATCTTAAAATTAAAAATCAGAAAGTAGTACTAGTGGAATCTTTTATTGATTATATCGAAACAAAGAACAAAACAGCTGAAGGCATTTCTGACATGATTTTAAGTAAGCTAAACGCTGGTGGTCTTGATATAATGGATTGCAGATGTCAAGCATATGACAATGCTGCTGTCATGGGTGGAAAATAAATGGAAGTGCAGCAAAGACTGAAAGACATAAACCTGATGCAGTCCTGGAAGCAGAATACCTGGAACCATTATGAGGGAATTTTCAAAACCTTTCAAAAAGTAACGGAGGCAGACGAAAGACTAAACACAAGGACGGATGTGGGAGCATTGCTTATAGCATTGCAATCGTTTTCATTCCTGTCTTTTTTGGGTTTTTGGAAACCAGTACTACACTAAGTTAATGATGCCCAAATATACTTGCAAATAGAAGGACTCAATCTTCATCAAAAAGCTCAAAAAACAAATGCATTACAGATCTTCTTTACAGAAAAACGAAATGAATTGGTAGACGGTGCTTTTACATTATTAATGGAACGTCCCAGGAAAATAAAAAAAAAACATATTTTTGGTGACGGAAATATAGATTCTTCCTTAGACAGAGTCAGTGCTGAATTACAGCAAAGATTTCAACAGCTCGTTCGTAATTTATTGCAATCTAATTTACTGTAATAAAATTAAAAATTTGAAAAAGCTAAAGAAAAAAATAAATAAATAGAAAATAAATTACAAAAAATAATCGGATTCTGTTTTTCTGAAGAATTTTAATTCAGATAATTTAAGTTTGCATCTTCATTTTTCCTTCACTTGCTAAAAAAGTAGTACGAACAACAGTTGACAAAATTTTGAAGAGAAATTTTACCAAGTTTATTGATATACATATGTGTAGGTAAAACTGGTTGAAACCGTAGACAAAGTTTTTTTTTTAGTGTGTGAAAAAATTACTAGGGGCGGCATAAATTGGGTCTGCCCCGGGCGGCTCCAACCCTCGCTACGCTACTGATTGTTTGAAAGCCCAAAGAATCCAAAAAAAAAAGTTACTAAAAAAGTTGGTCCATTTTTCTTCGAAGATGAAAATAGCAATGCAGTTACTGTGAATGGAGCTCGATATCAAGAGTTGATTAGAAACTTTTGGTGGAGTCAAATGGAAGATATTGATGTGCAGAACATGTGGTTTCAACAGGATGGTGCAACCTGCCACACAGCAACGAACTCAATCGATCGTTTGAAAGAGAGGTATATAGTCGCATAATTTCCCGAAGAATAGATGAGAATTACCCTCCCAGATCATGCGATTTAATACCACTGGATTTTGTCTTATGGGTGTTCTCGAAGGGTAAAGTTTATGCCGATAATCCTCAAACTACTCGTATTCAACACCTCAAAGACCATATCATTGAAATGCTTTATTGTGTTCTTCGGCTGTTTGGTCATTGAACCACCATTATGCCAAAAAGTGATTCAAAATTTTGGTAAAAGGCTGAGAGTCTGCCGGGATTGTAGAGGAGGTCATTTGGACGACATTCTATTTCATTATTAATCGGAACCAATGTACATTAATTTCCAACTAGGGGTCGCCCCATGGTCGAAATTCGACCAATTAATTCTATAAGTGAAAAAAAACAAAGTCGACTGTTATACATATTAATCAGAGAATGGAATTTTTCGACATTGCATTCTCTGATTTCACATGATACAAAATTTGTCCGCCATTTTCAAGTAACTTCAAGCATTTTTAAGTAACTTCAAGCATGTCCAAGTAATTTCAAGTATGTTCAAGTATTATCAACTAACTTCAAGTTTTCAAGCATTTTCAAGAAACCTCAAGTATTTTCAAGCATTTTCAAGAATCTTCAAGCATTTTCAAGTACCTTCAAGCATTTTCAAGTAACTTCAAGCATGTCCAAGTAACTTCAAGTATACTCAAGCATTATCAAATGCATAACATGCACAGCAATGTTGTTGTTGGTAACTTCAAGTAACTTGAAGTATTTTCAAGCATTTTCAAGTAACTTCAAGCATTTTCAAGTACATAACTTGATGATATAAAATTTGTCCGTTCCGATTGGCAGATTATTGCCTCACACAGCAATGTTGTTGTTGTTGTAATTTCATCCAATTCACTTCATTTTACCTGCTGTAATTAATAATGTGTGTTGTGGATAATTTTTATATTGTACACCTCTATGTATTGCCCCCTACCCAAATGGTGCAGGGAAATAACTTCACGGGCAATAATAAGTTATTGCTCACCATCAGTGGGCAATAACTTCACAAAAAAAAGTGAGGTTATTGCCCACTCGAGGTGATGTTATTCCCCATGTGAAGTTATTGCCCGTGAAGTTATTTCCCTGCACCTACCCAAATATATATAGTGTTGCCATATCTATGTGACGTATAATAGCAAAAAATTGAAAACGTTATAGCCAACTCCGTATTAATATGTATATAGATAAAAATAAATACAGATTTCACACAAATTATGTCTTTCATTCAAATTTAAAATGATACCTCAAATTTGAACACCCTTTAGATTGATGGTAGTCCAGACTCTACGTGTATTGCATAAGTCGGTGTGGAATTCGGCAATAAAAAAATGCGTTTGAAGAAAGTTCTTTGAACCGCCTCAAATTCTTCAAAGGAAATTACTCCAAAGGCTTGTGTACCATAGCACATATAGGCGTTGACTGTTGCATTGAACACTTTAAATTTGGATGAATAGTCGATATTCTGTTTAGCATAAAATGTTGGCCACATTTTTTGCTCGTTACGAAGTCGCCAAGCCTCTTCAGGAAGTTTTCTACATTTTCGGCTGTCAAAAACCATTGTTTTTGGTATGGAGTGGCCGCCAGCAAAACCAGATCATTAGCGGAAAGCAAGACTTTGATAAGAGTTCCCGCAAAGAGTACACCGCCAGGAAGAATAGAAGACACATCATCAATGAAAAGAGCGAATAACAAAGGGCTCAGAATGCATTCCTGTGGGACACTTGCAGTTGTAACGAACCACTCTGATAACTTGGAACCGTCCCATACTGCAGCACTGGATGACGAGAGGAATTTGAAATAAAGCATTAAAAAATGTTGAGATACTCCAATAGTCGTCAGTTTATAGAACAACGCCTGTCTATTTAAAAGTTAAGATTGTGTAAAAAAAATAAAAGTGAAACCGTGATAATGGCGTTGTTGTGGCAAACAAATATTTTTGTTTGAAAACAAACTAAGTTAAACCATTTATTTATACCCTATTCTAAGGGTATATTAATTTTGACGCATAGTTTGTAACATACCTTAATATTGCCCGTAGACCGCTAAAAGTTACTATATTTTTTTTTTTAAATATCTTTATTTCGTGATAATGTACAAAACTTAAAACTAAAAAGTATTAACAAGCTTTATTAAAAATTGTAATTAACAAGAAATAGATACAAGCATTCTGTTGTCATAAGGACAAGTGGCAAATGCTCGATTACAAAAAATATTCAAAATAAACTAAAAATTCATTGGTGGGGACTACAATGGAAATCATTTATACAGGTAAATTTAATACAACTTACAAAAAAGAAGCAGATAGCATTTTGTCAATATTTTGAAGATGAAGATAGCAGATAAACAAAACCAAAAAGTAATAAGGGGAAATAAATAGTGAAACATAAAACACCAATTGCAGTTATAGAAAAATTTAAATTGCTTGACTCAAAATGGAAAGCATACTTTTGTGGTCTAGTGTGAAAAGCCAAGTTTTTGTTTTCTTTAAAAACCAAGTTTTTAATCTCTCACATCTAAGATCAACGGGCAATTTGTTAAATAAACGAAGTACATTAGCTGTGTAAAAGTGAGAAAAATGTGCTTTCTGAACCCTAGGATTAGTGACTAAATTGCTGCTGTTAACTCGTAGATTATGACTGGAATATAATCTAACAACATCATAGCCTGAGTTATCAAAAAATATTTTAAGTACTTTGTAAACATACAAATGCCTCAATGGAAGAATTTTAAGTTTCCTGAAAAGCTCAAAGCTAGGGGTACGACGATTAACTTTAAACATAATCCTAATCGCATGCTTTTGTTTAACAAGAAGAGGTTCTAATTTGTTAGAATGCGTCCCACCCCAGCAAGTAAGTCCATATTGCAGCTTGGAATTAATCAAACCATAGTAAACTGACTTTAGAATAGGTAACTGGCAGTATAGACTCAGATGATAAAATTGCCTTACGACGTTATTCAAATAATGCTTTATAGAAGAGGTATGGTCAATCCAACTGAGTTTGAGATCAAGAATAATACCCAAGTATTTGAAACTATCAACGCATTTGATTTCAAAGCAATTTTCAGAGCAATGTGTATTATCATTAAATACTTTAATGTTGGTATGTGGACATAGACTTCCCAAGCGAAATTTAGAGCAACAAGGTGAATGAAATAGCAAAGGCATATCTCTACAAATATTCCCGGTCAAGTTAAACAACATATATTTGGTTTTCTTACTTATAATAAGTTTGTGCAAATGGAACCATTTTCTTAAAATCTCCAGGTCATTGTTCATTGAGGAAAACAAATTAAGATAACTGCCATCTGAGTAGGATAAAGCTGTATCGTCCGCAAATGCTGTTAGCTTACCTTTGAAAGGTTGGATAAATAAAGAATTAATAAAGACAATAAACAGTAAAGGACTCAGCACCGAACCTTGCGGAACGCCCATGTTAATTAAATTTGTAGAGCTGCAGCTATTTTTAATTTGTACTACTTGCTTACGGTTTCTTAGATAGGACTCAAGCCAGTCATATATGAAACCTCTAAAACCCGCTTTGCATAATTTTCTCAATAAGAGATCATGATCAACCATGTCAAAAGCCTTAGTTATATCAATAAATAACGTTGCAGGAATCATTGATTTGTTAAGACTGTTGTAGATTTCACTACATAGCTTTAACACCGCATCTTCTGTACATCTTCTGTACATTGCGGAAGCCAAATTGCAACTCACTAAAGAACATTGTTTTATCTAAAAAGGAAACCATTCTGGACTTTATGCCTTTTTCAAAAATCTTTGAAAATACGGAGAGAAGAGAAATTGGACGGTAGTTATTTAGACATGAAGATTCGCCTTTTTTATATAGTGGTATTACACGGGCAAGTTTTAGAGAATCAGGAAAAATACCTCTCTGAACACTAAAATTAAAGATGTAACTCAAAACATCAGAAATGTAAAAAGATTTTTCAATCGCATAATGATATTATGAATTTCAAGAGATGTGAAATGTTCGAAAACGAAACTTGATGATTGAAAAGCGCAATCTTTAATGTCACTTTTACAATTACAGAAATTATAAATAATAGAAGGAGTGTTACCTACAAAGTTTGAAATATGAGAAAAGTAATCATTAAATAAATTTGCAACTTCGAGTGGTTCTGATATGTTTACATCATTGGAATTAATAACGATGTCAACAGAAGGTTTAGTCGGTCTACAGTCCGCTTGGGCGAACTGTTGGATACCCTATTCTTATTCCTATCCCTCATAAGTGGGCGTGACAAAAGTCTAAGTATGGTTGAATTGTTAAGAACGCTCTACATATTTTGTTATATAACATTTAAAGGATTTTATCAAAAAAAAACGCTCCCTAGCTCAAACTTAGGTGTTTCAATAAAATTGTTTTATTTAATTGTGGGCGTGTCAGTAGGCGGATTAAAAAAAAAAAACACATGAGAATAAAGGGCCCCTAGAGAGTATATATTATAAATTTCAGCTCCCTAGCTCAAACTTTGAATTTTCAAAAAAAAAAAAAAAAAAATTGTGGGCGTGTCAGTGGGCGGATTTTAAAAATATTTACACATGAGCATAAAGGGCCCATAGAGAGTATATATTATAAATTTCAGCTCCCTAGCTCAAACTTTGGATTTTCAAAAATTAATATACCCTTAGAATAGGTTATAAAAAAATTGTTTTATTTATTTGTGGGCGTGTCAGTGGGCGGATTTTGAAAATTTTTTATCCCGAGCAGTTTTAGGAGTCATAGATCATATATACAAAATTTCAGCTTTCTAGCTCAAAATTCGATTTTTTCCAAAATTTTGTTTTTTTTGAGTTTGTGGGCGTGTCTGTGGGCGGATTTCAAAAATTCGTAAACTTGATTATTTCGGGACCCTAGAGAGTAAATGGTTAAAATTTCAGCTCTCTAGGTCCAGTTTAAAGGCCTAATTTTTGGCTACAGACGGACGGACGGACGGACGCACGGACGGACGGACATGGCTAGATCGACATTACTATCGATGCTGATCACAAATATAGTAACTTTTAGGGGTCTACGGGCAATATTAAGGTATGTTACAAACTATGCGTCAAAATTAATATACCCTTAGAATAGGGTATAACAATGTCTTTAGATCGCTACATCAAAAGCTGCAAAAGCCCTATTGGTGAACGTTTTTTTGCTTTTTTTTTGCTTTAACTTACTTTCTCAGGTTTTTTGTAAACCTATAACTCCATAGATTTTACTCTCCCATAGATTTTGTGTTCTTCTTTTGGAAATTTTTAAATGATATGAATATATAATACATAATTGTCTTTTCCAATTAATTCTTATTATAACATTTTATATACTACGAGTATTATTCTACAAAGTAATTTATTTGTCGATTTATTTTTTATAGAATTTATTTTTAAAAACTATCGTGTTGCCACTCTGAGCTATTTCTGAGCAATTTCTTCAAACATTGTTTTTTAAATGCTTTGCCAGAGTATGCCAATACTGTAAAGCATCTAAATCACCATTATCGCCATTATGATTTTGGATTAATCAATTCTTTTGAATAAACAAAAGTAGCCGCCATTGCGAATTACGATGTCAACATCATTGAATGCATTTACAAGTTTGGTTCGTTATGCCCCCCCCCCCCCCCCCCCCCAATACAAAGGCAATACCTCAAAAACGAACGAAGTTATTTAAAAAGAAATTAGATATTTTAGCATTTACTATCAAATACGTAAAACTTACGTGCATACCTACTTATAACTTTGTATAGTGCAATTAAAAAAAGGTAAAATGCTTCTTTCGAACGATCCAGTTCTGATTTTTGTTTTTATAATAGATAATAGTCTTTACTACAAAAAACAAGTACACCATTATTTCTTTGCGAATCCAAACACATGGCAAATACAGAAAAATAACCTCTAATTATAGCCATGTTACAATGGAAGGGAAGAACATAATGCTAATCGCGTCCTGCGTTGCCTATGGCCCTGAAAATGCACTCAAAGAACAAAAGAAATGGAAAACCACTTAAATGCAAACAACGAAAACACAACCCTTCGTTGAAGAGCATTAGCAATTCGAATTAGTTTCAATATCAGCGCTTTTCTTCATGTCCTATGTCGTTTCTATTCTCTAAAGAAGAAAAGGATATAATGATGGATTTTTTGTCCACCTAATGTCAGGTTCAGATAGATTTTTATATTTGCTTCTTTTGTTTGTCAATTCTTAGGAATTCAATGATTTTCAGTTAAAATTCGAAAAACAATTTTGACGAATGTAGGCAGAGTGTCACAAAAGGTCTTTAAGTGAAATTCAGTAGTTTCAATAGAGTGCGGGATGTCGAGGTCGAAAAAAATGGATTTAATGTCTATAGTGGTCCTTTTTTATTTGTTTGATATCTGCAGCTCATCGATTATTTTTAAATATAGATACATGATACATTATTCATTAATCGAAAATTGTAGGAATAGTAGGAATATTATATGTCATATTTTAATATGACGAGGATGCTGATGCTATTATTGACGCTCATATTAATGTTTATTATAATAAAATAGATTATATGCATTGGAAATATCCTTTGTCATGACAGCAATTATTGAAAATAATACGAAATGATTTTTTTATCAAACTATCCATATCTATCTCAATATAAAAACCAAGTGTCACTGTGTTTGTACAAGCTAATCTCTGAAACCGCAAAACCGATTTCATTGAAATTTTGTGAATGTGGAATGTGTATGGGGTATGGTTACAGGTTGGAAAATAGTATAGTTTTGGACCTGATATTCCAGATTATAAATATTATACAAAAATCAATGAACCCATGTGCCTATATGAATATGCATGTTTGTGTCTACGTGTCAGTCGTTGTTGGTACTTGCGCGAAAGTTTATGAAATAGTACAATTTACTAAAGCTATACCATGCGGAGAAAAGGGTGACCGGGCATAGGGGCCTTCCAGGGAACTATTACCTACCCCTACCCAGCATGCGTTGCTGCGCCTAATGTTGTAATTCAGATTTTAAGATTTTAACAGAACAACGTTCCAGATGGTCTTCTATATGAATAAAAATTAAATGCTGTTCGTTGGTAAGCGCATCACTTGAAAACGGCTGGACCGATTTGGCTCTTTTTTCAAATGTTCGTTATAGTCCGAATAAAGTTTTTGCAGAAAGCCGAATTGGAAATGTTGCTAGGAAAATCATAAAACTCGAGACAAATGGAAAATTTTCGCATGAGCTCGAGACCATAATTCAGGATTCACACGATGGATATCCTAGGAAGGAAAGCCAATGACACGGAAAGTCGGAAAATTTGAACAAACTGAAAGCATCATAGTATTAGTATGCACATGTACACTCGATCATAATTTTAGTGACCATCCGTCCTTTAATTAAGAGGACAGTAATTTCTTTTAACCTTTAGCCTGTATTTTTTATATTTGATAAAGGACGCCTTGTATCCTTTCTTTTTGATGCTGTCCTTTAAATCCTGGAGGAAAATGCACAAGTAACGAAAATAATAAATTTCAGGTTTGCAAATTGGGTGGCAACTGAAAGAGTATTTTCAATAATTAATAATGTTTGGAAAAATGAAAAATCACAAAAAAATTTCAATGCTGTTAAGGGTGTTCTTATAACGAAATATAATTTCTGCTAAACCCGCAAGGAAGTTGGAAATATTTTAAATGATTAAATATTTTAAAAACACGAAAAGTACGCTTGATCAGTATAATATACTTGATATTAAGCTGTGTAACTTTTAAAAAGAATTATCATTTCTAAAACTACCTAAGTACCTTTGGACTTTATGTTTTGTTCTTGCAATGTAGGACGGTATTCACAAATTATTAAGATGTTATTGCTTTTAACTTAAGAGTAATATGAACCACTCATAAATCTTTTGAGCGCTCATAAATCTTCATTAATAATGGTAGGTGAATATTACTTACGAGGCTTTCAATTTAGTGTTAATTTTTTTAAATTTAAATAAATAGGTAGGTATACCTACAAAAAGTTTGTAAATAAGCACCCTTGACAAATATGGTCACTGTAATTATCACCGAAAATAGGAACTACATATTTGGTTAATTTGTTTTTATTTTGATCGTTGGGCCCCCGGGAAGCCGGGCGTGTCTGCTGGTTTTCAATAAAGATATTAGATATCAGTATTATAATAATTAATGTGTTTAATTTTAAAATTCAAATGAAACCTCATATTTAATGCTATAATAATATTTCATATCAATGCATAGAGACTTATACAATATATCCTTAAAGAGTAAAAGATTTGTCGATTCATAAAGTTACAAAAAGAAAAATAAAAGCTTAACACTTTGTAGAATTTAAATTCAATTCAGGGAAATCATAAACTGATATAATAGAAATTCATTAAAAGCAATGAAAGAGAAGGAAGTGACAGAAAAAGAAGGAGAAGATTGCATAAGGAAATAAGTCAGAAAAAAAAAACACTCATCATTACATTAATGCCACCAGCACGTCTTGAGTTTCATCTCGATTAGCGTAGTTCAGCCTATTAAGAAGGATATTAAGAAGATGTTATGTACTGGCACAATGTTTAACGATCTAAGAGAATGCCACTGACAGATGTTGTTGTAAAGGTAAGGTGTTTGACGTGTTTGACGTGTTTAACGTGTTTGCAATATACTGTGAAACAGCCTCAACATTCTTAGCTTAAACATATTTTCAAGAGTAACGCCACATATTGATTTGGAAAATTGAGAAATGTGGTCATACTTTGTTGATCAGAAGATATACCTGACTATATTATATTGTATGCAGCATTAGGTTTACGCTTGTGCTCATAATCACAATTGTAAAAAAAAGTTCACAACCGTAAAGCATAATAGGGAAAAGTAATATTTAAGCAAAGACGATTCTTATTTTTAAGGTTTTAATTTTGTGTTTGGTCCACAGCATACGAAGTCCTCCATAAACTCTTCCGATTGTCAATCTGGTATGGTTATTCCAAGAAAGTATATTTGCAGAGGACTTCAGTTTTAAGCAAATTCGATAAACGCAATTTGATAGTGTTCAGGATATATTTTGGAAAAGTCAGACATATCCATGGAATTTCTCTTCTTATGAGCATAATCCATTTTTCAGTGACCAATTCTGAATCTTATTTAAGGCCAAAAGGCAATAATTATAAGGTTATAGTTAAATTTAGAGCATCGGCATAAGAACCAATAATTTTGAATAAGTACCCTGTTAGTTTAACGTTAGATTTACTCATTATTGTCTAGTATGTAAGTTCATATAGACTAAAAATTAATAAAAATTAATTTAAAATCTTCGTTATCCTCAACTGCTGCATTTTCGACCAAATATAGAGGAAAGCTTTTCCATTATCTGAACATCATCAGCTTACATATCTACAGGGTGGCGCACGAATCATGCTACAAAAACAAAACGTAATGACTTTTTTTCTATTTAGATTTATTAAAATGACTGACTGGGATACCGACAGGAGGATTTGGAAAGTGCAGCGGTACCATGCTTTGCAGTCCTCCATTTCCGTTCAAAGGGAATTTAGGCGGCGGAAGTTTGGCGGCACTTCTCCGAGTAGATGGACAATTATGAGGCGGGTAAACATGTTTGCCGAATCTGGAAGCATCGCACGAAGACTGTACCATCGCGATCCCTATGTTCGGGCTCAAGACACAATCGCGGCTGTAGCATCGTTAATTCAGGAAAATTAAAGTGTTTCGACTCAATAATTATCGGCGCAAATTGGAGTTAGCAGACGGTCATTAGAACGGATAATTCATGATGAAGTTAACTTGTTTCCGTACAAAGTCCAAATTGCAAGCAAGCCTTTTAAATTGCTTGTTTATGTCTGATGAGGCCCATTTTGATCTAAACGGCAATTTAAATAAGCAAAATTGCCCTATATGGAGTGCATCTAATGCAGAAATACTCCATGAGACGGTACTGCATCCAGAACGAGTCACTGTGTGGTGCGCAGTTTCATCAAGGTGCATTGTGGGGCCATACTTGATTGAAGGAAATGGTGTAACACTATCTTTCAATGGGGACCGTTATTAAAAGATGTTGAAGGATTTTTACCCAGAACTGCGTCGAAGAAGTATCCATTTCAACAGTATTTCGTTCCAGCCAAATGGAGCAACTGTCGGAGCTCCAATGAAATTCACAAACAAATTAATATCTAATAACTTTACTTTCCGCTGGTTTAAATTGGTTTTAGGGGCCCAAAATGCTCGGGGATATTTTTTTTTAAATCCGCCTGAAAAAAAATGTTTTTTTTTTCGAAAAATTCAAGTTTGAGCTAGGAAGCTGAAATTTGGAATATGTACTCTCTAGAGGCGCCTAATACTTATGTGAAAATATTTTTAAATTGCACCCACTGACACGCCCATTTAAAAAAAAAATTTAAGTTTTTTGCCATGCCCACTATTAAGGGGCGTTTTTTTTTACAAAAACTTTGTTTTTTCAGTAAAATCCTTTTAATGTTGTAAGACAAAATATGTAGATCCTTCTTAATGAGGGATAGGAATAGGAATAGGGTATCCGACAGTTCGTCTAAGCACACTGTAGCCATTCCCTATGTATTTTTTTTTGTAGTTATTTTATCTACAAAATTAAAACAACATTTGTAAATAAGGAAGAAAAAAGATGACGACACGTTTGAGACAAAGTACTTAAAATAGATTGTTTAACTTTTTGCGTGATTTTAAACTACTAGAAACCACTTCGAAAACTGCCACTGTGTCAAACACGTCTGCTTAGTAACACATCTCAATAGTATATTGATGAACATACACTTTTGAATGAACGAGAACATGTAAATTCTGTTGCCACTGCAGTTCTCCAAGTTGTCTCCAATTCTAAATCTGTTATATGCGAGTGCCAATCTCCCCGCACTTCAAAAAAGAAAACCACACCACAAAAGAGAAAAGAAGCATATTTGATTGTCTGCTTTTCTTTGTTTTTTTTACTCTTGACCCATGCATTTTTCGTTGAAATGAGGAGAGTTTTTTTCCTTTCTTTGTTTACTCTTGTGTTCTGGCACAAAAGGTATGGAAGCAACCTATGCAGTGGACGTAAAATAATTCTGTACATGTGTTTTACATACAGTGAGGCATAAAGTACTTCTGCATATGTATTTTGGGCATAACAGTTTGTATTTAGGACAGTATGCAGGCCTCTGGAATGTAACAAGTCCGCTCTCGCAGCTTTAAATATCACGAACTGAATTTGGAACTTCGTATTCATATTTTCATACAGTTAGTCAAAAATATCACTTATCTTCGCTTCTAGGGATGGAGCAGGTTTATGTAGATAGCCAAAGTTGTTTCTCTGGCGTTCTTAAGATTTGAATCTCTAAGTCAGGGGTTCCCAAGCGGTGGGGCACGGCTTCCAGGGGGGCATGGGGATTGTAAAAGGGAGACGTGGACAAAATTTGAATTGTAAATTTTTGATTGCAAAGAATACAATATTGAAGACATATTTATTACTGTGTGCAGATATTTTTCTGGAAAAGTACCGCAAGCACACATCGAAATGGGAAATGTGAAACGTGTATGTTACGGGCAGTCAAATGGCCCGTAAAAATATTGTCAGCTTCTCGTGTTTATGCGGCTTATAGACGTTGAAGAAAACCCAATGAAGGAAGATTTGCTAGTCTTATCGAAGGTTAAAACTTCGACGAAGGCATCTGATATAACGAATACTATTGGCGACTACTTCGATAAGCATGAAATCCCATGGACTAAGCTTGCGGGGTTATGTGCAGATGGTGCGCCGGCAATGATTGGATGTGATTCCGGACTAGCAATCTTAAGTAAAACCAAGAACCCTAAAGTGATTACCACTCACTGCATCATTCATCGACAAGCGCTTGCTCCGAAGAAGGTGTCTTTCAAAGGGTAATATGCTTAAGAGATTGTTTGACCTGAGCGATGAGGTCAGTGAATTTTTGGACGAAAAGAAAAACAAAATCCTTGCGTTATTCCAATGTAATACGAATCGTCTGTGCTTGGCGTACCTTTCTGATATATTTGAGCATCTTAACGAGCTAAATTTACATTTGCAAGGGTCGGCAAAAGAAATTGTGTCCGCAAATATTTTTAGGTATGCCGATAAGGTTCGAGCTTTGGTTCAAGAAATCGGTTTTTGGAAGAAAAAAATCATAGCAAACAGTTTTTCGTCATTTATGAACGCTGCAAAAATGGTAAAATCCGGGAAAGAAGCAACCAACGACCTAAGAAATGACATAATTAAACATTTGTAAAACCTTACTGAAGAATTTTCGAAGTACTTTCCGGAGGACAAAAAAGATGTTACAGAATTGAAAACGATGGTGCGCAATCCATTCACCGGTAATATTTTTTTTTTTTTTTTTTTTTACACTATCAGCTCAGTGTCGTGGAGTGCTTAAAGCAAGCAACTATCACGAGCAGAAATTGCCGGCACTAAAAGTGCTCTCACTGGCTCATCATTTAGTGCAGGTGTTAGTAAGGACAAAACAATTAAAAATACAATAATTATGTACCTATAAAATACGAGTACTAACACAGACACAAAATAATGCAAACAATTAAGACATTAAAGCATTATTACGCAAAATATTTGTTAGCTTAATTTTACTAACATGCAAGTCAATCACATGATCATTTAGATTATAGATTCTACTCATGCGACTAATAGGCTCATGCCTTCCATAATTCGTTCTATGATGGGGGCTGAACAATAATTCAACACTGCGTAAATTATGGGCACCACCACGAAAATTAAAGCCAATAGACGACAGCAAGTCAGGTGCATCTATTTGACCGGATATAAGCTGCTGTAAAAAAATGATATCGCTATTAAGCCTTCGTTGAGAAAGGGGTAACATTTGAAGAAGCTTGATACGTTGACTGTAGGGAGGAAGGTTAAATGGATCATCCCATGGAAGTCCTCTAAGTGCAAATCGAATAAATTTACGTTGAATGGCCTCTATTCGATTTGAATCAATGTTGTAGAACGGTGTCCAAACTTGAGAGGCATACTCTAGAATCGGACGGACAAAACAATTGTACAATGACATAGAAACATAAGGGTCATTAAATTCTTTGGCCCACCGTTTTACGAAGCCCAACATAGAATTAGATTTATTAATAATAGAATTAATATGCTTAGCAAAATCCAGTTTGGGGTCGAAATAAACCCCAAGATCCTTAAAATTATCAACACTACAAAGAATATGTTGAGACAGAGAGTATTGAAAGGTGGAAGGGATATTCTTTCTAGAGAATGTCATATGTTGACATTTAGTTGGGTTCAGGGATAAACCGTTTTTATCACACCAATTGGCGAAGCTATTAATGTCAGATTGAAGAAACATTCTGTCTTGCTGACTAGTGATAGATTTATATATTTTCATATCATCAGCGTAGATCAGGATATTACTGTGATTTATACATGCCTTAACATCATTAATGGCAAGTATAAATATTATTGGTCCGAGGTGACTTCCTTGGGGAACTCCAGACTGCGCTGTGAAAGATACGGATAGCGATCCTCTAAATTTCACTTGATAAACCCTTGATCTAAGGTATGAATTAACCCATTTTATGAAACTTGGTGGGAAGCCAAAAGCCCTAAGCTTAAACTCGATTATTTCATAGGACAGCTGGTCGAAAGCTTTAGAGAAGTCAGTGTATATGCAATCCATTTCGTCCTTTTTCTCTAAGGTATTAGAACAATCATGCAAGAAACTTAACAGATTAGTGACAGTGGATCTGTTTCTTACAAATCCATGCTGTTCATTACAAATTAAATTGCGACAAAGAAATATTAACTTTTCGCAAACAATTTGTTCAAAAAGCTTAGGGATACACGAAAGCTTTGAAATAGGCCTATAATTAGTGATATCACCACGTTCGCCTTTTTTAAATACAGGTGTGATAAAAGCACTTTTCCATAGATTAGGGAATTTACCAGTACTGATGGACAATTCAAACAGATACTTAAGATATGGAGCAATTGCATGACTACATTTTTTAAGAACGATCGGTGCAATGCCATCAGGACCTGATGAATAATCATTCTTGAGAGAAGAAATACATTTTAAAATTGTTTCCAAATCGAATGAGGTACTACTAAAACTTATTTGGGAACAGCTAGTTAGATAACTAAAATATTGATCATCAATGTGAAGAGGGGTCCCCCTAAATGATTTACTGAAATGATCTGCAAACATATTGCTTGCATCTACTGAATCAGCAGTTGTAGAACTATTGTAAGTAAGCTTCGATGGATAACCATCAGTTTTTTTCTTAGAATTGACAAAACTCCAAAAAAGTTTGGGGTTCGATTTTAAAGAGCATTCCATTTTACTTATATAGTCAATATATAAGTTGCAGGATAAAGATTTAAATTCATTGAATAATGTGAAATAGAGTTCAAGATCTGAATGGCAGAGACTTTTTAAATAGTTCTTCCAAGCCCTATTACGTCTGTTTCGTATCGATTTTAGCTCTTCAGTGTACCAGGGATGGGACGTTTTCAGATTCCTAGAGGATTTCACAGGAATCACTTTTTTCATGCAGTTATCCATCAAAGAATAAAAAGAACCTACTGCATCTTCAATATTAGATAAGGCAGTAAGGTTAAAATTAAAACTGTTAATTTCATCAGAAAGCCTTTGAAAATTTGCTTTCCGAAAGTCAAAAGATTGCGAACGGTCATACGAATTACTGTTTTCGTACAGATGTGCGCCCAGTTCAATAAATACATCCAAGGGTGGATGATTGTCATCTATGTTAGTTATACTGAGATGGGTTTCCAGAACCACAGTACTAACAGAGTCAGAAGAGAAAACAAGATCGAGAGTTCGATTTCTGAAATTTTTTATACAGCTGGTTTGCTGTAAGTCAAAAGACAAAATGTTGTCAAGTAAAGCAAGCTCTTGTTGGGCAGAGTCAAAGGATGGAATGAAATGAGAATCATCCTCAGAAGGTACCCATCCAATATGTGGCAGATTGAAGTCGCCTATAAGTAAGACAGTGCTGTCACAACAAGATATGTCAAAAATATGGTCTAGTGCCATAGAGAGTTCCGAATACAAAGAACATAGACGAGACGATGGAATGTACGCATTAACAACATATAAATGTTTGTTCTTATCGATGAACTACCAGACCAATTACAAGAGGAGGTGATCGATTTGAAAAATGACGGCACACAACTAGCAGAATTCTGGATCAAAAGCGGGAAATCATACACAAGGCTGCAAAACATTGCTATTCCATTTTTGGTGTTCTTTTCCACAAAATATTTATGCGAACAAGGATTTTCGGCTCTCTTCCTCATTAAAAACAAGCAGAGAAACAGACTTAACGCTTCAGCTGACATGAGAATTGCACTGACGAAAATTGCACCCAGAATATCAGAGCTGGTGAAGAACATCTTACATGACTAATAAATAAAAATACGTTTTCAAAATCAATTTACAAAAATGTATAAACAAACATGTATACAAGCAAGAATATTTAAATTTCTCGATGCATTAAATATATTTTTCAATGAACATTTAGAATTTTTATTTGGGCATGCTATTCTCCAAATCGCCATAAGGGGCATGCTGATGCTGTTGAAAAGGTTTGGAACCACTACTCTAAGCGATCATAAGAATATGTTCCAAATTTCAAATTAAGTGACGGACAGAGGGATGGACATGGCTAGATAGGCATAATTTTCGATGCTGATCACAAATATTATTGTATCGTAAGTTATATCCCACCAAAGAGTTCTTTTGAATTATATAAACTTCATGTAGATAACTGTTGTTCTGTATTAAATAACTTGAATGATAATCAGCATATCCTCATTATGGGGGACTTTAATTTGCCGAATTTAAATTGGTTACTTGATGCCGATGACCTAAAAATCGTTCCTTTTAATGTAAATTTTGATTTTGAGAGTGAAGTAGTTGATACTTTTGCGCAATTTGACCTTCGGCAAATTAATAATATTAAAAATTCTTTAGACCGTACTCTTGACTTAGTTTTTGTCGATACTGAGTTTAGCGTCAACATTAGTAAATGTATCCTACCATTTGTGCCAGATTCAATACACCATGTTGCCTTAAGCTTAGATTTTCAGTTCTACAAATTTGTTAAGCCAATGTCTGTTTTAAACTTTAAGTATAATTTTCATAGAGCCAATTTTGGTAATATTAAAAATTGTCTGAATGGTATTGCGTGGTATTCGATATTTGATGGCATAGACTTGAAACAGTCATATAATACATTGATCATGATAGTCAAGGACATAATCGACGTAAACACACCTAAGGTTAAAGTTAGGACAAACTCAAAGCCCATATGGTTTAATAAAAGATTAATCCATCTAAATAACCTGAAAAATAAGACTTATAAACATTTGCGCAAATCATCTTCTGATCGAGAATTACTTCTGAAATATTTTTTTTTTTTTTTTTTTGTCGGGGTGTGTGAGACTTTCTGCACTGGAGCACTCAGACTCAATACTGGTCCATTGTACTACCAGGCAGACACACCACATTTTACTGTGGGAATTTACTCGTTTTTCTACGAAAAACGAGAAGGCGCTTTAATGATGAGGAGCTTAGGTTTACAGCACTCACCATATCCGCACCAAATACCTGCCACCTGATACGAGCAAAAGCGGACAATCACAGAGGAAATGTTCCGCAGTGTCGTCGCTTTCTCCACAGGCTTCGCAGTTGGTGGTGTCGCTTAGGCCGAGCACCTTAAGGTGTTTGGCAAAAGCGTAGTGTCCCGTAAGAACGCCAGTAGTCTGTCTGCAATCTTTTCTATTGAGAGACAACAAGAATGCCGCGGATTTCCCACAGACGCCGGGGAGCATTTGCTTAGTCTGTCATGCCAACGGCGATTGTGTTCATAGGAAACCCAACCGTCAATGGAAGCCCTGACCGAGGACGCAGGCAGACAGATCGCTGGTTCAGGTCCTGAGAGGTCCCCCTCTGAGCCTTGTCTAGCAAGTTCATCGGAGATCTCATTTCCCGTGATCCCGTTATGTCCCGGGACCCAGACAGAGATATCTTGCATTCACGTACTATTTTGGAGGTAGTTAAGGGTTTGAGTAAGGCCTTAAGCGCAGCCTGACTGTCGCTACAGACGCAGATACTTCGCCCCCTCCACCTGTTCCTGGTAACATAGTCCATGGCCATTAGGATAGCATAAGTCTCTGTTTGGAAGACTGACACATATTTGCCTAACGGAAAGAAAAGTCTAACGTTATCGCTCTCCACGAAGACACCAGCACCAGATCCTTGATCGGTTTTGGAGCCATCCGTGAAGATTCGACTGCATTCCCTTCCAGGTTCAGAGTCCGGCCAGAGCCAGTCCTGGACGCGAGGAAAGTCCACCTCGTATTTGCGCTTCAGCCGAAGTTCCGGTGTCATCGCATCAGACGGCATATCCATAAGGCAGGAGTCGAAGGACAAGCGTTGCGCAAGTTCATCAAAACTCCAGTGCGAATTATACCAAAAGCCACCTCTTGTATAGGACGTGAGATAGCCTTGATTGTACAGCCCATGATGTAAACATCAAGGGGCGGAAGGTTCAATAGTGCATCTAGGCCGGAGCCAGGCAGCAGAGACATACCTGCCTTTGGAGTTTGGCAAAAGCAGCAGTGACGTATTTACCTGAAAGCTTATTCCACCAAACAATCGATGCGTATGCTATAAATGGTCTTATCATAGCCGTATAAATCCATAGGACTCTTTTCGGTGATAAGCCCCATGTCTTGTCGAAAATGCCTTTGCACTGCCAGAAAACAGACAGCGCCTTGGCAGTCTTCAGCTCGACATGTTTGGATCAAAGAAGTTTGCTGTCCAGGATGACTCCCAGATACTTTGCTTCATTGGAGAGTTGGATTGTGACGCCTTTTAGCACTGGCTGAGCCAACCCGACCAGCTTCCTCCTTCTCGTAAAGAGAACAACCTCAGTTTTAAGAGGATTGCCCGAGAGCCCATTCCTAGTGCACCATTCGTCGATCACGTCAAGCGCCGCCTGCGCCTTGGCGCATACATTCGCTAGGCATGATTCAACAGAAAGCACGGCAACATCATCCGCGTACGCCTGAGCGTAAATATTAGAACTGTTGAGTGCGTTCAACAGAGAGTCGACCAGCATACACCACAGCAGTGGAGACAGGACGCCGCCTTGCGGGCAGACTCTGTTTACCCCCGCCATAACATAGCGGCCACAATCCGCATCCGCAACCAACGTTCTATTCATTAGCATTGCTTTAATCCACAACACCAATGGTTCGTCTACACCGTGTTGTCTGGCGGAGCTGCAAATGCTATCAAAAGTCGCATTGTCAAAAGCACCCTCAATATCGATGAAAATGCTCATCGCGTATTCTTTTCTGTCAAGCGCGCCCTCAATTCTACCAACTAGATTTTGGAGCGCAGTCTCGCAGGATTTTCAGCGTTGATAGGCATGTTGCATCTGAGATAGTGGGTGCAATCGCAAAGCACTTTTGCGCACGTGAAGCTCGACCAGCCTTTCTATGCTTTTCAGAAAGAAGGAAGTCAGACTTATTGGTCTGAAGCTCTTGGCGAGTGAGTAGTCACTTCTGCCAATTTTAGGTATAAATGCCACTCTAACTGTACGCCAGGGTGTTGGAATGTATGCCAGTGCTAGGACAGCGATGAAGATTTTCTTCATAGTCGGTAGCAACTGGTTTGTACATTGCTGCAGCATGGCTGGGTATATTGCGTCCGTACCAGGTGACTTCAAGCCGTCAAAAGACGCAAAAGCATATTTAATGGTCTCGTCCGTCACCACGGCCTTCGCAATATACCAGCTACGCTGAGTTGTTTGTCTTGGCTCACTCATAGTCTCGGTAATCGGGGCTGGTTGTGAACCAATTGTAATCTGGTTACCCGGAAAGTGAGACTCCAGCAGATAACTAAGAGTTTCCGCTTTCGTCTCAGTGAAGGTGCCATCAAGTTTTCTAAGTGAGTCCAGTTTGGCTGGTTTGCCCTTTTTCAGAACTTTAACCAACCTACTAGTTTCACCCAGTGTTTCAATCTTTTCGCAGAAATTCTTATAAGAAGCACTTTTCGATACCCGAATTAGCCTCTTATATTTCTTCTGCTTCGATCGGTAGAGATTCCAGTCTGTCTCCAAATCAGTCTTGAGTGAGCTATTTAGAAGCTTTCTAGCTTCTCTACGAATTCTTTGCAGTTCCGAGCTCCACCAGGGAAACGGTGTTCTGCCAGGGGGTTTGCTTACTGGGCACGCCAGTTCAAAACAGCTAGTAATGGCACTGTTCAGGTCTTGAACAGCTTCCTCTACCTTTTGTCTCGTCCTGAGTTTGGTTGGAGTTTTGAGAGTTTTCCCTAATTCCTCCCTGAAGCGTATCCAGTTGGTTTTTCTCGGATTCCTCCTCTCCTGCAAAGTTATGGCTTCGCATCCGATTTGGAATTCGATATATCTATGGTCTGAGAGGGACACCTCCGAAGAGACCCTCCAGTTAGTAACCGCCTTAAAGTATCTATTTGATAAAGTTAGGTTGATCACTTCCTGTCTTCTTGACGTCACAAAAGTTGGCTGTGAGCCAACATTGTTGATAGTAAGATCAGATGATAGAATGAAATCCAGGAGATGGTTTCCTCGCATGTTGCATTTGCTGCTGCCCCAAACAGTGTTTTGAGCATTGGCATCACAGCATATAACTAGGCCCATCTTCCTGGTGTCGCAATAGTCAATGAGTTCAGCAATTGCCCTCGGTGGTGGAGGCACTACCGAATCATAGGGGAGATAAGCTGACGCCACGACGAAGTTCTTCCAATTTCCATTCGTTTCGTAGCTAATGGCTGCAGCAACCAAATCTTGGCCACAAAATTGTCCAAGCTTAGTCGCTGAGAGAATGTTCGACACAGCAAGACAAGCCCTTGGTCTCTCGGACCGCTCGTCACAGAGTATCGTAGTGCCACGGACACCTCCAAGGCCACAGGCGGGGGGTATAAGTATGTCGGTTGGGGCCTCCAGAATCCGTGCCCCGACCGTGGTCGAAAAGACCACGGGTGGATTTTCGCCCATGCGAGTACCACCTGGAGTAGTTATATCTTTTAGTTGTTCCTGCATACTTGTTTTTGGTTTGGTTCGCGATAGAGCTTTGACGGTGTATAAAACGCCGCTATAACTCTAAAACCTCGGATCACGAACGTATCGTACCGAGGTCCCCCTATCCACCACCGGGGGACGCGCCTGGTAGGTAACCAACCCGCAGGCTTCTGAAATATAGGAGGCTTCAAAAAGATTTTAAAGTTCTCAACAAATTTTTATATAAGCAATATGTCTTTTCAGTGGAATCAGACCTGAAAGTCAATAGTAAACGATTTTGGAGTTTCATCAATTCCAAAAAACAATCTACGGGAATTCCTAATAGTATGAAGTATAATGGCGAGTTGTCATCAGACCTCTCAGTTATTTGCAACATGTTTGCTAGCCATTTCAAATCTGTTTACTCAAATAATACGCCTATCCTACGACCAGGTACGATATCTGACTACTCCACGAATTCGATTAACGTTGGTAGCATATACTTATCGATTTCTGAAGTAGTAGTTGCGCTGTTGATGGTATTCCTCCCATTATTTTAAAAAGATGCGCGGATGAACTTTCCGTTCCACTTCATATGCTCTTCAATAGTTCCTTGGAGCAAGGAATTTTTCTAGATGCTTGGAAGAGCTCATTCATAACACCGATTTATAAATCTGGTCCCAAACAAGATGTTACTCACTATCGTCCAATATCGAAAATTCCCACTATACCGAAATTGTTCGAAAAACTTGTTTGTTGTAAACTTACAGCTCTCCTTAAGTCCACAATTTCTTCGAATCAGCATGGTTTTATTGCTGGAAGATCCACAGAGACTAATCTTACAATTTTTACAAATTTTATCGTAAACAACATGGAAAATGGTATGCAGTGCGATGTCATCTACACAGATTTTGCAAAAGCATTTGATCGCGTAAACCATGATATTCTTCTTAATAAATTGCGTAACATTGGTTTTCACTCAAGTCTCTTAGAATGGTTCAATTCTTACTTAAGAGGACGCTCGCAGTTTGTTAGGATTAATGGTATTGTCTCAGATCGCATTGACGCTACTTCGGGAGTCCCCCAGGGCAGCCATCTTGAGCCTTTGTTATTTCTTTTGTTTGTTAATGATATTCCCTATGTCATCCTTAATTCTGAATGCCTAATGTTCGCTGATGATGAAAAATTTTCGGCCTATTAATTCACCCCAGGACTGTTCATTGTTGCAGGAAGACCTCAACAGATTATCAGATTGGTGTACAATTAACTGTTTAAATCTTAATGTTTCAAAGTGCAATAGCCTTACATTCTGCCGGAAACGGGCACAAATTCAGTTTACCTACAGTATAACAAATCTACATTTGGAAAGCATCTCATCCAAAAAAGACTTAGGCGTATTATTCGACTATAAGCTCAATTTCAATAGTCACATAGACTACCTCGTCACAAAATGCAGGTCAATGATGGGATTTATCTTGTGAAACTCTCAAAATTTTTCTGACCCGCATACCCTTAAATACCTATATTTTGCATTATGATGTCTTCCTTAGATTACCGCTCTATTATCTGGAATCCATATTATACGGTTCACTCTACAAGGATGGAGAAGATTCAAAAATGGTTTACTAGAGCTGCGATAAAAAAGCTTAATTGGAATATAAATTGTCCTAACCTGCTTACACAGATTAGATATCGAAGACCCGTGATACCGTTGAGAAATCAAAATATTTTTGTTTAGCCTATGCATAGAGTACAATATAGATATAATGAAACAATAACTAGATGCTTAAGAGAAGCTAATTCAGTTGGGAATATCATTGATCTTCACTCAAATATAAGTAGAAATACGTTTAAAAATCAATTGCTTATGCTTTTAACAAACTTTGGTGAGGTTAATTAAGTATGTTAACAATTTGTGAATTAAGTATGTAATGTATGTAATCCATTAGAGGACCAAGTGTACCTCCGTTGATGAAATCAAATAAATAAATAGAGTAACTTTAAGGGGTATACGGCCAATGTTTAGGCATGTTTCCTTCGATAGAGTTTTAACCAAATTAAGTTGTTGTTTTTTGGGATGACGACATTAATCATAGCCCAAGCGTAAAGGTGATTGGTGATTGCAAATCTGAAAGGAATGCTCTACACCGCAATGTGCGCCCGGCTTTTAAATTCAGTTCACAATGTTGGACATCCTGTCAAAAATCAGCTGAAGAGAGAACGATAGGACTAAACACTCCTTGATCACACAAATGTAGAAACACCAGCATTTGCCTAATCCGGAGATTTGCCAATATTTTTTGACATAATGCGAGACAAGTAGGGATGCAGTAAAGTTCTTAAAAAACAAATAACAGGGCATTGTGTATGCGAAGTTATATTTTTAGCACAAATAGAGAAACCCGACTCCGAATAGCAACTTCAGATGTTTCTCATAACAACAGATTTTTCTTTTTTTTAACTTCTATTCTGGCTCGCCGAGGCGGAGAAAAAGGCACTGCGACCTATAAGGTCTATTGTACCGTCTGGGATACTAGTATTTCTAATTTCCGTATAAAGCGGACAATACTCAATTGTTCTCTGAAGAAAATCGTCCTTCTAGTTTCATTAAGGGCTTATGTAGAATGTGTTCAGCTGATTCGTCTTTTTGAAGAAGACTCTCTGGAGAGTCTACCATTTTCATTTTGTTGAGGTGGTATGGTAACTGGGTTTTTGACATTATGCCGATTCAAATTTATACATTTATTGGCATTTCTGTTGAGATTCCGTATGACTCGTTTGTCATGTCGAAGTCCTGGGACGCCAATAGATGCACTTTATAGCTGTGATAACTGCTGGTCTTAGAGTGTAGGACCTTTGAAAGGAGTTTCTGAGCCCTTTCTTGTCTTTTCGTTGGCCTTTTGATTACCTTCAAAGCCCCTATTGGCCCGCAACCCACCACGGTTTGAAGTGCTTGAAGTGTCTTTAAACAGTTCATGACCGATTGGGATTCAATGGTATGCGAGCCAATGGCAATTATAGCTGCTTTCCTACTATCCGTGAATATATGGATGGTGGCACCATTAATACCAGATGTATTGATGTGGCTGCCGCATTCTTGAATGGCGTGGGGTTCTGCTTGAAATGCGCTGCGACTTTTTCCAATAGGTATCATTATGCTAGTAATTGGTCCGTAACTTCCGGCTCCTACCTACGATTGCATTTTAGAACCATAATTTTTTGACTTTTGTTTTCATTTGTTTTGTCATTATTAGATATTAACTTACATACTATACAAAAATTATTAAATCTAAATTAACAGGAGATCTATTCTAAATTAATTGTTCTTATGCAGACGTTGTAAGCTTACATACAATCTTATAATTTATGCCTTTCGGCCTAAAAACTATCAATATCAATATTTCAATTTTATATAAAACAAATTATATGTGGAAGTACAAATTAAAGGTAACACTATGCGGGTGGCTGGGAAGACCTTCAATTGGTGCAGAGTCAGGGGACTGCTCGCTGACAGATCAGACGGCTGTGAGATTCTCGGTGGACTATTATCAGGCTTTAACCTCTCCAACACAGAGCTTCTAAAATTTACAATCTCATCGAATATCAATGATAGCAAAGCCAACAACCAAAACCAAACAACAAGAAATAATCATACGCCTAAGCCTATGCAACAATCAACAAATGATCTTCTAGCATGAAACGGAAACGTCTTCCAGTGTAATTTAAAAAAGTCAGTAATCGATAAGGAAAAAAATATTTATCTAGATGTAAGTACTCTGAATTTATTATCGTATAATGTAGGAGGATTAAGAAATAAATTACTTTTTCCATCCTTTTTTGAATATATAAACAGCTTTGATTATTTTTTCCTCTGCGAAACGCATGTAATGCAGGACAATTATGGGGATTTTGAAAAATTCTTTATAGGGTTTAAATTATATTGGATCCCCAGCAACACGGGATCACACACGGGGACGAGCGATTGGTGGCTATCTTTTTGGGTTCAAATCTACTTTTTCTAACTCTTGTAGTTTTGCAAATTTTGAAAACTATACGACTCTTAAAGTAAACTTTGAGGATGAATATTACTATATTCTTCCCATATACTCGTATTTAAATTGCAATAATTGGGAGCAGGATTTTGGTAGTCTAGAACGCTTACTAAATGTTTCAGATATAAACAATATAATGCTCATTGGAGATTTTAATGCTCGGGTGGCGGAACACCAGATAGAAAGTGATACGATTATTTATGGCGAGCAATTCGAATCGATTAGACACTCAAAGGATAAAGTTTTGAAGGGAAACGGTAAAAAATTATTAGAACTATTTCAAAATTTTGATATCTTTTTACTTAATGGGTCAATTAGCGGGGACTTGCTAGGAGAAATGACTTTTATCGGAGGCCCGGGCGCATCAGTTGTTGATTATTGCGGCATCAGCGGCAAATGGTGTGAGAAAATAGATAGTTTTAATGTTGGTGCTCTGACTTTCTCGGACCATATGCCAATCACAGTAGCGCTGACCATAAACAAACCTTTGCCTCAAAAAAGCATTGCTCTTTTGCCCAGGCTGTTGTGGAACGATAGGGAAAAAGAAAGCTATGAAGCCAAACTTAGTCAGTATTCAATACAAACTGATTTAAGTCAAGCAAGCACGAGCCACCAGATTGATGCTTTTTTGGATGCTATAAAAAACTCGGTCCCTTCTCCAGGAAGGAGGTACGTATCTAAAGGTAAACAAATGTGGTTTGACAAAAAATGTGAAAAAGCCAGAGCCAAATCTTTTAAACTGCTAAAACTAGCTAGATTTAGAAACAGAAATTTTTCCCGTGATGCGTATGTTCAGGCAAATAAAGAATACAAAAAACTATGTCAAACAAAGCGAAATGAATACTTTTTAGGAATAGCTGAGAATCTAAATAATATCAAGGATTCGGCTGAATTTTGGAAAGTAGTGAAGGAACTGAATGGAAAAAAATTAAAAATTAGTAACAATCTGGATGCGCATATTTTAGCTAGTCATTTTAGAAACTTACTAAATCCATTAGAAATTGAAGAACCAATACAATTCGCTGAAAATTTCATAATAGTGATTCTTTAGATCGGGATATCTCAATAGAAGAAATACACTGTGTTTTACGCAAAGCTAAAGATCACAAAGCCCCAGAGTATGATAGAGTTCCTTATGAGTTTTTCAAAAACGCCCCAAACAGCTTTTTGGAAAGTTTAGCGAGGACCTATTCAAATATATTGCACACGAGCGAAGTACCGGAAGCTTTCAAAAGGTCAATTGTATTTCCGATACACAAAAAAGGGGACATAAATAATGTGGAAAACTACAGGGGCATCTCGTTTCTGAATGTAATCGCGAAGATATTTACAGGAATTATGCTAAAAAGGCTTGAATTGTGGGTTAATGAGAATAATTTGATAAACGAATCGCAAGCAGGCTTCAGAGCGGGTTATTCAACAACGGACCACATTTTCTCCATTCAAAATATAGTAGATTATTACGCAGAAAATGGGAAAAAGCTGTATACAATATTTATTGATTTCAAGGCTGCTTTCGATAGCATTGATCGAGGTGCTTTGTTCTATAAACTAAATCTAATGGGCTTATCCTCTAAGATTTCTAACGTACTCAGAAACCTATACGAAGACACTGTCACAGCGGTATGGGATGGGGAACATATGTCAGAATGGTTTGAAACCAAAAGTGGAGTCCGTCAGGGATGCCTTTTATCCCCCCTGCTGTTTGCGCTTTATATCAACGACATAGTTGACGCCTTGCCAAACGGTATTAACATTGCAGGACTTGTTATAAAATGCCTTTTGTATGCGGATGATGTGGTTTTGTTTGCAGATTCTCCAGAAAGCCTTCAGCTCATGATAAACAGGCTGGACAAATACTATAAAATGTGGAATCTGGTAATAAATATTTCAAAATCAAAGGTTATGATATTTAGAGCAGGGCGAGGACGGCACAGTAGAAATGAAAGATGGCTTCTAAATGGTGAAAACATTAAAGTTGTGAACGAATTCACTTACCTGGGAATGATTCTCACACCGCAATCAAACCCAAAAAAACACTTTCAAAGTAAATTGAAGAAATCTTTATCTGCTATAAATTCAACCTGGCAAAACTTGTTAAGGAACAAAAATGTTGCACATAGTGTAAAATTTAGAGTGTTTGATGCGGCTATGAGAACCATAATGACATATGGATGTCAGGTATGGGGATATCAGCAGCATGATGAGGTTGAAAAACTGCAACGGCTCTTCCTAAAAAAACTTTTCAGACTACCGAAATCAACACCTAATTACATGCTGCTGCTTGAAACAGGTCTTCCACCTATTTTTATTTTCACCTTGAAAATGCACCTTGCTTATGTAGCGAAAATATTTACTTATGATGATGATCGGCTACCCAAATTATTAGCAAAACACAGTATACGAAAAAATATAAGCTGGTTCAAGAAATGGGAGGATATATACATATTGAGTGGGGTATCGGTGCTTCCCTGGGAGATGGAAGATGGGAGTATGAGAGAAAAAATCGACTGCATTCTCAAAAATCTAGACAACAAAAGAAGACTAGATCTAATAGAGGAAGCAAAAGGCTCCCCACGCAGGTCTCTATATCCAAAGCTCGATTACAATCTGAGTGAGCGCAATTATTTTACAGACCAAATGAGCTTGTATGAAATCTCTATAATTTTTCGCATTAGGGAAGAGCTTCTTGACTTAAATTATAGACCTTATTTTAATAGCCAAATAACGTTCTGCTCTTTATGTAACTTGCGAGAACAAGAAACCTCCTATCACTTTTTATCAGTGTGCCCCATTCTAAAAGAAATAAGATTTGTATACTTTGAAAAGTCAATACTAAGCGAATCAGACTCGATAAGTATCTTAAATGGAAGCAACTGGAAACTCCTTGCCCAATATTGCATTGAAGCTCACAACTATAGAAAAGATTTTATAAATTATTAAGAGATCCGAACGCAAAAATATATCCAATCTAGCTTTATAGCGTACAAAATAAAACCCATTTTTGTATTGTAATTTATTTCATTTCATATTTGTTTTTTTTTTCTTTAGCTGTTTATAAATTATTTTTGGAAATTGCTATACGAACAATGTTTAAAATAATATTAAAACACATCAAAGCTTACTTGAATTTATTGTTATATATAGTAGTAAATATATTTGGAAAGTTTTTAACGGAAAAGAGAGATGGCATCTGGCAGACGGTTACAAAACCAAGGCCATATATTTATTTATCATAATGTTGAATTTGTAAAAAAAAATAGTTTAAAGTCTAAAAAAAAAATAAAGCTATTATTATTATTATTATTATTATTATTATTATAAAACAAATTACAAACTACCTATTCTACTTACTTAAACTACTTAACGCATTCTAACTATAATTGGGATTCTGAGCACTCGTTACCTTGCTTTCCGAGCGCCTGGCAGTCTTCAACGTGCAAACACGTCTCCGAGAGCCGACTGAAGCCTTACAGCATCAGTCATCTGCCGGAAGCACCACCACAAGTTGACGAGCCCGGTCTTTCCCAGGAACGCCCTAGCTAACTTAGTCTAACTTATAAACTAAGAGGATGTTATCAGAGTAACGCACCGTCTAAGGGCGTTTTGCATTTGTGATATGACTTCATTTGAGTCTCTGCCCCTATAACAATGATAACTATGTCATCGGCGTACCCAATTGTGTTTTAGCCTAAATTGCTCATTTTGTGGAGCAGGTCATCAATGGCCAAAGACCACAGGAGGGGTGATAGTACACCTCCCTGTTGGCAGCCCCTTACAGCTAATACTGATACTGAGGTTATGGCGAAGCAGTTATTGTACTGCTTTGATCTGTTTTATAGTTTGTCTTTATAACTATTGTGCAAAGCATTTGATATGAATTCATATCCAAGATTGTCAAAAGCACACACTATATACAGAAAGGCACATAGTGTGATCTCTTTGGCCGTCTTACTCCCTTCAGTATAGTCTCTAGGTTGTCTTTCCACTCCCTTATTTGCAACTTGTTCTAGAGAAGGAGAGAATGATGCCGTTTAAATGACATAGCGCAGCATCTGCATCATTTGTTGTTAGTGGAGCTGCTGGCAACATGTCAGATATGACCGCTAAGCTTTCGCGATATGTTCTCCATTTAATTATAATAATTAATTTAATTTTTTATTTTTTTAATTAAAAAGGAAATCCAAATCCCACAGCACTCAGACTCGATAACGTAAGCGTACTAAAGCCTTTCCATATGCTTTTTACTGACTTTACGAGAGCATTTGATTCGAAACCAATTCTTAGCTAGAAAGCTTTATTTATTTCGAAAATACACAGCCATAGACATCTTTTTTTATTAAAAAAATTATTATTTGTTTTCGTTATAATTTTTCTTTTTACTTGATTGTATTTATCCTTTGTGCCGGATAACGAAATTATATTTTTTTTAAGCTATTGCATAGCTTTTATCGCGGGCTTTGAGCGCGGCGACCGAATCAAGAAATTCCTCAACGAAAAAAACCTAACACCCCACCACGGGAGTTAATCGGTACTCGTCAGATCACCGCAATTAAACGACGTTGGGCGCGGTTAGTACGAAGATGGCTGACCGTTTGAGAACAACCGCGTGTCGTTATTTTGTTTTTTTGATGTGTAAACATCTTTGCTCTCGTTGATGTGTAAATATCTTTTCTCTCGGTAGGGGCTAGTTGGAAATAACGCGCGTCACCGTCATCGTCAGATTTTTAGCGTCAACGTCATCGTCAGATTTTCAAGTCGGACGGCAAAAAACCAAAGCTTGAGCTAGGGAGCTGAAATTTATAATATAGACTCTCCCGGCGCCCTTGATGCTTATGTGTAAATATTTTCAAAATTCGCCCATTGACACGCCCACAATTTAAATTAGCAACGCTGATGAGCCTACATGTTTACACATCACCTATACCGTGAGTGCAGCGTGGCTCACACCTTTTTTTTGTATAGGTAATACACATTAATGCTGCGCAGAAAGTATATATGATATTATATCTATATAAATGTACATCGCGCGAAATTCGATGATCAAACTCTTAATAACGTTCTTTTTGTTCAAATTTTTTGAATGAATAATTTTTTTGGTGTGTACTTACACTATTTATACCTTATTATTTGTACCTATTATTTATACCTAGCTATTTTCGTTTTATAGATAGAGAAGACTTAAAGAGCTAAAAAGAAAAAGATAAAAAATTCTATGCAATAGCTTTACCGCGGCAGTCCCCGAGTGGCACACATTTTTTTTATTGTTAAATGATGTAGATAATAAATGAATTACCATTTTGTTTTTATTCATTTAAATAAAAAGTGTTTGAAATGTTAGATCTTTTCAAAATGATAGATATATCTTTGTGTATCGTGATCGGTTGTGTAGTATTATTAACTTTTATAAAATCGTTTGAAATGGTCACCGTTTATTTTGAACTGAAATAAATCTTTACCAAACGCATTAAGTAATTATTTTTAAGCACGAAAAAGACGCCATTGCTGAAATCAAGCTTTCAAAGTTACTATTTCAAATGATATAGATTTCGTTGGTTTTCTTTTACAAAGGAAACCCATTGTTCCCGGTCACTGACACTCTTATCTATTCGGAGCTTTAGTAGTTTTCAGTAAAATGTTCGCATGTTCTTTGTTAAGTTCGCAAAGCCCTTTTCACACTTGCTACTTTCACACCCACAAGGAAAATTAACAATATGTAACTTCCAACACATATAATGGTTGTTCCAGAAGACGAAACCTACTCCGCCTCATTTGCTATGCAGAGTGCATCGTTAATACATGCAACCGATGCGCATTCACATTCGGGTGCCTAGAATTTGTAAACTTAACAGCTAGAAAACGAGAACAATGAGAGAAACAAATAAAATGAAATGAAGGATGCTGGAACAGGAGTAGATATTTTTGTCAAACATCGAAAGGACAACGACAAGTCGTTTCTTCGGTAGTATTATTCGTCTGAGAGGTTCTTAACCGGGTCGGGGTAACACTTGTACAAAAATTCGAGTTCTTTCCTTAAACTTGTGTTCTACAAAACAACTCGGAACGAACATATTGAACAATGTGATTACTACGGCATATACGCCAAGGATAATGATCATTTCGTTTACGATAATGGTAGAGACGCTAGAGAAAGGGAAAAGCACAAAGATGATGGCTACGACAACGCAACGACAAAATCATTCGTCGTCTGGATGGGAATGTTGCGAAAGAATTCTTTTGAAAATAATCTCAAAAGCCCATGTTTTACATTGTTTTGCTGTCACTATGCTACTGTTGTTTTCAGCTTTCGATGGGAGTATTTATTTTATAATTCCTGGGGCGAGGGATATCTATCTGAATATGATGGCAATCCCTTAATGGTTTACTTATGATGTATATGCAACGCTCCACAGATGATTTGTTTTTGTAGTCATATCTGTTTATGCAATCGGAGTAATGTTTGCATGACGCGGTGCACAAAATAAGGATTTTGCGGCTTTTTCAAAAGGTTTTGACAATATGCGAAGAATACAAGAAGGGACTTACTCGCATGTGTGCTTAATAAGAGGGATTTTATTAGGCTTTAGTTATCTCCTCATTCACGAATCGCGAGATTCTGAGCTGTGCTTATTTCGAAAGTAAATGCATTGCTATTTCGAATGACATGCATGACAGTATCTAGGTCTAATGGCTTATGCTGGGCTGTGGTTATTCCGTTAAACTTTAATTACTAATACTTCTTAACTGGAAAAGGCAATGCCTTATTGCAGGCGATGTTAGGCCTTTCAAGATCTAAAACAAACTGCTACCTTACATAATTAAATTTATCTTAACAATACAAAAAAAAATTAATGCCTTTACCAGGCGCCCTTCCAAGATCCATAACCAACTGCCTCGTAGAGCTGTGTCAATCGTGATTGATTCTATCTTTTTGACCCGATCACAATAAAGTATTGGTGATTGCAATCACAATGCCCGAAGTCAATCGTTCATCGAGTCAATACTTTTGTTCTGTTCTGACTACTTCATTTCTTTATTATGCCCCTATTGTATAACACAACTCAATACAACTCAACTTTCACACAATCAAACTATTTTTTCGTATTATGCAAGAGCAAGACAACCTTTTTCAGTTGCAATCGTGAAGCGTTGCATATGCATACACACAGACAACCACCGCCATCTTGGTTGTCTGTGGACAGTCAACTTTTCGCTTAAGGTTGTGTTTGGCAATACCGAATTTTGAATTACAACCAAGAGACAACTCAACTGTTTTACACAATAGGGGCATTACTGATTACTGATTTCTTATCTACTGAACCAATAAATGTGTTAATATATCAAAATATTTTTATTTATTTCCAACACATATTTGTTCTACAAAAATATCGCTTCTGTTCAATAATCTCCATTTCCTAATTATTTGTTGCAGTTGCAGTTTGTTGTTATTGAGTGTATTAACTCTTACAATCCATTCGAAATTCGAATGTATCTGTCTCTATCGAAACTAAATTGAACGAATGATGATTGGTGTTTTTGATTGTATTGAAATTGAATGGAGCAATACAATACTCCCATGTCCCATCTGTCATTGATTGATTGAATGATTGATTGAAATGACCGAATCATTTTTTCAACCAATACTTGAACGATTCGATCATTAAATTTGAACGATTGACACAGCTCTACTGCCTCGAAAAATTATCTACAGCTACGCCATCGATTCTCCACCACCATACTCTCAACCCGGTGCTTTGTTTACGAACTCACAATTGTTATCGAAATAAATGTGTGTCTACTAACTAACAATTGTTATCGAGCTAAATGAATGTTAACGAACTTATGATGCTCTTTAATTACTGGCAGTGATACTCACAACTAAACTCCTTACCTAGTTTACTCAAGTAAAGCCGAAATTCACTTGCAGACCAAAAAAAAAATATTCCCGTCGCGCGACGATAAACAATGACAATTTACTACGTGCATACCCGAGCTGTATGGTGTCATCAGGATCACGTCACGGTTGGTTGGTATCAAAATAAAATCGTCTGAGTCGTTAACGACTCGACTTCTCGCAGCTACAAGTTAACACAACAGATACAGAAACCATAACAAATATCGCAGATGCGAAAGGCACAGCATTCCATTCCCAGCATCCAACATTACTGGCCCAACATTGTTGACATCATTTCAATGCACCTGCACCAAGTTTTCCTGAAAACCATCAACTATAAAATAGCCGTCATTGTCACCCTAGGTTACGATTAAGTTACTGTTAGATTTTTGAGTCAGTTCGATTGTATACCTCATTGAATAAAGTTATTTTTTTTAATAAAAATCTAGACTTAGTTTTATAACTGGCGCCAGCAGGGACCACAGCGTTTGAAAGTTATATTTACTAAAACGTCTCAAGTAGTGCAAAAAGCATTTTATAATAAATCGCGTAGTGAAATAGTTAAACGCGAAGGAATAAAAATCAAACACTAGTGGTTCGTGCAGTGTAACTGTGACAGTTCGTGATACAAAAATTGTGGCAATTTTAATATAATAAAATAAACTTTTGGAGAAATAATTCGAAAGGGCCCCCAAGTAGCTCAAATTAAGTGAAAAGGAGGCAGTATGTAGAACTATTTGCCGCTCCACAGGATGTTCATCATCGGTTTAGTGCTGTAAGAGATTTATTTTTAGAACATATTTTATTAAACTAGAACTATTTAAGATATATTTTTTTCCGTCTGTCTAAATAATTAGCGTGTAAGAAATTAAAAAGTGCATAAGAATAACTTACTCATTTTTTTTATTATTTTTTATATTACCTATACATATATTTTATTTATAAAAAGGAACATTTTTCAAATATAGCTGAACCAAATTAAATACGACCCCAGTCCTAAATCAACCAAATATTTCAAGCCCTCAAGCCAACCCACCAAATGCAAATCAATCCTAAGCGCATCCGGACCTACAAGCTCTTGTATCGTCCATAGTAAACCGTGGGTTACAAGTAGAGGGAAGAGAGATTATCCAAGGCATCCTAAATCCAAATGCAGATAGAATTCAAGGCATAAGTCAAATAATAAAACCGGAGCACAGGGCTAATCTTATAGACCTAGATAAGGTCCTAGATGTGTTGAAAGAATTCTCAGGTCAATCAGGCGAATATTGTTCCTGGCGAAAGAGCGTTGATAGGATACTCGGATTATACGCCTCACTAAGATGAACTCCAAAATACTTCGCAATACTTAGTGCCATTCGAAACAAAGTCGTAGGAAATGCGGATATCGCATTTGAATCTTATAGCACTCCCCTTAATTGGGACTGTATATCTCGTTGTTTGGCTCTGCATTATGCAGATAAATGACTCTAGAATATCAAATGACTGCCCTCGTACAGGGCAATGATACAATCCAAAGATTTTATCAAGCCGTGTACACTCACTTATCCCTTAATCTCAATAAAATTGGAGGTTGGTCAGGAAGTTCTCTCCTTACTGACCAAAACTTATATATATTATATATTTATGATTGAATCTGGAAAACCAGAATTTAAGAGCTAATTATGCCATGAATAACCAAGGAATTTTAAGGAAAATGAAGACCCCAGCAAATTAACTTACCAACAATGGAATCCCATTTTACCCACAACTTGCATACTTTCCCCAACATAATATGAATTACAATCAAAGACCACCTCCGTTAAATAATAACTTTAATCTAAGGCCTGCCCCCTTTAATAATATACCTAGACAGCCCCACTTTAATATTCATAATCAGTATCAAACGCATTATCAAGTTTACGGAAATAATACTAGTCAATTACCGCGAAGACACCAACCATGAGTTGAACCAATGGGAACCTCCACCATCGGAACTGAAAGAGTAAACTACGTAAATAGGCCACAAGGAAATCGGACACCTGCACCAAAAAGACCTAGTACTGTGCCCCAACAACAAGAAATTTTCACCTAACCACATCCGAACACAACTCGTTGCGGAAACACTCCGCCCGACGACAATAAATTGGAACAATATTATGGTGTTCTTAATTCAAATAATCAACAATATGACGAACAAAGAGCAGACAATTTCACAGAACAAATTTGTGAATTAACCGACATACATTTTTTAGACTAGCGTGCTCTTTGCTGCCATACTTTGAAGTAAAAACAGAGTGCCGCGAAGTATTAAAAAAAAACGTGTGGCACTCGGGGACTGCCGCGGTAAAGCTATTGCATAGAATTTTTTATCTTTTTCTTTTTAGCTCTTTAAGTTTATCTTCTCTATAAAACGAAAATAGCTAGGTACTCGTATAAATAATAACGTATAAATAGTGTAATTACACACCATTACCTATACACAAAAAAGGTGTGAGCCACGCTGCACTCACGGTATAGTTGATGTGTAAACATGTAGGCTCGTCAGCGTTTCATTAATTTAAATTGTGGGCGTGTCAATGGGCGAAATTTGAAAATATTTACACATGAGCATCAAGGGCGCCTGGAGAGTCTATTTTATAAATTTCAGCTCCCTAGCTCAAACTTTGGTTTTTTGCCGTCCGACCTGAAAATCTGACGATGACGGTGACGCTGAAAATCTGACGGTGACGGTCACGGTGACGCTGAAAATCTGACGATAACGGTGACGCTCGATATTTCCAACTAGCCCCTACAGAGAGCAAAGATGTTTACATATCTAAAAAAAAAAAAAACAACGACACGCGGTTGTTCTCAAACGGTCACCCATGTACGTGTACTAACCGCGCCCAACGTTGTTTAATTGCGGTGATCTGACGAGAACCGATTAACTCACATGGTGGGGTGTTAGGTTTTTTTCGTTACGGAATTTCTTGATTCGGTCGCCGCGCTCAAAGCCCGCGATAAAAGCTATGCAATAGCTTAAAAATTCTAATTAATACAAGATCAAACAAAAATGTAATTCAAACTTCTCTAGTAAAAAATCCTAAACCAAATGAAACCAATTTTTATGCGAGCCCCATTGGAGGAAATATAAAAA
This sequence comes from Portevinia maculata, assembly GCA_949715645.1. Taxonomy (NCBI): domain Eukaryota; kingdom Metazoa; phylum Arthropoda; class Insecta; order Diptera; family Syrphidae; genus Portevinia; species Portevinia maculata. The sequence goes on along the minus strand of OX454526.1, from coordinate 33,841,634 downwards.
TTACTCACCACTCTTTTGTCAACCTATTCGGCTTAAAAGATTTGAAAATAAAATTCTTCCCTATGCCACATCTAAAGTCCTTTCATGGAATCCTAGGAAATGATAGTTTAAAGGATCTATCAGCTGTCATATACACTCCACATAACTACTTGACTATTAATGATCACATTAAGATCCGATTCAAACAATTCACTGCACATGCAGTAAATATAATTTCTTTAAGAACAGAACAAATGACATCAATTCAAAAGTATTCCATAAGCGAATTTGTGAGCAAACATACATTACATATTAGGCCTTAACGGCCCATGCAGGGCCTAGAACCTAGCTCCTCCAACCACTTTCATGCGAAGTGGAAGGGAGCTACAATTTTACGCCGAATCCGAACGGCAAATTTGAGAAGCTTCTCATGACAATTTAATACTCTTATATGTTTGTCAGACGTTCGCAAGATTTTGAGCAAGTACCCAAACTCTTTGATGAACCAGATGAAAAATTAACCTAACATCAGATTCACCCGTTTGTACTAAATATTATCCATACCCGATGGCCCTAAAAGATGAGGTAGAAAATCAATTACAAAAACTTTTAGACGATGGTAAAGTCAGAACTTCAACATCACCGTACAATTCACCAATGTGGATTGTTCCAAAGAAGCCCGACGCCTCAGGCGAAAAGAAATTTCGATTGGTGATCGATTACCAAAAACTAAATACCATTACGATTGCTGACCGGTATCCCATTCCGGAAATAAAGTACGAGCACAGCTAGGGCAAAACGAATTTTTCACAGTAATCGACCTAAAGAGCTGGTTCTATCAGATTCCCTTAAAAGAATCTGATATAGAGAAAACGGATTTCTCGCTGAATGATGGGAAATACGAATTCAGCAGACTACCATTTGGGCTGAAAAATGCCGCTTTCATATTTCAGAGAGCGCTCGGTGATATACTGAGGGAGCATATAGGAAGAGAATGCTTCGTTTATATTGACGACATTGTAATATTCAGCAAAACAAAATTTGTAGAACATTTAGAAAATATAGAAACAATCTTTAAGACTCTGGAAGCTGCCAATATGAAAGTGCAGTTAGACAAATATGAATTTTATATATTATATATTATTGAGAGGTAGAATTGTTCGGATTTACACTGCTAGTCATAAGACCATTAAGCAGGCATTTTTGAGAAGTAAAATCGATATTTCTCCCGTTACATGATGGATTAGAAAAAAACGTCTATGGTAAATGAGAGACTATTTTGTTAACAACAAAATATGAAATCTGTGTATAGGAGAGATTTAGCTAACGGAACTTTGAAGACAAATTGTAAGTTGAGTAAAGAATATGCGGAAATAAATCGAGTCATTAGCTTTGTTGGTCTTGCAGCTATCACTAATGATCTTATGGTTCATTTAGACCATTCTTAAATGCTGTCATCCCTATCTGATCATTTAACCTTACTATGACCTCTCTATGCTCTTCTCCTTGTTCAGAGATCTGTAACTCATTTAAAGCAGCTAGTAGTGTTTCTATGTGTGACGAAAAGCTTGTGACAGTCTAGGTACCTTGGTACTTGTATACCGATCTCAGAACCCTTTCTAAATCTTCGAAATTCGTCGGTGTTCTCTCAGTTTGGATCTTATTTTTGACTTTTTCTGACATCTCTCCTTTTCTTCTCACCCTAATTTCCTTAACGCCCGCGCTGTGTAGCTAATACATTATAAAGGTCCCAACAAATCCCTTTAGTGCGCGCTTATTATAAAAAAAAAAAAAACGAATTCTTCTACGGCTGCTGATACTAGGCTATTTATGAACTCCGACACACCAGATGGAACCTTGAACATTTTCAAAATAGTCGCTCAGAGAAGCAGAAATGCCCAGGAAATCCGTTCGCCAAAGTTCATCAACAAAGCTCATGGGCTTCTTTTTGTGGATGACGAAAAAATACTATACAGGTGGCAACAATATTGTGAAAAACTTCTAAATAAACAATTCCCTCGAATATGTATCAAAAATAAAGGCTCTACGCCGCAGTTGATAGCCCGCCGCTCACATACGGTTCACATTCTTGGACAGCGGACGAAAAGTATGAGGGCAATTAAAGGGCAGCTAAGATGAAGATGCTTCGCATGACATCTGGAGTAACACAAAAACCGCTGAATTATATATAAACTCGCAAGCCCTCTCTCATGATATCTTCTCCTTGACGGAAACATGGCTAAATGCCGGAATTCTAGACACGGAACTCTTCAATCATGAGTTCTCCGTATTCAGAAACGACCGTCATAACAATGACCTGAAAGCGCTTGGAGGAGGTGTTCTGATCGCTGTTCGTTCCAACCTTGAGTCACGCAAGATTGACTTTCCATTTCAACTTAATGTCGAAGTTATCTGTGTAAAAATTACACTTAAGAACAAACATTTATATGTTGTTAATGCGTACATTCCATCGTCTCGTCTATGTTCTTTGTATTCGGAACTCTCTATGGCACTAGACCATATTTTTGACATATCTTGTTGTGACAGCACTGTCTTACTTATAGGCGACTTCAATCTGCCACATATTGGATGGGTACCTTCTGAGGATGATTCTCATTTCATTCCATCCTTTGACTCTGCCCAACAAGAGCTCGCTTTACTTGACAACATTTTGTCTTTTGACTTACAGCAAACAAGCTGTATAAAAAATTTCAGAAATCGAACTCTCGATCTTGTTTTCTCTTCTGACTCTGTTAGTACTGTGGTTCTGGAATCCCATCTCAGTATAACTAACATAGATGACAATCATCCACCCTTGGATGTATTTATTGAACTGGGCGCACATCTGTACGAAAACAGTAATTCGTATGACCGTTCGCAATCTTTTGACTTTCGGAAAGCAAATTTTCAAAGGCTTTCTGATGAAATTAACAGCTTTAATTTTAACCTTACTGCCTTATCTAATATTGAAGATGCAGTAGGTTCTTTTTATTCTCTGATGGATAACTGCATGAAAAAAGTGATTCCTGTGAAATCCTCTAGGAATCTGAAAACGTCCCATCCCTGGTACACTAAAGAGCTAAAATCGATACGAAACAGACGTAATAGGGCTTGGAAGAACTATTTAAAAAGTCTCTGCCATTCAGATCTTGAACTCTATTTCACATTATTCAATGAATTTAAATCTTTATCCTGCAACTTATATATTGACTATATAAGTAAAATGGAATGCTCTTTAAAATCGAACCCCAAACTTTTTTGGAGTTTTGTCAATTCTAAGAAAAAAACTGATGGTTATCCATCGAAGCTTACTTACAATAGTTCTACAACTGCTGATTCAGTAGATGCAAGCAATATGTTTGCAGATCATTTCAGTAAATCATTTAGGGGGACCCCTCTTCACATTGATGATCAATATTTTAGTTATCTAACTAGCTGTTCCCAAATAAGTTTTAGTAGTACCTCATTCGATTTGGAAACAATTTTAAAATGTATTTCTTCTCTCAAGAATGATTATTCATCAGGTCCTGATGGCATTGCACCGATCGTTCTTAAAAAATGTAGTCATGCAATTGCTCCATATCTTAAGTATCTGTTTGAATTGTCCATCAGTACTGGTAAATTCCCTAATCTATGGAAAAGTGCTTTTATCACACCTGTATTTAAAAAAGGCGAACGTGGTGATATCACTAATTATAGGCCTATTTCAAAGCTTTCGTGTATCCCTAAGCTTTTTGAACAAATTGTTTGCGAAAAGTTAATATTTCTTTGTCGCAATTTAATTTGTAATGAACAGCATGGATTTGTAAGAAACAGATCCACTGTCACTAATCTGTTAAGTTTCTTGCATGATTGTTCTAATACCTTAGAGAATAAGGACGAAATGGATTGCATATACACTGACTTCTCTAAAGCTTTCGACCAGCTGTCCCATGAAATAATCGAGTTTAAGCTCAGGGCTTTTGGCTTCCCACCAAGTTTCATAAAATGGGTTAATTCATACCTTAGATCAAGGGTTTATCAAGTGAAATTTAGAGGATCGCTATCCGTATCTTTCACAGCGCAGTCTGGAGTTCCCCAAGGAAGTCACCTCGGACCAATATTATTTATACTTGCCATTAATGATGTTAAGGCATGTATAAATCACAGTAATATCCTGATCTACGCTGATGATATGAAAATATATAAATCTATCACTAGTCAGCAAGACAGAATGTTTCTTCAATCTGACATTAATAGCTTCGCCAATTGGTGTGATAAAAACGGTTTATCCCTGGACCCAACTAAATGTCAACATATGACATTCTCTAGAAAGAATATCCCTTCCACCTTTCAATACTCTCTGTCTCAACATATTCTTTGTAGTGTTGATAATTTTAAGGATCTTGGGGTTTATTTCGACCCCAAACTGGATTTTGCTAAGCATATTAATTCTATTATTAATAAATCTAATTCTATGTTGGGCTTCGTAAAACGGTGGGCCAAAGAATTTAATGACCCTTATGTTTCTATGTCATTGTACAATTGTTTTGTCCGTCCGATTCTAGAGTATGCCTCTCAAGTTTGGACACCGTTCTACAACATTGATTCAAATCGAATAGAGGCCATTCAACGTAAATTTATTCGATTTGCACTTAGAGGACTTCCATGGGATGATCCATTTAACCTTCCTCCCTACAGTCAACGTATCAAGCTTCTTCAAATGTTACCCCTTTCTCAACGAAGGCTTAATAGCGATATCATTTTTTTACAGCAGCTTATATCCGGTCAAATAGATGCACCTGACTTGCTGTCGTCTATTGGCTTTAATTTTCGTGGTGGTGCCCATAATTTACGCAGTGTTGAATTATTGTTCAGGCCCCATCATAGAACGAATTATGGAAGGCATGAGCCTATTAGTCGCATGAGTAGAATCTATAATCTAAATGATCATGTGATTGACTTGCATGTTAGTAAAATTAAGCTAAAAAATATTTTGCGTAATAATGCTTTAATGTCTTAATTGTTTGCATTATTTTGTGTCTGTGTTAGTACTCGTATTTTATAGGTACATAATTATTGTATTTTTAATTGTTTTGTCCTTACTAACACCTGCACTAAATGATGAGCCAGTGAGAGCACTTTTAGTGCCGGCAATTTCTGCTCGTGATAGTTGCTTGCTTTAAGCACTCCACGACACTGAGCTGATAGTGTAATATAAAAAAAAAACATAGGGGCGGGCTACAGTCCGCTTGGGCGAACTGTTGGATACCCTATTCTTATTCCTATATCTCATAAGTGGGCGTGACAAAAATTTAAAGGATTTTATCGAAAAAACTAAGCTTTTGTAAATAAAAACGCTCCCTAGCTCAAACTTTGGTTTTTCAATAAAATTGTTTTATTTAATTGTGGGCGTGTCAGTAGGCGGATTTTAAAAAAAATTAAGTATGAGCATAAAGGGCACCTAGAGAGTATATACTATAAATTTCAGCTCCCTAGCTCAAACTTTGGACTTTCAAAAATAAAAATAAAATAATTGTGGGCGTGTCAGTAGGCGGATTTTGAAAATATTTACACATGAGCATAAAGGGCCCCTAGAGAGTATATATTAAAAATTTCAGCTCCCTAGCTCAAATTTTGGTTTTTCAAAAAAAATATTTTATTTAATTGTGGGCGTGTCAGTGGGCGGATTTTGAAAATTTTATGTCCCAAGCAGTTTTATGGGCCAAAGATCATATATAAAAAATTTCAGCTTTCTAGCTCAAAATTCAATTTTTCCCAAAATTTGTTTTATTTAATTGTGGGCGTGTCAGTGGGCGGATTTTGAAAATTTTATGTCCCAATCAGTTTTATGGGCCATAGATCATATATAAAAAATTTCAGCTCTCTAGCTCAAAATTCGATTTTTTCCAAAATTTTGTTTTTTTGAGTTTGTGGGCGTGTCTGTGGGCGGATTTCAAAAATTCTTAAACTTGATTATTTCGGGACCCTAGAGAGTATATGGTTAAAATTTCAGCTCTCTAGGTCCAGTTTAAAGGCCTAATTTTTGCCGACGGACGGACGGACGGACGGACGGACGGACGGACGGACGGACGGACGGACGGACGGACGGACGGACGGACGGACGGACGGACGGACATGGCTAGATCGACATTACTATCGATGCTGATCATAAATATAGTAACTTTTAGGGGTCTACGGGCAATATTAAGGTATGTTACAAACTATGCGTCAAAATTAATATACCCCTAGAATAGGGTATAAAAACACAGATTGATCGATTAAGAAGTTCCAAGATCCGAAGATGCCTTCACGTCAAAGAACATATCTCGAAGAAAATGAAGCATGACTTGTCAAAATGACAATATCAATCAACGTTTTTCATACAATGGCGAAGGAGAGGCAGACTTCTTGATAACACATGTGCAGCAACAACAGCATTTAATTGTGACAAAGTGATTCGAAATCGGAAGGCTACGGTTATTTGCTTCACTATTTCAATAGGCGGACAAAGGGGACGGTAGTGATCCCTTTAGTTCAGATTATAACCACCTCTTTAAAGAAGATTTAATGACAGCTGTGGCCAATTGCTATTGTGAGTAAATAGATCGCCACTATTTCCGGCGAACCCCATACATGAACCAGTAGGGATAAGCTGAAATGGGACGGTTATGATCAATTTACTCCTTTCCAATTACTGCCAAACGAAAAAATTATTAAGAGTATTCGTTCCTGCAGCCAGTTCCCTAACATTAGCATAAGACCACTCCAATTTAAGTTGTGAAAAGAAAAGGTCACCTCGTCAAAGCTAATTGCACAACTTTCTCAATCTTGCTCAAACTCGTCCGCCGTATTTCTTTTCTCCTGCCCGCTTTTATCATTTCTTCAATACCATTCTATTATTGTGTAATATTTTGTTTGTCAAATGCACTTCGATGGCGGCATCCTCCGTTCGATGGATTTTTTTTGTATACCCTATTCTAAGGGTATATTAATTTTGACTCATAGTTTGTAACATACCTTAATATTGCCCGTAGACCCCTAAAAGTTACTATATTTATGATCAGTATGATAGTATGTATGATGTCGATCTAGCCATGTCCGTCCGTCCGTCCGTTCGTCCGTCGGCAAAAATTACGCCTTTAAACTGGGCCTAGAGAGCTGAAATTTTAACCATATACAAGGTGTCGCAAAAGTAATCCTCCTATCAGAAAATGCTATAAATTTTGCGATTGGCCCCTAATGTCAGTTCTGTTTTGACATATGTGTAGTAAACACATGCGAAATACACGTTAATAAACAATGTTACGCTACACTGCTCCAGAACGCGGAATATTGGTGACTATTTATTTGAGCAATAATCGGTCGGTGACTTTGGCACAACGTGAATTTCGTCGCAGATTTCCTACCCGTCCAACGCCTACTGGTGAAACACTGCGACATTTAGCCGCTCGCCTCGAAGAGACTGGCACAACACGAGATGCTGCCAGGCGTGGCAGACATCGGAGTAGCCGTTCTGCAGAGAATATTGCTGCTGTAGCCGAAGATGTCATGGAAGCGCCGTCGACATCGACCAGACGACGTGCCACGCAAATGGGTATCAGTCGACGGTCTTTACAGCGAATTTTGGTACAAGATTTGAAGATGTTTCCGTACAAAGTCCAGACGGTGCATCAGCTGTTAGCTGCTGACCGCCAATCGCGTCTAACATACGCTCAAGCCATCCTTAATCACCACCAAGAGGAAGATGATTTTTCATCAAAAATAATCATGAGTGATGAGGCCCATTTCCATCTTAGCGGGTACGTAAATAAGCAAAATTTACGCTTCTGGGGCACTGAAAATCCGCGTGTAACCCACGACGAGCCATTACACCCGCTCAAAGTCACTGTGTGGTGTGCTCTTTTCGCTGGAGGAGTCATCGGACCTTTTTTCTTCGAAGACGTCGCGGGCCAAACGGTTACTGTGAATGGTGAGCGCTACAGAGCAATGATCAACGAGTTCTTTTTCCCGCAACTTGATGAATTGGGATTGGAAAACATGTGGTTCCAACAGGACGGTGCAACGGCACACACTGCACGTGCCACAACCGATATGCTGAAGGATGCATTTCCCGGGCACCTAATCTCCCGTTTTGGCGATTTGCACTGGCCAGCAAGATCTCCTGATTTGACCGCTCCAGACTTCTTTTTGTGGGGCTTTTTGAAGTCGCGGGTTTATGTCAACAAGCCTCAGACTCTTGCAGCTCTTAAAGACAATATCCGTCAACAATGTGAGGGCCTATCGCCGGAAGTTTTGGCCAAAGTGATGGAAAATGCCATAAAAAGGGCTCAAATGACAATCAACTGTGGCGGCGGCCATTTACATGACATCATATTTTCGACTTGATGTAAAAAAAATTAAAAGACCAAATAAAAATAATCCACAAGAAGAATCAAAGTTTTTCATTTTTTTTTTAAATTACAGCCAAAAAACATCGGAAAGTTATTTTTGCGCCACCTTGTATGTACTCTCTAGGGTCCCGAAATAATCAAGTTTACGAATTTTTGAAATCCGAACGCAGACACGCCCACAAACTCAAAAAAACAAAATTTTGGAAAAAATCGAATTTTGAGCTAGAAAGCTGAAATTTATGAAATTTTATATATGATCTACGACTCCTAAAACTGCTCGGGAGATAAAATTTTCAAAATCCGCCCACTGACACGCCCACAATTAAATAAAACAATTTTATTGAAAAACCAAAATTTGAGCTAGAGAGCTGAAATTTGTAATATATACTCTCTAGGGGCCCTTTAAGTTCATGTGTAAATATTTTCAAAATCCGCCTACTGACACGCCCACTATTTAAATTTTTTTTTTTTGAAAATTCAATATATACTCTCTAGGGGCCCTTTATGCTCATGTGTTAATTTTTTTTAAATCCGCTTACTGACACAACCACAATTAAATAAAATAATTTTATTGAAAAACCAAAGTTTGAGCTAGGGAGCGTTTTTTTTACAAAAGCTTCGTTTTTTTTTTGATAAAATCCTTTAAATGTTATATAACAAAATATGTAGAGCGTTCTTAACAATTCAACCATACTTAGACTTTTGTCACGCCCACTTATGAGGGATTGGAATAAGAATAGGGTATCCAACAGTTCGCCCAAGCGGACTGTAGCCCGTCCCTATGTTTTTTAAAAATGAAAATAACTAAAAAGCATTGTAAAATAACAATACTCCGTATAATCTCTTGGAAATAAATTGCACTCTAAAGATTTTCCTCCTAAAAGGTGCAAGAAAAGTAATAAAAAAAGCTGTGGATAGGATTCACGTAACAGTTTATAATCTGGTTGTGGTCCGATTTAGGTTTTCTTTAAATTCTTTCTAATGAACATTTCTCCGCCAAAGCACTTCCAACTCTTTTCATCAGGCAGAAAAGTATAATAGGTTACGTTTAGCTTATGATACTCATTTTCTTGCTGGAGCTTATTGAAATTGATGGAAAAGTGGCTATTCTTAATGTCTGCAAAGCTTTATAAAATTTTCACCAGCACTGTATGGGTGTACATAATATCTGTGTGTGTAGAAAATAGATAACTGTCCTAGAAAACTATATTAACTGCTTACTTCGGCTTTAAAAATGAAAAAAAATTTATGCCAAATCTCCGCCCTCCCGACAATAAAAAAATAAATTCAAATGTATTGCGAAAGCCTTTAAAATTCCTAGACTCACCACCCACTTCTATCTGCTTTTTAAAAGCGAAACAAATATCCGCTGCCACTGTTGTGGAACAATTTGTAAACGCAAAGACGCTCATGCTCGTAATATGCTCATAAAAATGAAATTAGGCGCTTTGGTTTTTTTTTTATAGGGATTCGGCTTTATTTTACCTTTTCTGACGTTACAAGGGAAAACTCTATTAAAAGGACTTAAAAAGTACCTCAAACGAAAATTAATTTTAAAATTAATGCTATTGTTACATTGTAATTGGAAAAATCATTTTGCTTTTTAAGTTCTTTTAGTTTTTTTCATTACAGCTGACATTAGTTAAGGGAAAATTGCAAAATTACCTTGTCGTATGAGCAGATAAAATGAACAACATTTCTGTACACCATTTAAAATGGAAAAAGATATTCGTTGTGATAATTTTGTAGTCACTCTTTCAACAGATAAATACATAAATCATTTTCATATTTCATAAAGAGAGCTGGTGATTTTATTTTTAGAACAAAACAATTTTCCGGGTCTTAGTTACACAGATTTCACATTGAATTCAAAGAGTTTTACCTTGGAGTGAAGGGGAAACAAGTCTAGGGTTCCCCAACGAAGAGGCGCTTCGAAATATTTTAACTCATTGACATTATTAATGGGTGCTAGCATCAGCGTAATACCAATGATAATAATACAGATTGCCAACCACCATATAAAAAAAGTGTGCCACTTCAGTAGCTGAAATAAAAGAATCTCGACTGACATGAACCAGCTGCGGTGTTGCGTTTGTGCAAAACGCACTAGATGTTGATATACAAGGTTTTACACAAGGTAAAGCGGCTCTCTGAAATTAAATCATCGCAAATTACGCCAACAACACATTTGAAAAAAATCCGAAAAATGTCTGCTAAAATCGTTTGAAAAAGAAACGCTAAATAAAATGGAAAATCCTCAAGAAAGCATGAAAATCATGGCGTAATTTTGGAAAAAGAATCAAAGGAAATTACGCCAACAAAAAAGGTAATTCTTTTTGGCTTTATTTCCAAATTAATTTGGAGATTAGTCCCGGAAAATAAAAGTAAAAATCATCTCAAAATGGGCCCAAGGAAAAATGGCCGAAGTCGATTTGGAAATAGCGCCCAAAAAACACCGACCAATGTTTTTTTGTAATAGTTTTCGCATTTCTGGTGTTATTTCCTTGTTTCGGGTCATTTGAATGGTAGGCAAAAAAAAAATTAAGTTAGTCTTTATAATGGAATAATTGCCAAATAGTAAAATATCGCCCAAATAGAAGAGAATAAGTATCATAAAAATGGGAAAACTGTTCAATTATTTTACCAAATTTTAAAAATGCATAATCGCCGAAAATTAATTGGAAGATTGATATTTCTGTGGTCAAAAGGCATAACAGCATAAGTCACACGCATTTGTTAATGACTTATGCTCTTATGCCTCTTTTTAGACATTTACTTTGGGTGATTCCTTGCGGTGCTCGTTTTTGGATTCTTGAAGTTACAGTTTGCAACATTCCTGTTGTATTTTATTTTGTTGTTATTACACGGGCCACTTGTTGCACTCAGAAATAATCCAAATGAAACAACATGCACTTGTAACTTATTGAATTGTTAAACAAAATTCTTTTAAGCAAATAACTCAAACGATATTTATGATATAACTAGCTGCACCCGCTCGGCTTTGCCCGTGCCCGAGAATTCTATTGGCCAATGTTCGAGTAGACTTCCTTATTATTGTCTATAGCGGGTATCCGGCGTATGTTGCTGCGCCTACAAAAAGAAACACTCTCAGGCCAATACCGAAGATTGCCTGATTTGAGCTCAACCGGTGAAAGGGACTGCACGTTTTTCTCCGCATGGCCTAAGCCGCTCACGCAACTTTGTTGTTCCGCTTAGGGTAGGTGCTTGTTGTCTGGCAGGCGCCTATGTCAGCTTACTTATGCGAATCAAACAACAAAGTGAAAGTAAAAAACTTCGATAGAATCACTTTTCATTCACTTTCACACCGATTGTTAACAATGTGTGGAAAAGCAACTTTCCCATGTTCGATTCACAAAAAAAATGCAAAAAAATGTAATAAGAGTTATTTGAATAAAACATTGAACACATGATATCTCAAGAATGAAAGTGCACACAAACACCACAATAGGCTTGAAACGTTCGTGCGGTTTCCCTCTTTCATATGTGCGTTCGGATAACAAAATAGGTGACATCTGTACGATGCTTTTTTATATGAGCGGTGTCTGGATCTGCATCGATATTTACACGCATACGCACATATACATAATAGAAATAATACTCGTAATGTTATTTGTTATGTTCGAACGGATCTGCGGCGCACACTCTAAAGCGACTGGCTTCTCATTTTCGACTCCCTTCCCTCGACTAAGTGCAGAAACACTCGCAGATCTGCCTGTAGCATTTGTTGAACAAAGGATTTCCGCTCTTCGCAGCATAAAAGGAACGATAAGATAACCCATGTTTGTGCAGAGGAAAAGAATTCAAATATACTCCCTATTTTGTGTTATCTTAGCAATACCAACACAAAAGGGAACGAAAACATTTTCCCCCTGTTACACCGCCAGAGGAACACAGTGAGTGCATTACGTTTACCTGATCTTAAAGCGGCCCTTACACGGTCAATCGCTTGACATCATGCGTCGTGTATGTGTGGGTTGACGCTACCCCTTACACAGTTCAATCGATTGACGTCAAATTTTTATTTTTTGCGAGTTTTCGTGGTGTACGGATGTGCGATGAAGGAAACGGACGAATCTATTGCATATATTGCTCTTGCAATACATTCTTGAATTTTACTGCGAGATACACACGGATATTCGAAGTCTTTAATGAAACTAATTTCATTAAAATACCAAAAAATTGGTTCACTGAAATTATCAACACCGGATCCGCTTTTGTTTAATTCATTTAAACGTTTTACCTCGCGCCGAAAACTCGTTCTCAACGTATTTATTTTTCTGGTGACATCCGCTTTTTGTGCACCAGGATACTTTTCTTTATACTTTTGCAGTAAAACTTCATAATCTTGCATTTTTTTGTTTCGGTCGCAATAATCTTTTCCTTTTAAATCCCATAAACTCGGTAATGACCGATAGGTTTCAATTAATTCCGATACAAATGCTCGGTCTTCATCGTCCTTCAGTTGTCCGCACATGTTTTCGCTTCCGCGACACAAAACACAATGAAGTAATTACGTCAATCCAACCCTTACACGTATCAATCGGCATGACGGTCATCATGCAAAATCAAACTTGCTTTGATTTTCGTCAATTAGACTTCACCAAATGTGTGTGACTCATACAGATACATTTTCACAAACACATGCTAGTGATTCACGTCATTCGATTGACCGTGTAAGGGCCGCTTAAGCCTTGCACACTCACGCTCTAACATACATGTGTACTCACTCAATGCCCATAATTCACACACCGATGCAGATACAGACATCGCGCATACATTAAAACCTTTGTACAGACGTCGCCTTTCATGGAAAATTGCATTGGAATCGGTTAACGCGTTTGGCCAAACACCGGCAACAAACACAAATATGGATTGATTTTTATTTATGATATAATACAAGTCAAAATCTATACAAAATTAAGAACACATTTACGTATTTGTTAAAGCTCAACTGTCCTGTCTTACGTTCAACTCTTTCAAAATTAAAAATGTTCTATTCTGCCTTCGAACATTTTTTCTCTAGATACGACATTACCTTGAAGAGGATATGCGACACCTCTGAGAACTCTGTCAGCGACTAGTTCACTTTGCGAATTAGCGTGTTCGTGGGAAAGGAATTTTTAACAATATGCCGATTCACTTGTTATATTACACCATAATGGAATTATTGTGGACCTAGGTAGACCTGTTAGGTAGGTAGGGTACAGTTAAATCATATTAAGGTGATATACCACGATAATAAATTATTGTATCGTCGGAAGAAGTATACAAATTTTTATGTGAGGAAGGTGGGATACAGAATAATGCATATTTTGGTATGTAACATTCCTATATATTGCTCGTAGACCCGTAAAAGACTGTGTTTGTGATCAGTATCGAAAGCTATGTCGATCTAGCCATAGGTGAAATTTAACTCTCTCTTTTAAAATCCGAACACTGATACGCCCACTTCTCAAAAGAAATCATTCTATTGAAGAAGTCAATGGAAATAAAAGTCCTATTCTTCGTAAAGTATGTAGTTAAAATCATTAATAACAATTCCTTTTTACAATGTTTCTTACCACGCCCACTTTTTAAGGTAAATTTTGTTTTAACAAAAACATTGTTTTTTGCGATAAATTACTTTTAAAAACGTAAAAAACTTTTTTGTATAACAAAATATGTGGTAAATATCATTCCTAACAATTCACCCATATAATAGTTTCGCAACGGCAACTTATTGAGGGAAATGAATAGGGTAAGGACTGAAGCTTTTTTCTATGTTTTTTTTGTTTTTAATTTCGTATGGAGCCCGTCACCTACAGGGCTTTAATTAAATCTGTTGAAGAGATAGCCCCTCAGGTCCCAGGTACTCCTTCCAGATCGTGAGTCCAAGATCTGTACATATTACAATTTCGTGCTCTTCGCGTCACCAACTCGACTAAATTAAGGTTACTATGACGCTTAACTTAATTAAGCCGTGTAGGTGAGGCGGTGCGTGCGGATCTCAGGTTCAGATCACGCCGGGCCCAGTTACTTGACTTCCACTAACGGCCCCCCATACAGAGCATTAACCTAGCTTCTCCAACGAAGGGCCTACAATTTTGAGCCGTTCCAAATCGGTCTTAAATTGTAGGTTCCTTCCAGTTCACTTAAGCAATTGATTCTAAAAGTCAGGTTTTAGGCCCTGTATGGGCCGTCAATGCCTTATATTTATTTTGTTAACAAATATTAGAAAACCCTAAAAAATATATTTTTAAAATTATGAAACATATATAGGCCAATACCGAAGATTGCCTGATTTGAGCTCAACCGGTGAAAGGGACTGCACGTTTTTCTCCGCATGGCCTAAGCCGCTCACGCAACTTTGTTGTTCCGCTTAGGGTAGGTGCTTGTTGTCTGGCAGGCGCCTATGTCAGCTTACTTATGCGAATCAAACAACAAAGTGAAAGTAAAAAACTTCGATAGAATCACTTTTCATTCACTTTCACACCGATTGTTAACAATGTGTGGAAAAGCAACTTTCCCATGTTCGATTCACAAAAAAAATGCAAAAAAATGTAATAAGAGTTATTTGAATAAAACATTGAACACATGATATCTCAAGAATGAAAGTGCACACAAACACCACAATAGGCTTGAAACGTTCGTGCGGTTTCCCTCTTTCATATGTGCGTTCGGATAACAAAATAGGTGACATCTGTACGATGCTTTTTTATATGAGCGGTGTCTGGATCTGCATCGATATTTACACGCATACGCACATATACATAATAGAAATAATACTCGTAATGTTATTTGTTATGTTCGAACGGATCTGCGGCGCACACTCTAAAGCGACTGGCTTCTCATTTTCGACTCCCTTCCCTCGACTAAGTGCAGAAACACTCGCAGATCTGCCTGTAGCATTTGTTGAACAAAGGATTTCCGCTCTTCGCAGCATAAAAGGAACGATAAGATAACCCATGTTTGTGCAGAGGAAAAGAATTCAAATATACTCCCTATTTTGTGTTATCTTAGCAATACCAACACAAAAGGGAACGAAAACATTTTCCCCCTGTTACACCGCCAGAGGAACACAGTGAGTGCATTACGTTTACCTGATCTTAAAGCGGCCCTTACACGGTCAATCGCTTGACATCATGCGTCGTGTATGTGTGGGTTGACGCTACCCCTTACACAGTTCAATCGATTGACGTCAAATTTTTATTTTTTGCGAGTTTTCGTGGTGTACGGATGTGCGATGAAGGAAACGGACGAATCTATTGCATATATTGCTCTTGCAATACATTCTTGAATTTTACTGCGAGATACACACGGATATTCGAAGTCTTTAATGAAACTAATTTCATTAAAATACCAAAAAATTGGTTCACTGAAATTATCAACACCGGATCCGCTTTTGTTTAATTCATTTAAACGTTTTACCTCGCGCCGAAAACTCGTTCTCAACGTATTTATTTTTCTGGTGACATCCGCTTTTTGTGCACCAGGATACTTTTCTTTATACTTTTGCAGTAAAACTTCATAATCTTGCATTTTTTTGTTTCGGTCGCAATAATCTTTTCCTTTTAAATCCCATAAACTCGGTAATGACCGATAGGTTTCAATTAATTCCGATACAAATGCTCGGTCTTCATCGTCCTTCAGTTGTCCGCACATGTTTTCGCTTCCGCGACACAAAACACAATGAAGTAATTACGTCAATCCAACCCTTACACGTATCAATCGGCATGACGGTCATCATGCAAAATCAAACTTGCTTTGATTTTCGTCAATTAGACTTCACCAAATGTGTGTGACTCATACAGATACATTTTCACAAACACATGCTAGTGATTCACGTCATTCGATTGACCGTGTAAGGGCCGCTTAAGCCTTGCACACTCACGCTCTAACATACATGTGTACTCACTCAATGCCCATAATTCACACACCGATGCAGATACAGACATCGCGCATACATTAAAACCTTTGTACAGACGTCGCCTTTCATGGAAAATTGCATTGGAATCGGTTAACGCGTTTGGCCAAACACCGGCAACAAACACAAATATGGATTGATTTTTATTTATGATATAATACAAGTCAAAATCTATACAAAATTAAGAACACATTTACGTATTTGTTAAAGCTCAACTGTCCTGTCTTACGTTCAACTCTTTCAAAATTAAAAATGTTCTATTCTGCCTTCGAACATTTTTTCTCTAGATACGACATTACCTTGAAGAGGATATGCGACACCTCTGAGAACTCTGTCAGCGACTAGTTCACTTTGCGAATTAGCGTGTTCGTGGGAAAGGAATTTTTAACAATATGCCGATTCACTTGTTATATTACACCATAATGGAATTATTGTGGACCTAGGTAGACCTGTTAGGTAGGTAGGGTACAGTTAAATCATATTAAGGTGATATACCACGATAATAAATTATTGTATCGTCGGAAGAAGTATACAAATTTTTATGTGAGGAAGGTGGGATACAGAATAATGCATATTTTGGTATGTAACATTCCTATATATTGCTCGTAGACCCGTAAAAGACTGTGTTTGTGATCAGTATCGAAAGCTATGTCGATCTAGCCATAGGTGAAATTTAACTCTCTCTTTTAAAATCCGAACACTGATACGCCCACTTCTCAAAAGAAATCATTCTATTGAAGAAGTCAATGGAAATAAAAGTCCTATTCTTCGTAAAGTATGTAGTTAAAATCATTAATAACAATTCCTTTTTACAATGTTTCTTACCACGCCCACTTTTTAAGGTAAATTTTGTTTTAACAAAAACATTGTTTTTTGCGATAAATTACTTTTAAAAACGTAAAAAACTTTTTTGTATAACAAAATATGTGGTAAATATCATTCCTAACAATTCACCCATATAATAGTTTCGCAACGGCAACTTATTGAGGGAAATGAATAGGGTAAGGACTGAAGCTTTTTTCTATGTTTTTTTTGTTTTTAATTTCGTATGGAGCCCGTCACCTACAGGGCTTTAATTAAATCTGTTGAAGAGATAGCCCCTCAGGTCCCAGGTACTCCTTCCAGATCGTGAGTCCAAGATCTGTACATATTACAATTTCGTGCTCTTCGCGTCACCAACTCGACTAAATTAAGGTTACTATGACGCTTAACTTAATTAAGCCGTGTAGGTGAGGCGGTGCGTGCGGATCTCAGGTTCAGATCACGCCGGGCCCAGTTACTTGACTTCCACTAACGGCCCCCCATACAGAGCATTAACCTAGCTTCTCCAACGAAGGGCCTACAATTTTGAGCCGTTCCAAATCGGTCTTAAATTGTAGGTTCCTTCCAGTTCACTTAAGCAATTGATTCTAAAAGTCAGGTTTTAGGCCCTGTATGGGCCGTCAATGCCTTATATTTATTTTGTTAACAAATATTAGAAAACCCTAAAAAATATATTTTTAAAATTATGAAACATATATTAAAAATATTAAAATTGCGAAGCCTAAAAGTAGCTAGATTCATTTTTGGAGAACAAAAATACTTGAAGATGGAAGTGTTACATAAGTCAATCACATTTTTTTTGTTAGGCAACTGTAAATTGCTTACAAGCTTTTATGGTAATCAAGTCCGCTTGTTAACAAGGTAAACAGCAAATTGTCGTCAAGTCTAGTTGTCTCTCAAAAGTTGTTTTCTTGGAAAGCCAAAGCAGACAAGTGTTTTTGCTAACATGACACGCGTTTTCTGAGGGGTAAAATATTGTGAGGTCCATAACTGGCGTAACACACCGTACACTTTGCCAACGGCTTTATTAATATGTGTATCCCATGTTAGTGTCCTATTAAATATCACTCCCAGATTTTTGGCTGAATCAACGTACTCTATTCTGGAGCCGTTAAGTGTTATCTCTGGAAAATAAGAAAGGTCCAGGGATTTTTTGCTAATAACAACACATTTAGTTTTACTAGGGTTTAGAAATAGTCCATTCCTATCGGACCAATCAGCTATCCTCCGTAAGTCTATATTAATCGTATTAGCACAATTTTCAACCATACCAAGATCACAACTTCGATGCAACTGTACATCGTCCGCATACATATGTTTTGATGTCGATGTCGATACTAATTTTGGAATCTCGTTAACATAAAGGGAGAAAAGAAGAGGGCCCAGAATAGAACCTTGTGGAACCCCACGATTAGTGAAAAGGAAGTCTGAAGAGTAATGTCCCACAGAAACTGCTTGTTTTCTTAGCCTTAGGTATGCCGACATTAATGAAACCGCTGATGGCGAAAAACCGAACAACGTAGAGAGCTTTTTGCATAAGTTATAGTGAACGACAGTATCAAAAGCTTTAGAAAAGTCCAAAAGTATTAAAAAGGTCACTTTGTCCTCGTCCGGAGACCGTCTAATCTCTTCAACAACGTTAATGACCGCCGTTATGCAGCTGTGATTTTTCCTGAAACCAGATTGCATCGATGAAAACAAGCTATTTGAGTGAACATGACAGTTAATTTGCTTCTGCATTATCCTCTCAAAGACCTTCGAGAAATAAGGAAGAATGGAAATAGGACGGTATTCTTTACTATTTGGACTTTTTGGGATCGGAATAATCTTCGCGTTTTTCCATTGAAAAGGATACACCCCTGTTGTTAAAATATGATTGAAAACATGGGTAAGGGCAGGTAGAATTACAGGAAGAATTATTTTAACAAATTTTGGATGTATTTCATCCAAACCAACCGCATTTGACTTCACTGACAACAAACTAGCAACAACATCTGGTCTCGAAACACAAGAAAATTCGAAAGTGTCAAGTAATGCGCTAGGGATGGATGGACTTGAAGGAACTAAATTAAGATCGGGGTATGGAAGTGCAACGAAGTTTTTGTTCAGAGTGTTTAGATCTAAATCATCATCCAAACTAGGGTTATTTTTGCCCATTCCAATTGCACGAAGATTTTTCCAAAGCTGTCGAACTGTCAACGAGGGATTCAATTTAGCCTTATAAAATTTCTGCTTAGCAGCCCTTATTTTCTTAAATACCTCTCTGCGCCGGGTACGATAGAGGCAGAGGTGAAAGTCTAATCTGAAGCGCTTCCACTCTTTATACGCCTGATTTCGTAGGTTCATAAGATTCCTAATTTCACTAGTAAACCAACTACACTGTCCATTCTGAATTGGCTTCACTTTTAATGGAACATGCCTGTTAAATAACATAGAGATGTTGTAATTAAGGAACTGAACTTGATCAAAAGGGGATGATAAGAAAAATACACGATCCCATTCAACACGACTTGCCTCTAGTTCCAGCAGAGGATAGTCAATGTTATTAAAATCTCTGTATTCATGGTTAGAGACGGAGCAATTTATGACAAAGTCAAATGTTAGAAATAGAAGATCATGTTTGGAAAAAACGGGTGCCGAAAGTTGGTCATAAAATAAAACATCATTAGAATTGTTAACAAAAAAAACATCTAAAAGAGTACTTGATTCCGACGAAAAGTGTGTGGGATTATTTGTGTTAACAGGGAACAGATTTAGCGAACTCATGCCTTCAGTAAGTGTACTCTCGACCAATAGGTTACTATTTAAGTCACCACCAACTATGACTTTGGGATAACATAGTGATATTGATTCCAAAAGACTAAAAAGAGGAGTGGCATCGATGTATTTGTTAGGTCTGTAAACCGACCCAATGAGAAGATCTCCTGTTGCAGACTTAAGTTCAACAAACACAAAATCCAATTCACTACCAGCAGTAGACTTACAGTTTAGGAAGCATTTCAAACCTCGTTTCACATAGACAGCAGCGCCACCACCCACTCTTCCAATTCTATCGCCGCGAAAAACTCGAAAACCGTTTAATTTGTAAACCTCATCTTTTATTCCTTCCGAAAACCAAGTTTCCGTTACGCAGACAACATCAACCCTATACCCTTCGAACAGATCCCTAAACTCGTCAATTTTAGGTAAGAGACTTTGCGCATTAATGTGGCACACTTGTAAGCCTGTCCTTTGGTCACTCAACACACGTATCATAGAATGAAGAATTCTATTATTTTCACCGCCCATGGAAGTCCCGCCTAATTCATTGGTTTGCATCTCTATCATAGAAAAGCAGAAACAACGCAAAAGGCATGCACTGAAAAGCCAGCGACACAAGATGTTTCAAAACACAAGTTACCTTACCGTTCATTCCGACAAATATAATTATAGATAATATAAAGCGAGTAAAAAGAAGAAGAAAAAAACAAATGGAGATGTACGAATATTTACAATAATATTTAATTAAACGTTAAATAGAAAAGAAACGCAAGAGATTTAAAAATGTATAAAAAGAAGAATGAATTACAAAATTTAAAGCAAATGCAAAAAAGAAAGAAAAAAAAAAGCAAAATACAGTTTTATAATGCTGAGCAAAAAAGAAGGGGTGTGAGTAATTATTATCCTTGGGGGCTGGCAATATCGTTCAGTTTATTGATGTCATCAATGTAAATAGCTTCTTTGTCAGGGTGACGTTTGACAAGCACACGGCCGCGAATCGTAAACACGGAAAATAACAATTTTTGTTTTTTTAATTGCAGTGCCGTATGTAGCAGATTGTTGTTGCATTTCGAAAGACTTTCGCGCAGGAAAATTGTCGAATCTGATTGTAGGCCTACGTCACATAAATTTAATTGTTTTTTGCTGATTTTGCGGTATTTTGCAATTGATGTCAGGACAAAGTTCCTGTCGTATGCAGATCGAAATTTAATTATAATAGTAGCGGCGTTTGCGTTTGTATTAGGCTTCGGGCGAGTGCGGAAAATTTCGTATATCATTGGTGGCTTGATATTGATATCAATAACATGGCACAAGTGATGGAAATAAGATTTCAAGTTTTCTTCAGGCATGTGCGGGATACCGAACAAAACCGCGTCACGTGAAACAATTTTGTTCTCAAGCTCTTCATGTTCAGTTTTAATTTCGGAGAGTTGAGATTTTAAATCAATGAATTCAACATTCTTATTGTGAAGTGCAGTTTGGGTGTCGGACAACACTTTGTTTACATTCATTAAAGATGATTTTAGTTGAGTGATTTCGGATTTAATCATGCCGATATCGGCGTTTGTTATTGTTTGAGTGGTTTCAAGTGTTATAACCCTCGAGTTAATGTCAGATATGGTTTTATTTCGATCCCTGAACTGATTTTCAATTTTGGTTGCAAGTGCATTATTATTTTCATTCATTTTGGCCGATAAGAGCGATATTATAAACTCACTTTGACTTTTTAGTTTTTCGTCCATTTTTTCCCACATTTCAGTGTCACTCGCGGCTATTTTCTTGGGATTATGCTTCGACGATTCAAGGGAGGTTCGAGGTGAGTTTGTAATTGGTGAATCTACGGACTTGGAGTTCGACCTGGTACGCTTGGAGGTAGACATGTTGTTCGGTAAATGTTCGATGAAAATTTGTATTGCACAAGAGACAAAGGATTTTCTTATGTTAAACTTTGAAGAAATTGGCAAATAAGAACTATCAAAATGTCACTTCCACTGATATTATTCAATAAAACTTTATAGTCACTAGATCAGACCAGCTTGAACTATTTAAATTTGCGTACATTTTAACTAAAAACAATTAAATTGCCAGCAGAGGAAAAAACACGTCTATTCAGTAGCTCGCATACTCAATTAAAAAATTAATTAAAATATATAGAGTATATATTACAAATTTCAGCTCCCTAGCTCAAACTTTGGATTTTCAAAAAAATTGTTTTATTTATTTGTGGGCGTGTCAGTGGGCGGATTTTGAATTTTTTTTATCCCGAGCAGTTTTAGGAGTCATAGATCATATATAAAAAATTTCAGCTCTCTAGCTCAAAATTCGATTTTTTCCAAAATTTTGTTTTTTTGAGTTTGTGGGCGTGACTGTGGGCGGATTTCAAAAATTCGTAAACTTGATTATTTCGGGACCCTAGAGAGTATATGGTTAAAATTTCAGCTCTCTAGGTCCAGTTTAAAGGCCTAATTTTTGCCGACAGACGGACGGACGAACATGGCTAGATCGACATTACTATCGATGCTGATCATAAATATAGTAACTTTTAGGGGTCTACGGGCAATATTAAGGTATGTTACAAACTATGCGTCAAAATTAATATACCCTTAGAATAGGGTATAAAAAAGGTTGTTTATACTCAAAAGAATTTAATATAGATTTTTATTTATTACTGAATATAGTCTTTGCTGTAAAGCAATCCTTTCTCACTGATTAATCGCCCAGGTGTCAATCAAGAAATTCACAAAATCTGTAACACCCATCATATTACACCATTAAGTCATTGACGCCATAACAAATTCCTAGCATTTGAATAAGGAAATAGGGAAAAATGCTTTAAACTTGCGTAAACTTCGTTTAAAATCTACTTTCTATGCAAGAACATTTTGCAATGACTTGCACATCAAACCACCTATTAACCGGGAACTCACCGACCCTGAAATGATTGAATAGATTACAACGACGAAGCCAAATATAAATAAGCTTAGTTCCATTCTGCACACCACCAAATGAGCATTAATTTCAATAATGGATCTCAGAAAAAAAAGCCTTGCTTCCATGGTTATCCCAAAATACGAGATTTTCCTTAGCAAATCCTTCGCCACCCATCCACCTCGCAGTATCTTCTTACTTTCGAATGAGTTAGTCATTCAGAAGAGGCTGGAACCAAGTCAACCAACCCGGCCAATTCACTGCCGCCCAATGGAGCCGCATAAATAAACAACACAATCAATCCTCACACCATCCTAGTACACTCTATTAAACCAAAGAATAGGATACACGAAGCCACCACCGAAAAAAGGTTTAAAAAAGTTAATTTATTCCAAGACCACCCCCGAGACTTACCCCAGAGAAGGTGTATAAATTCATTTTAAGTTTACAATTTTCATTTTATCCGCTTCACAATGGCGTCGGAAATGGTGTCGCTCCGCTTCTCGGTCACCCAGGCTAAGGTTCGATCTTTTGTGCACTGGCGGCAGGGGAAGTGGCAGTGGCGCTAGTGAAGGCACCACTAGCGTACCGCACTTGGATACCCTTCAGGAAATTTATTGCGTATTCTGATAGGAATTTCTACGTTCAAGAGAAAATAATGGTGACTCACTCTCGGTGTTTTGATTCTCTTTGGGGTTCAAAGGCGCTTGCAATAGAGCATCGCTCCTTTATAGGCAGCAGAATTCAGTCATGTGGGTTGTACGCTGTGGGTTAACCGCAAATGTATTTCGAAGAATGATTGCAGGAGTCAAATCCGTTATTAGGCATAAACAAATACATTGGTTAGGAAATTGAGTTTCCTGAAGCTAGTGCTTCTATGACGGTGGGACTGAGTCACATATCCGAACGATCCTTTATACCCATATGGGATACAATAAATCCGAAATTTGTTCTTGTGCGTATTATCGAAGAGGGTGGTGAGGCCCTGAATTAGTTGCAAGGGAATAAGCACACATTTATTGGATTGCGATACGATTACCATCATCGAATAGGTTATGGTCTATCAGTGAATTTATCAGGTGTGAAGTTAGATTTTTCATTAGCATTCGATACAGAGGGGAGTGGAGATTGGAAGATTGGATGAGAGTTTTTAAACCCGAATCCAACACAAAATTAGCTTGTTTTTGCGGCGGAAGGGTTCTCTCGCATAGTGGCTGTGCCTCTGCCTGGTTTCGATTATTCACAATAACGCTGAGAAAGAGGCATGATTTGATTTATGAACTGTTACGTCGACGCACGCTATCAATGCAGGTGCAAATATATAAAGGATTGTTGGGAATAAATAATTGTTACTATAGCCCGATAGGCTTAGTGTTTTAGTGAGTGGGCTATGTGCTTATGTCGCATGGTATGGAAGGAACACGGACCATAAGGGATGGCTTCCTTTAATACCATACGGCAGATACTTCTGCTTTAGATTGTGTGTAATGAAGTGTGACTTGGAGTAGACGCTGGTGCCGAGTCATTATATGTAGCGGATGCCCGTGGAGTCATGTAACTAAGAACATGTTAAACGCATTACAGTGTTCGTAAAGGAAATGGGTTAGAAAGAGTTGAAAATAATTTATCGAATTTGCTTAATTTAAATTGAATGAAAATTGACAAACAAAAATTGGATGGTTTTTATTGGGTTAGTGCTAACATACGCTTATAAGTTTACTTTATATCAAAAGCACTTTAAAATCCGTTATTCACATCAAACATGCACGGTATTTCAACTTCAATGACTATTGTTTTACCTTAGACTATATGACAAATAGTTGGTTTGACCTTACCGAGATGAAATTGACCGATAAATTCAAAATTTAAAGTTGCTGGCAATAATTAAATAGAAATATGACCAAGGAAAATGTGTCTAAGGTCAAAATCGAATGCATGTTTTAAAATAAAAGATTAATGTGCTGGTGATGTTTCAACAAAGACATAATCCTCAAGACAAAATCCCCAACCCTAAAGTCCACAAACGGTAATCTTCGTTGCGAAATCTTCAAAGAGAGAATGCCCAGAGTAAAAACAGAAAAAAATATTAGGCATTAACGGCCCTTATAGGGCCTAAAACCTAGCTTCTCCAACCACTTGCAAGTCGAATCCGAACGGCAAATTTCAGAAGCTTCTTATGGAAATTGATTCTCTTGGATGTTTGTCAGACGTTCATATCTAAAATCTCGAAACGATAAACGTCCAAAAAACGTTTTTTTTTTGTCGGGGTGTGTGAGACTTTCTGCCTGGAGCACTCAGACTCAATACTGGTCCATTGTACTAACAGGCAGACACACCACATTTTACTGTGGGAATTTACTCGTTTTTCTAAGAACAACGAGAAGGCGCTTCAATGATAAGGAGCTTAGGTTTACAGCACTCACCATATCCGCATCAAATACCTGCCACCTGATACGAGCAAAAGCAGGACAATCACAGAGGAAATGTTCCGCAGTGTCGTCGCTTTCTCCACAGGCTTCGCAGTTGGTTGTATCGCTTAGGCCTAGCACCTTAAGGTGCTTGGCAAAAACGTAGTGTCCCGTAAGAACGCCAGTGGTCTGTCTGCAGTCTTTTCTGTTGAGAGACAACAAGAATGCCGCGGATTTCCCACAGACGTCGGGGAGAACTAGCTTAGTCTGTCTGCACCCTGGAGAGTCATGCCAACGGCGATTGTGTTCATAGGAAACCCAACCGTCAATAGAAGCCCTGACCGAGGACGCAGGGTAGACAAATCGCTGGTTCATGTCCTAAGAAGCCCCCCTTTGAGCCTTGCCTAGCAAGTTCATCGGAGATCTTATTTCCCGTGATCTCGTTATGACCCGGGACCCAGACCCAGTTTAAGTGAATTCAGCCTTCCGACCGAATTCAGAGATATCTTGCATTTACGTACTATTTTGGAGGTGGTTAAGGGTTTGCGTAAGGCCTAAAGCGCAGTCTGACTGTCGCTACAGACGCAGATGCTTCGCCCACTCCACCTTTTCCTCGTAACATAGTCCATGGCCATTAAGATTGCACAAGTCTCTGTTTGGAAGACTGACGCATATTTACCTAACGGAAAAAAAAGTCTAACGTTTTCGCTCTCCACGAAGACACCAGCACCAGATCCTTGATCGGTTTTGGAGCCATCCGTCAAGAATCGACTGCATTCCCTTCCAGGTTCAGAGTCCGGCCAGAGCCAGTCCTGAACGCGAGGAAAGTCGACCTCGTAGTTGCGCTTTAGCCGAAGTTCCGGTGTCATCGCATCAGACGGCATTTCCATAAGACAGGAGTCGAAGGACAACCGATGCGCAAGTTCATCAAAACTCCAGTGCGAATTATACAAAAAGCCATCTCTTCTTAGACGTGAGATAGCTTTGATTGTACAGCCCATGATGTAAACATCAAGGGGCGGGAGGTTCAATAGTGCATCTAGGCCGGAGCCAGGCGTGCTGGGGAAGGCCCCCGTACAGCCGAGACATACCTGCCTTTGGAGTTTGGCAAAAGCAGCAGTAACGTATTTACGTGAAAGCTTATTCCACCAAACAACCGATGCGTATGCTATAAATGGTCTTATCATAGCCGTATAAATCCATAGGACTCTTTTCGGTGATAAGCCTCATGTCTTGCCGAAAATGCCTTTGCACTGCCAGAAAACAGACAGCGCCTTGGCAGTCTTCAGCTCAACATGTTTGGACCAAAGAAGTTTGCTATCCAGGATGACTCCCAGATACTTTGCTTCATTGGAGAGTTGGATTGTGACGCCTTTTAGCACTGGCTGAGTCAACCCGACCAGCTTCCTCCTTCTCGTAAGGAGAACAACCTCAGTTTTAAGAGGATTGACCGAGAGCCCATTCCTAGTGCACCTTTCGTCGATCACGTCAAGCGCCGCCTGCGCCTTGGCGCATACATTCGCTCGGCATGATTCAACAGAAAGCACGGCAACATCATCCGCGTACGCCTGAGCGTAAATATTAGAACTGTTGAGTGCGTTCAACCGAGAGCCGACCAGCATACACCACAGCCGTGGAGACAGGACGCCGCCTTGCGGGCAGCCTCTGTTTACCCCCGCCATAGCATAGCGGCCACAATCCGCATCCGCAACCAACGTTCTATTCATTAGCATTGCTTTAATCCACAACACCAATGGTTCGTCTACACCGTGTTATCTGGCGGAGCTGCAAATGCTATCAAAAGTCGCATTGTCAAAAGCACCCTCAATATCGATGAAAATGCCCATCGCGTATTCTTTTCTGTCAAGCGCGCCCTCAATTCTACCAACTAGATTTTGGAGCGCAGTCTCGCAGGATTTTCCGCGTTGATAGGCATGTTGCATCTGAGATAGTGGGTGCAATCGCAAAGCACTTTTGCGCACGTGAAGCTCGACCAGCCTTTCCAAGCTTTTCAGCAAGAAGGAAGTCAGACTGATTGGTCTGAAGCTCTTGGCGAGCGAGTAGTCACTTCTGCCAATTTTTGGTATAAATGCCACTCTAACTGTACGCCAGGGTGTTGGAATGTATGCCAGTGCTAGGACAGCGGTGAAGATTTTCTTCATAGTCGGTAGCAACTGGTCTGTACACTGTTGCAGCATGGCTGGGTATATTCCGTCCGTACCAGGCGACTTGAAGCCGTCAAAAGACGCAAAGGCGTATTTAATGGCCTCGTCCGTCACCACGGCCTTCGCAATATACCAGATACGCCGAGTTGTTTGTCTTGGCTCACTCATAGTCTCGGTAATCGGGGCTGGTTGTGAACCAATTGTAATCTGGTTACCCGGAAAGTGAGACTCCAGCAGATAACTAAGAGTTTCCGCTTTCGTCTCAGTGAAGGTGCCATCAAGTTTTCTAAGTGAGTCCAGTTTGGCTGGTTTGCCCTTTTTCAGAACTTTAACCAACCTACTAGTTTCACCCAGTGTTTCAATCTTTTCGCAGAAATTCTTATAAGAAGCACTTTTCGATACCCGAATTAGCCTCTTATATTCCCTCTGCTTCGATCGGTAGAGATTCCAGTCTGTCTCGAAATCAGTCTTGAGTGACCTATTTAGAAGCTTTCTAGCTTCTCTTCAGATTCTTTGCAGTTCCGAGCTCCACCAGGGAACCGGTGTTCTGCCAGGGGGTTTACCTACTGGGCACATCAGTTCGAAACAGCTAGTAATGGCACTATTCAGGTTTTGAACAGCATCCTCTACCTTTTGTCTCGTCATGAGTTTGGTTAGAGTTTTGAAAGTTTTTCCCATTTCCTCCCTGAAGCGTATCCAGTTGGTTTTTCTTGGATTCGATTTGGAATTCGATATATCTATGATCTGAGAGGGATGCCTCCGAAGAGACCGTCCAGTTGGTAACCGCCTTAAGGTATCTATTTGATAAAGTCAGGTCGATCACCTCCTGTCTTCTTGACGTCACAAAAGTTGGCTGCGAGCCAACATTGTTGATAGTAAGATCAGATGATAGAATGAAATCTAGGAGATGGTTTCCTCGCATGTTGCATTTGCTACTGCCCCAAACAGTGTTTTGAGCGTTGGCATCGCAGCATATAACTAGGCCCATCTTCCTGGTGTCGCAATAGTCTATGAGTTCAGCGATTGCCCTTGGTGGTGGAGGCACTACCGAATCATAGGGGAGATAAGCTGACGCCACGACGAAGGTCTTCCAATCTCCAGTCGTTTCGTAGCTTTTGACTGCAGCAACCAAACCGTGGCCACAAAATTGTCCAAGCTTTGTCGCTGAGAGATGGTTCGACACAGCAAGACAAGCCCTGGGCCTTTCGGACCGCTCGTCACAGAGTATCGTGGTGCCACGAACACCTCCAAGGCCACAGATGCGATTTTTCCACACCCATGGCTCCTGTATGGATGTTATGTGGGGTTTTCTACTCAACCCGGAAAGCTTCTTGCTGATTAGAGCAGTAGCAGCCTTCGAATGTGAAGGTTAATTTGGGTAAATATAATTACCGTGCTTTTCTTCGCGACAGCCAATTTCTGTCCACTGGTGCTGCAAGCATTGCTGGTTGCAGAAAATGTTTCATCCAGATTTTGTGCGCGGGGACCTCCATGAGTTAGAGGTATTACAGTGGAAGGGAACGCAGAAGGTGCGTACGCAGTTCCACCGGTAGGAGTGCTCGAAGCCTTCATCCTCCGTTTATTCCTGTTCGAGCTATTGGAAAAGGAGGCAGCGTTGGTTTCAATCCGCTGGTGCGTTTCGGTTGGGGTAACTTCTGCCCACCTGCTTCTCTCAGCCGTCGCCGCCGAGGTAGTGCCGCTCTCAGCGCTTGCGCCTTCAATGGTTCAGTTTCTTTGCGCCGCGCGATTGCCGCCTTCCTCTGTGTCCTCTTCCGATGGCTCTTAGACAGAAGCCCACAGGTGCGTACCGCTTCTGCAGCCCGTTCAACCTCTCCGGTTTCCTGGGCCTCATCAGCAACAACGCAACAATCAGCTACCTGTCTATTGGAATGAAGATTAAGCGTATCAGGTTGAACCTCTCCGCTACTTTCTCCATTTTTCCAGGAGTCTTCGGAAGCAAGCGTTTTTGCAGCTCCTAAGTCAACGCCTCTACAGGCGAGGGGAGTTGGTAGTATGTTGGTTGGGGCCTCCAGAACCCTTGCCCCGACCGCGGTCGTTAAGATATTTAGTTTAGTTTATGCTTCATGAAATGCTGTATATAAAATATTGTGAAACAATTCTCGTTGGGAATTTTTATTTAATTAATACATGTATTCAAAAATAAAACTTCTTTTTTGATCAAGTATTGTGCAAGATTTTAGTTTACCAATTTTGTTTTTCGTTAAAAAGGCATAAAACAAGCAAAGCAGTGAACAAGTTTGGTGGCGCTCTTATATAGTTTGAGAGTTAGAAACTTTTGAAAATCCCAAATTTCCATTATTTAAATGGATTTCGGTTAAATTGGTCGGTTTTTTAGACTTAAAATGCTTGAATATAGTAGAGTGCAACAAGTAAATTCCCATAAACAGTAAACAGCAACCTCTTCCTTGGGCTTACTGTTGGATGCGGAGTATGCGCTAGGTTTGATATATGCGAAGTTGAAGAGCGCCAATTTGTTTTTAATTTTTGGGGTATCTTGTAGTTTTGGTGGCGAATATGGCCCATTTTGGTATTTGCCACTCACTACATTTTCATTTTAAACATATTCCAACCGCTTATTATCAATGTAACTTCGATGTTCTAAAGCAGCAGATGTGCACAATATATCAATATAGTCCGTTCTTTTTTCATATAATAATTGGGATGCTTTCTTGAAGTTTTTTTTATTCAATATTGCGCAAGTTCCATTAAGTTTTGTTGGGTTTTGTAGTATTTAAACTTGAGTTTCTCTATCTTGACTCAATTATCCAAAAACTTACGAAAAAGTATGCTTAAACTAAAATAAAATAAAAAAAATAAAAAAAACTGGATTCGGGCAATACGGCTTAGTGTGTGCAATATGGATTAGTTGTCTTGCACTTAAATGTTGTATAATTTTTTTAATTTTGTATTTTAATAAAAACAATGATAGCCATGGGACGTCAGTGTTTACAGACCTAACCATGAAGTTTTTTGCGTAAGGCAATAAGTGCAAGTTTGTTCAATAAACTTCTGAAATAAATTTCTGAAAGAAAAAAAATATTAATTCTATCTATTTCAAATTAAATTTGATTGGACAATTATTCCGATATGTAAAAGAAAAAAAACCTTCAACCTTATGTACTTATAATTCAACATAGAGTCGTGCATACATTATGAACATGGACATTGGAGACTTAGTAGGGATTAAGGGAAAAAAGTTTGTTAAGTTGGAGATGTTGGCCATAAAAGTTTCGGATAAGGGGATAATAGCCAGTTGGATTTTGTTTGGTATTTCATACGACTCCCAATATTATTCCTAAAACGAACCAACAACAGCCTGCATATGTTGTGATAAGAAGTGTATATTGTCTTTGGAAAATCGATCGACTTTTTATACATACATGGTAAAAAACCACATGCAGCACTGGGCAGAGGGCGATACTTTTTGTGTAGCTTCAAGACTAGGTCATCGTGGATCTAATCAACAGTGAGAAGATTAGTAAGAGGCTTGTTGATTTCGGATTAATCTGAAAGCACTTTGAGTATTTTTCAACTAAGTAGTTTGGACCTTAAATTGCACTAATTTGTAAAAGCACAGAACTTCCGTCCCAAATTTCGAATATTATGTACCTTAATTACGGCTGCAGCTGAAATAGTAGCTATTATTATGTTGGTGAGCTCCTTAACTAACCCGAAATTATTGCTATCATGCTTATGACATTTTGTCCTGGGCTGTGAACAGATGTTTGTTTCTTTGTTTATTTGTTGATGCCTGCCAAGTTTACATATTCTTCTATCGCCATAAAAGCCTCTAACACGTCGCTCTGGGAATGGCCAATGATGTGGATATCATCCGAATACCCAAATTGCTGAAGTGATCTATTGAAGATAGTGCCTTCCGTCTTGACCTGCCTGCCGTACGCACTATTTTGTCCAGAAAACGATTGAAGAAGTCATATGATAGCCCATCACTTTGCCGAAATTCGCTGCAAACTTTGAATAATTCTGAAGAGCTGCTTCAAAACTGCATATTAAACCGAATGTTTTCAAGTGTCACGCGACACAGCCGGATCTGCTTTAGGATCCCATATTCGCCCATTGCCATATAGAGCTCCTGACGATGAATCCTACATTGAACTAAAAAGGCCCGTAAATACAAAATTTTTTTTAATTTTGACAACCAAATTTTTGTTATTATTAATTGCAACAATGAAAAGCGTTTTATAATTTTAATCAATGGTTACGCGTTCGTTCAGCCAAGTTCAAGCCATATTGCTTAAAACATGAAAACATTCATTGATTTGGATGTGTTCCTTTGTTGTCCAACTTTGTGTATTTTCACGCAAGGTTCCGTACTCGGGCACATTTTATATAATATATACACTTCTGATTTATCGAGTGTACCGAACTGTAAAATTGGTATTTACACGGATGACACTGCAATTTTTCATCACATATATTCGCTCTCAACGTTGAGAGGAATCTAAAAATGCGATGGAAATATTAGCAAGTTATTATAAAAAATGGAAAATCAAATTGAACGCTGAGAAAATGCATGCCATCTTTTTCACCAACAAAACAAAATCGTGCAATCTTCCAAATAGCCATATAAATATTAACGGGTCTAACATTACTTGAGCACCTGGGTATGCATCTAGATCCAAGGTTAACTTTTCAAGATCACACCAGCAAAACTATAAAAAAAAATTAACATCGCCATTAAAATGTTATACCCCTTTATCAACAGAAGATCAAAACTATCCACTTTTTTTATAATTTGCGTGCGCTAAAGGAATTTCTTTTTTCTGTAGTGGCACAGTACCCTTATAATGGTAAAACCACAGCGCAGGCATTTTGTTTTTTTCTGCAAGTAGCTCCCAGCAAAAGATTCATTGCCTGTTTTTGGGTGCTACTTACTGAAAGAGTAGAACTATAGGAAAGAAGTTTGGTTCGATGGGATTTTTTTCTCCACAGGTGGCGCCTGAATTGCTTAAGGGAGCTCAGTTTTTGTTGTGTGTATTCAATTTATAAAAATCATGGCCCTGGTCGGGATTCGAACGCACGACCTGCCAATCACTTAGTGACTACACTACCATCGCACCATTACGGCCACTGAAAACAAATTAATAATGCACAAGGTTATTTTTCAAGCCATTCTTCTTTATGGGTGCCAAGTATGGGGAAAATGTGCAAAATGTCACATTAAGAAGCTGCAGAAAATCGCCTTATCCATCAAATGAGTCTTTAAATTCCATCTTATGTTGTTAATGTTTATATACTTACTTATATGTGTTTCTATATTTGCTTATATATATGTATATATACCTATTTATTCGTCTATTTATTTATTTGCCCTTTTATTTATTTATTAATTTATTTGTTTATTTGTTTATTTATCTATTTATTTATTTATCTACTTATTTATTTATTCTTTATTTATCTACTTATTTATTAATTTATTTATTTTTTTAATTTTATTTTGTTAAATTGGAGGTTTTCTCGCACTTTCCTTCAAAAATATTGCTATTTGGTAAATAATAATTCTCTTCAGATTTTTTAAATATATTGTTTCAGTAGTAACATACAAAAATATCATATCTATGTACTTATGTAAAATGTGTGGTAGCGTACCGAATGTAAATCAATATTATGCGAAATAAATCTATCTATCTATCTTTGTTGTGCCCGTAACCTTGTTTGTTGGATTTAATAAAACAAATTAATTGATTTGATAAACTTTTCCACAGCATTTAAATTCTAGTTCTTCCAGCATTCTTAATTTTTAAATTTATTTGTTCACATTTTTCGGAGTCGCTACTCTCTAAATTTGGATGGAAAAAAACTAAATTATATATTTTAAATGAATTATTGAGGGCAATGATACTAAGAAACTAGACTTTTAAATGCATTAAGATAGCTGTCTACCAATAGGCATTGTTTCTCCAACAATTAATTTGCCAATTCTTCGATGAAGTAAAGCAAATTATCGACCTGAGTTCAACCAACGATACCAGCTCAAAAGAAGGTTAACACTAGCCAACCATTGTTTTTTTGGACTGAAAAAAAACAGCTCATCAGTACCTATATGCTCTTGCCAAAATATAAAAATAATTACCTTATTTAAGACATTTTAATGAATTGGTTTGGCTTC
This sequence comes from Portevinia maculata, assembly GCA_949715645.1. Taxonomy (NCBI): domain Eukaryota; kingdom Metazoa; phylum Arthropoda; class Insecta; order Diptera; family Syrphidae; genus Portevinia; species Portevinia maculata. The sequence continues at coordinate 33,808,125 of OX454526.1, read as the reverse complement.
AAAAAAGTTCGAAACATAAGTTCTTACCTCTGACCCCCGGCAACGAATATTCGACACCACCATCTTCAACATGAATGATGATTCATGACAAATGGCCACTAAAACCACTTATGTTATCAGGTCTTGTCCGCCGGAACGAATTCGAAAAAAGCATCCACTCTTATCGGCAACTTAAGTGCGCAACATACTCCTCAAAGCCATAAATAGAAGTCATAACCTTCCCGCCCAAACCGTCATTCGAATGGTTAATTTACAATTTTACGTCGTCACCCAAACGGATATATAATTCGAACGATAAAGTATGAATTATGTCAACGGTTGCGCTGCAACGCACCAAAATTAATGCGGCACATCCGGAAATGGTGACGAAATTCCAAATTTATTCGCAATTATAAACACATAAACTTCAGAATGACCATTTTTTAATCGTTTGACATCGAACGCGCCCGAGTTTCATCTTCCTCCTGCTAATAAACTTTCCAAAGTTATTTGATTGCTATCAAATGTTTAAAATTACAGACCTAATTTATTCCATTTTTTCTTTCACCTCATTATGCCATAAAAAGAGCGCGACTGAAAAAAAAAATCAAGGAATCCATACCGTTTCTTCTTTATTTTTTGTCCTCAAAAAGTTTTGTAAATGTTTTACGACATGTACACCTATTATACCGCTGTTCCTTCTGCTTCGTCAAAATATATTCACGTCGTCAAGGAATCTGTAAAAAAATCACCAGCATGGGCAAAAAAACTCAACAGAACTGGTATCTTTAATACAAAAAAAAACAGAAACAAAAAGTACGACGCGACAAAATTTCTTAACTTTGCTTCTTTTCCAACGGAATAGTGCTCGCAGTTTTATCTAAATTGCTTTTCACGAAGACTACTTCCATTCCTGGGACTAACTCTCGCACACCCACCATTACTTTCACCACCTACAATTCTTACTGGAAAAATCAACCGAAAGAAAAAGTACCAGTGCCAGTATACATGCATAATACGGATATGACAATGTCCTCTGTCAGCGGCATGGCACTCAGCACTCAGCGCACTGCTCGTCATGTTTTATTAGATTTTTCCACGCTTCTCCACGCTACTCCTGTTGGTCTAGGGAGTTTCTCTTCAACTCTAACGGGGCATGAAAGAGAAAACGTATGTTTTTCTTTTCCTTCACACTCAACGGTATCATGTCACAGGAAACCGTCAAAACAAAAAAAAAAAACATTTTCAACAACCAAAAATTGCTCTATCAACGATGTGGTTGGTGTTGAGATTGAATGTATATATACGATGTACATTATAAATATATATCCACACTCGTATATGAACGTGCTTAGAGTTTTCCTTCCAAACAATTTGTTATAATATGTCCTGCACAAGCGATTTGACGTAATGTTGCAGTGGAGACGATTTCATGTACCCACACATATCTATGACAAGTTTTGTTATATTTGTTGAAGTTTGTTATACAAGTAATCAAGCAGAGATTTCTATTGTAATAAGTAATCCAACAAGGTGGAATAACATCTGCTGAAGCCAGACAGGAAACAGGAATGGGATATTACGGAAGCTCTGTGCCAGAAAAGTAGGTCAATAACCTACGCCCAAAATATAATTTCTATGGAGCTTCAGCTCCGGGAAGTGAAAAAATAATGATCCGCAAATGTTAGGACTTAACGCTTCCTGACTGGCGTATTCAGAAGTACTATTTCTCTTTTAGGGAATGGGAAAAATAATAAGTACATATTATGTAGGTATTATTATTTTTATTCAAATTTCTTTTTTCAACTCAATTTTCAACTCAATATGGCCGAGCTAATGTAGTCGACGTGATTTAGCTTTTTGGTTTTCATCCACATCTTGGTACAGCTCAAAGAGTTCGCGGTTGCATCTTCTCTTCCACTCGCCCTCCTCGCACACAGGAGTTTTTAACCAACTTGTTTGGCCAAACCGAAGTAGCAGCGGTTTCCTAAAGTAATTCTCCGTCGGATCTCCACTCCACTCCACAAGTTAGGTGAACTCCTTAACTGCCTTGAAGTTATTGCCATTAACGGTAACATTTTTTTCTAGGAGGTCTTTGTTTGTTGCTATAGCATGTATTTAGTCTTGTCCTCATTTATACTTTAAGACCAACCTATTTCGCCTGTTCTTCAATCGCCGAAAAAGCCTCTTACACTGCACCCAGGGAACGGCCGATGATGTCGATATCGGATTTATTGAAAATATTGCCTTTCGTGTTAACACCTGTACTGTGCACTATTTTCTCCAGAACAAGATTCAATAAGTCACATGATAGCGCATCTCCTTGCCGAAATCCAGTGCAGGTTCGGAATAATTCTTAAGAGCTGCTTCCAAACTGCGCATTACACCGCGTGTTTGCAAGTGACACGCGACATGACCGGATCAGTTTTGCCGGGAGCCCATATTCGGCCATCGCCCCCTGACGATGAATGCAATGAATGCTGACGATGAATGCTAGCATATGCGGCTTTAAAGTCAATGAAAGATGGTGAGTTTCGGCTTGAAATTCGTTGGTCTTTTCCAGGATTTGCTTCAGTGTGCCACACTGCTACGTGCCGATTAGTGTGTTGCAGAATGGCTTGAGACGTTCCTATAGTACATACTTTGGGTAGGATCCTTTATGCTACAATTAGCAGGGATATGCACAAAGGATCGCCTTTGGGGCATATGGAGCTGAAAGTCCAGTTATCGGCCATGCTTTCTTCTACCCATACTTGGTTGATGATTTAACGAATGCGCAGAAACAAAACATCACCTAGTGAGTGCACAGAGGAGAGTCTCTCGCTCATCCGCTCTCTGAAGACTATGGCTACTCCAGGTATGCTAAGGCGTCCAACGTCGAATTTCTTATTTTGGGTAGTTCGCAGCTTCTTCTCGTTGGCTTTCGAGCTCCAAATTTAGCCGCAACATGAAAATGTTCACAGTCAACGTTTGCCTTATATTTGGGCATAACTAGTAATCTCCCTCCATGTGCGTTCGCCGAAGCGTTTGTATTTCGATTTAACTTTCATTCATATACCAGCGGATGGTTCCCGGCGTTGTTGCCCGGGTCTTGTATTATTATTATTTTTTGCAGAACCTCATTTAAATCTCTTACGATATAAAAACTTGAATATGAACTACGAAAATAAGTTTTATATATCATATTATTTATAAAAATTTGTGGTCGGCACCACATTTGGTCGATATTACAGCCGAAAAGAAGAAGCCCTTGTGCAGCATTACAGAAATGCAAAGTTATAGTAGGTACTCATAATTGAGAAAGGCGTTGGAGTTCAAAGCAATCTAGGTGGCGTTGCAGTCGGTCGATTTTTTTTTTTGGTTCGGAGTTGTAACAGGGGGGATTGGTGCCTTATGTTAAAGTAAAATTAAATTAGGTTTTTCGATTAATTTGGTAAAGATCTTCAGCATCCGCCCTAACCACGAACATTTAAATTTAATAGGGAATTTTTTATTCAAAAAAAAATTGTTTCTTATTATCTCATGTTTTATAATTAAGTAGCTTGAAAATCTTTGTCTCAAATTTAGGCATTGTCTTCCGTGATTCTAACTTGGCCTTTATTGCGCTTAGTTGAGACTTTTTTGTGTATTCAGAAATGGCGGCTTTAGTCGTCATCTTTACGGCCCATTTAGCAGCTTGGGTACAGCAAGAATGCCTTGAAAAAGCACTTCACCCTCACCACCGGATTCCACGATGAATTGAAATCGGTAGTTGAGTTTTTTTCCCTGCCAATTTTTCAATTTAATATACGTTATAGAATTTATATAAACAATTTCAGAAACCAAGCTTCATTGAGAAAAAAGTTAGAGTAAAAAGCCATGTCGTCCAGTCGGTCGATTTTTACATGCGAAGAGCAGAAGCCACTGCAAAATCACTTCATGCCACTTCACAAAAGTTCAGTTTTCTAGGCCTAGTAGTTCTTGATATATAGCTATGAGTGAGTCAATTGCCTCTATTGCTGTCGATTTATTGATCGATGAACGACTATTTTCGATCAACGATCGTCTATTTCTCTGTTTCTTATTGTGATTGTCGATTGTAGTCCACATTTTTCTATTTCACAAAAGTTTGCAGTCGATTGTAATTTTTTGATCGACGTAGGTACTATGTATATAAATATTCACAATATTCTGTTGATTTACCATGATTTAAAGTCGTCAGCACTTTTAACAATTACAACTCAACTGAGTTGTATCTCATACAACTAACTTGGAAACATTTGTATACATTTTTCTTATCATATAACACAACCTTTTCCAGTTGTAATTCTTAAAAGTGTTGCTTACTTTTAGATGTTAATTCTTAACGATCCTTTCACAAAAGAGCATTGCTGATTCGATTGCTTACACAAAACCAAACTTCGCAACCAATCGAAACAGTCGACAAATGTGGTTTCAATTGGTAATGAGTCAGTGAGTTGTATTGTTCTGCGACATGTGCGTTCGAATTCCGGCCAAGTCCATTACTTTATATCAAATACATAAAGCCTTAGGTTAGGTTAGGTTAGGTTAGGTTAGGTTTATGTGGCTGTAGGCAGAAGCCGACACACTTAGACCAATTTAGGTCCATTGTGATACCACGTATATTATCTACCTCAACTCTGTAGATGGGACTGGTCAACGACACGCGGTTGTTCTCAAACGGTCCCCCATCTACGTACTAACCGCGCCCAACGTCGTTTAATTACGGTGATCTGACGAGAACCGATTAACTCGACGTGGTATGGTCGTTGGTTTACACATAAAGCCTTAATCTCCCTAATTAACTTAGATACCACCCCTGGAGAAAACCCTACAACTGCACCAAATCACTTCTATCCTAGCTCTCTATTCTTTCTAAGAGTAAGTTGCACCTAAAAGCATACAATGAAATACGCCATTGCTAGGTACTGCTTGCTGTTAAACAACAAAGCTTGCACTGTGGTCCTAGAATAATAAGGGAACTGTAAGATTTAACCCCTTTAGGGCAAGTAAATTATAAAAAAAAGGTCAAACGAATTCACTTATCCAAAGTGATGTAAGGCCAAAACCTCGAAAAGGTCAGACTGTTTTTGTACACCCTATTTTAAGGGTGTATTAATTTTGACGCTTAGTTTGGAATATAGATACCTTTATATTGCCCGTAGACCCCTAAAATTTTCTAATCTAGCGATGTCCGCCCCACGGCAAAATTTAGGCCTTTAAACTCGAGATAGAAATCTGAAATTTCAACCATATATTTATACTCTTTAGAGGCCCGAAATAATCAAGTTTAAGAATTATTAAAATCCGCCAACAATCCCAAAAAAAATATAATTTTGAGCAAGAGAGGTGATATTTTTAATATATTATCTCTAGACCTTCAAAATGCTCGGGAGTTAAATTTTTTGAAATCCTCCCAGTAGTGACGCCCACAATTAAATAAAACAGTCTTATCGAAAAGTCATAGTTTGAGGTATTAAACTAAAATTTTTAATATATACCCTTTAGGGGCCCTTAATGCTATGTTTAAGGATTATTAAAATTCGCCCACTGACACGCCCATAATTAAACAAAACAGTTTTATCAAAAAGTCAAAGTTTGAGCTAGGAATATAAATATAGGTACTCTTTAGGGGCCCTTTTGGGCTCATGTTTAAAGATTTTTAAAATCAGCCCACTGACACGCCCACTTCTTAATAAAAAAAATCGTTGTATTGAAGAAATCATTCGCAAAGCATGTAGCTTAAGCTGTTTTGAACAATTCTTTTGTACAAAGTTTTCTGCCATACCCATGCACTTTTAAGGGGTGTTTTTTACAAATACTTTGTTTTTTGAATAAAATCCCTAAAATGTTTTTTAACAAAATATGTAGATCCTTCTTAACAACTCTTCCATACTAAGATTTTTATCACACCCACTTAATAAGAGATAGAAATAGGAAAATGGTATCCAACTATATTTCAGAAATTGCTCTCCCATTTGCCTACCGATCTAGGGGGAAAAGTGTCAAAACTCCGCCCTATATTTTGGATGGCTCTAATTGTCGTTGCCTATGACGACCATGTAAGTGAACATTATTTATTTGTGTTCTAATCGATTTTTTAAAAGTTTCTTTTAGCGTACACGCAGACACACCTTTGGTTTTTTATTAGCGAAAATTCGCGCAATTCTTTTTAGGAAAAACTACAAGGTGGCGCAAAAGTTGTCACCCGATGTTCTTTCGCTGTAATTTTTTTATGAAGGAAAAACTTTGGTTCTGCTTTTGGATTATGTTAATTGGTGTTTTAAGTTTTTTCTGTATCAGTTAACTTCACAAATATCAAAGTAGAATTTACATTTGCCGCCATTTGCAAAAATTATGCTTCTTCCGATAGGAAGATGACTTTTGCGCCACCTTGTATATGCATGAATGTGTGAACCAAGGTTGCCATTTTGTGGGGAATTCCCCAAATTGCAGGGAACCTCAACTCGTTTGGGGATTGGCACTATGCGGGGAAAATGCGGGGATTTAAACATTTTAGTATTTAGTACTTTATCTAAGGGCTATACATTAACGGTTTGATGATTTTAATAAAAAAATATGGGTATCTTTAGAGAAAATATATATTTTGGTAAAGGCTACGGAAAGTATAGAACATTTTAAAAGAGACTAAAGGGTACATTTTTAATCAGTTTTCAGCTATTTCACCTTTCTATAAAACATGCCAAGATTTTTACATTGAATTGACGTCGGACATTTCAAAGAGATTACATTTTAAGGATACATTATTTTCTATTATTTCTATTGCTAATCCATCAGAACCCAGCAGTTCAACATAAAATCAATTATGCCTGTGCTGAAGCGATTTCCGGTTTGAAAAGTTTGTGACACTTAAAAAACTGGATGACGAGTGGCGATCTCACGCTATTTTGGATTTTGTTCTACATAGACTTGACGAAAAATATATCGCTGAAAACTACTGGGGTAAGGTGTTCAGACTTAAAAACAATGCGGGACATGGACAGTTGCCAAATTTAAAAATTGTCATTTTGCTTGTATTGCCTTTTGCAAACGCACCAGTTGAAAGAAAGTTCAGTGAACTGAAAAACATGAAAATTGAAAACAGAAATTGCCCACATACTGATCTTTAATGACCAGAGAAGGAATTGAAAAAAAGGGGGTAGTTTGAAATTTGATCCATCATAGAAAATGTAAGGAGAAAGATATGGCAAAAAACAATGACTGAATAAAAATAAATAAATGCATTTAATCGATTTTCTATTAAAACCTGCTTTTTACTAGATAATTGTGTGGGGAATTGGATCTTTGTTCTTCCCAATTCGAGTAGTTTACCATCGAATTTTGGGGAATTTAGGAAAGTGTCATCGGCAACACTGGTGTGAACGCTTAAAGAAACTTACAAAAAAAATAGCACATGCTTTTTCTATTAAAAGTTTATATGAAAGCATTATAGTGAATTTATACATACATGTATTCATGAACAGTTACGGTGGCCATATTTTCTATGCAGAAAAGGAGGGCAAGTCTTAAAAGCTATTTAAAACATAGGGACGGGCTACAGTCCGCTTGGGCGAACTGTTGGATTCCCTATTCTTATTCCTATCCCTCATAAGTGGGCGTGACAAAAGTCTAAGTATGGTTGAATTGTTAAGAACGCTATACATATTTTGTTATATAACATTTTAAGGATTTTATCGAAAAAACGCTCCCTAGCTCAAACTTGGCTGTTTCATTAAAATTGTTTTATTTAATTGTGGGCGTGTCAGTAAGCGGATTTAAAAAAAATTAACACATGAGCATAAAGGGCCCCTAGAGAGTATCTATTATAAATTTCAGCTCCCTAGCTCAAACTTTGAATTTTGAAAAAAAAATAAAAAATTAAATTGTGGGCGTGTCAGTTGGCGAATTTTGAAAATATTTACACTTGAGCATAAAGGGCCCTCTAGAGAGTATATATTATAAATTGCAGCTCCTTAGCTCAAACTTTGGATTTTCAAAAAAAGTTTTTTTTAAGTTGTGGGCGTGTCAGTAGGCGGATTTTGAAAATATTTACACTTGAGCATAAAGGGCCCTCTAGAGAGTATATATTATAAATTGCAGCTCCTTAGCTCAAACTTTGGATTTTCAAAAAAAGTTTTTTTTAAGTTGTGGGCGTGTCAGTAGGCGGATTTTGAAAATATTTACACATGAGCTTAAAGGGCCCCTGGAGAGTATCTATTATAAATTTCAGCTCCCTAGCTCAAACTTTGAATTTTGAAAAAAAAAAAAAATTAAATTGTGGGCGTGTCAGTGGGCGAATTTTGAAAATATTTACACTTGAGCATAAAGGGCCCTCTAGAGAGTATATATTATAAATTGCAGCTCCTTAGCTCAAACTTTGGATTTTCAAAAAAAGTTTTTTTTAAGTTGTGGGCGTGTCAGTAGGCGGATTTTGAAAATATTTACACATGAGCTTAAAGGGCCCCTGGAGAGTATATATTATAAATTTCAGCTCCCTAGCTCAAATTTTGTTTTTTCAATAAAATTGTTTTATTTATTGAGGGGATTTTGAAAATATTATATCCCGAGTAGTTTTAGGAGTCATAGATCATATATAAAAAATTTCAGCTTTCTAGCTCAAAATTTGATTTTTTCCAAAATTTTGGTTTTTTGAGTTTGTGGGCGTGTCTGTGGGCGGATTTCAAAAATTCGTAAACTTGATTATTTGGGGACCCTAGAGAGTATATATGGTTAAAATTTCAGCTCTCTAGGCCCAGTTTAAAGGCCTAATTTGTGCCGACGGACGGACGGACGGACGGACTGACGAACGGACATGGCTAGATCGACATAACTATCGATGCTGATCATAAATATAATAACTTTTAGGGGTCTACGGGCAATATTAAGGTATGTTACTAACTATGCGTCAAAATTAATATACCCTTAGAATAGGGTATAAAAAAAGATAGGTTTGAAAACTAATGAGTAGATTCTAGTACTGATGTTTTTCTACAGAGTGTAATTTCTTAAGAATATCACTGCAATATTTTTTTATGCCTTAATGCCCACACAGTTCAATTAAATATTTTATCGTGCAGGGACGGGCTAAGGATATCAAGGCGCCCCTCAAAAACACGGCTTTTCGATTAAGCCGAATAAGGGGAAAGCGACGAATTTAAATAAATACCAGGATAATGCACGCGACGAATCCTAAAAAAGAGGCAGGCCAGGATCATAAAAATGCAATAACACCAGCATTTAATTTACAAGTACCTCAGTAAAGAAGTGATTCGAAACCGGAAAGCTTGCCGACATTTATTTAAGTCATTAGAGGCGGACCAGTGGGAGGGTTACGATCTCTTTAATTCTGATTGTAGCCTCGCCGTAAAAGAAAAGAAGACGTAGGCCGGTACCAATAATAAATTTAATGTGAAGCTTAAATTTGTAGTCCCTTTCACTCCAATGCAAAAGAAAATTTAAATGAAGGGGATCAATTATTTAAACTCCACCATAAATTCGTTATTGGTAGGGCCCATAATGTAGATTATCATTAGGTACTCTTGATAACATTCTGACCGGATGCCGAAACGGGTAAGCGACTTGATGAAAGATAATTCAATTAACAAAAAGACATTTTGGCCATTAACCAGTTCGTTAGAACTTTTAAGAATTTAGAACGCTTTTCACATCACTATAAATACTCATAGGGAGTTTATTTATCATAAGAGGAGCTGTAATTGTTGCGAAACGTCGAAAGTGTTTCTTTTCAACTCTTCGGACTGGTATGCAAATCCTAGATATAGTGTATCCTCGCACAACCCAATTTGTGTTATACATTCTTTCACTGAATCATCAAGATATTCCCTTGAATAACTATTCGCTTGCTTTGCTATTGTGTGCATCGCCGATGTACAAAAGGAATTCATGCTTTCACTTAACTAAATCTACGAACCTAACTGTGCATAGTCAGTCAGTCTCCCTCTACTGTACATATTCATTCGTTCCAAGTAGGTGAGAATACCTACTGTGAACGCGAAATGCGATTGTCCCCAGATATCGAAGAAGATATTTTAACCTGCTGTCTTGTGGGTAGCCAACCATCCATGTTCAGGTTCACCCGTTATATGGAGGCAGAATGAGATTTCCCAGTGCCGCAAAGTAGCTTACAGAGTTTCAAGTTCGTAGGCACAGAAGAGATATCTAATGATAAAATTGCAAGGATGGAAGTTGGATGAAACTTATTTAATTGGGATTTTGATTTTGCAAATCTGAGAGTCGATTTGTGAGCTTTGAAGAATGATGGTGTAACTATGTATTATAAAGAACTCAGTGACAGATTGTCAAGTTACAAAGGATTTAAATGATATCAGAGGTATAATTACTCCCGGTAAGATTCAAAGAAGAAGTTTTTATTTAGCGCTGACTTGAAATGGCCCCCAGGCCACGGAAGTTGAATTCAAATAAGAATCGACTGAACCATGGTTGAATTTCAATGAAAATCCATACTAATATTATAAATGCGAAAGTAACTCTGTCTGTCTGTCTCGATTTAACGCCAAAACTACTGAACCGATTTAAATGAAATTTGGTACACAGATAGTCTAGAGCCTGAGAATGGACATAGGCTTCTTTTTACCGCGGGAAAATGCTTCATCCGCTGTCCAGAAGCAGAGATCTAAGCCGATATCTAAGAAAAGTTGTAACTCTCAAATGCTTTCTAGCTCCTAGCTTTGGAATGACTCATCCAAATGAAATAGGATTTTTTTAAATATAAAGTTCAATTATGTACAATGATTTTAAGATATAAATGATCTTTGTAGGTTATCCTGAAGTTGAACAATAAGGCTGAAAATGCACCGGATAAAGCAAAACGTTTTTGATTCGATAGTCAAAAAAACATTTTTTATTTCAACACACACCAAGTGAAACAGAATGTAACAAAACAAAACGTTTTGTTTTCTTGCTTCATTTGGTGTGTGTTGAAATAAAACAAAATTGAATTCGCGACTTGGTTTTAGTGTTGTTCAGCATGTGGTCGGACTCAGACTATTTCTATCCACAGCTTATCAATAGTAACTTTATTAGCATGTTCCTTATCTTTATAATTATAGATAGGGCTTCTTGCCTCAATTAAAAAAATCAATTTCTCTGCATCTATGTCCATATTTGATAAAATTTGCGCACAGAGTAAACCACAGTATACCCATATAATGAGTAGGGACACTCTCATATTTTTGACTGAAGGGTTATTGTAGAGGTTCATAATTAGGTGTAATCATTATCAAAAATAATCAGAAAAACCAGCCATAAACTATTTTAAAAAGTAAATCAGGTACCACTGCACAGTGCACGTAGTGAAAAGTTACACACAACGAGGATCAAGTCGGAAATTGTAAAGGTTCATAATTAGGTGCAATCATTAACAAAAATAATCAGAAAAACCAGCCATAAACCATTTTAAAAATAAATCAGGAACCACTGCACGTAGTGAAAAGGATCAAGTCATGCGTCTTTAAAAAAGTATTAAGAAAAATCCCACAATGTTTTTCAGAAAACAACAGGTCAGCTATCGGCAACGAAGCACGTTTTCTTGTTTTGCTTTTGTTTTTATGTTTCGTTTCATTTGGTGTGTGTTGCCCCATAAGAAAGTAGGCAATTACCGTCAACGACGCTGGGTCGAAACAAAACAGTTTTGTTGCATTCGGTGTGTGTTGATCGTATACAATGGCATGTATTTTCGACAACCACTACCGAAACACTTCAAAACAAAAACCTGTTTATACCCTATTCTAGGGGTATATTAATTTTGACGCATAGTTTGTAACATACCTTAATATTGCCCGTAGACCCCTAAAAGTTACTATATTTATGATCAGCATCGATAGTAATGTCGATCTAGCCATGTCCGTCCGTCCGTCGGCAAAAATTAGGCCTTTAAACTGGACCTAGAGAGCTGAAATTTTAACCATATACTCTCTAGGGTCCCGAAATAATCAAGTTTACGAATTTTTTAAATCCGCCCACAGACACGCCCACAAACTCAAAAAAACAAAATTTTGGAAAAAATCGAATTTTGAGCTAGGAAGCTGCTCGGGATATAAAATTTTCAAAATCCGCCCACTGCCACGCCCACAAAAAAATAAAACAATTTTATTGAAAAACCAAAATTTGAGCTAGGGAGCTGAAATTTTTAATATATACTCTCTAGGGGCGCTTTAAGCTCATGTATAAATATTTTCAAAATCCGCCCACTGACACGCCCACAAATAAATAAAACAATTTTTTTGAAAATCCAAAGTTTGAGCTAGGGAGCTGAAATTTATAATATATGCTCTCTATGGGCCCTTTATGCGCATGTGTAAATATTTTCAAAATCCGCCCACTGGCACGCCCACAATTATTATTATTTTTTTTTTTTGAAAATTCAAAGTGAGCTAGGGAGCTGAAATTTATAATATATACTCTCTAGGGGCCCTTTATGCTCATGTGTTAATTTTTTTTAAATCCGCCTACCGACACGCCCACAATAAAATAAAACAATTTTATTGAAACACCCAAGTTTGAGCTAGGGAGCGTTTTTTTTTGATAAAATCCTTTAAATGTTGTATAACAAAATATGTAGAGCGTTCTTAACAATTCAACCATACTTAGACTTTTGTCACGCCCACTTATGAGGGATAGGAATAAGAATAGGGTATCCAACTGTTCGCCTAAGCGGACTGTAGCCCGTCCCTATGTTTTTTGTTTCGTTTTCTTTGGTGTGTGCGCTGTCATAAGAAACAATGTTCTCTTGTTTCACGAAACAAAAAAAAAACGTTTTGCATTATCCGGTGTGTTTTCAGCCTAAGCATTAAACTACGAGTATAAATTTTATACAATTCAAAAAAGTAAAATTTTCGATGGAAGCTAGATCGTTGGATTTTCCTAGCGTTCAGTGGAGGAAAATTTGTGTGTGTGTGTGTGGCACAAATCTGTTTCTCTACCTGTACCTTTTGTGCAATGTGCTTTTTCTCTCCTTTTTTATGCACCTTTTGCAGTTTGTGTTGATTTCATGTTGTCTTACCTCGCATCCAGCCTGTAACGAAACCCAAGTCGCGACTTTCTTTCGTTTCCCAGCTATTCCCTTTTTCGATTCAAGGGTAATTTTTACGGATAGGGTGTACTGTTGCATAGTTCGGAATAAATACAAATAAACATTAAAAACGGGTAATTGAGAATAATACTGCAAAGAATTGTTATCCCCGTGTAGGGACGAGTTAACAATATTACTCCAGCGCACCCCGATAAATAGCGCTTGTCGTCAAAGGCGACTAAAGGGGAAAATCACATCTAGACAATTTAAATATCCAGACTAGCGACACATTTAACATATTAAAGCTGTCCCGCAAGTGTGCATGAAAATGAAAAAAAGAAATATCAAGCAAAGAAATAATAGAAGAAGAAGAGATAAAAGAAGAAGAAATGTATGTGTCGAACTCGTTTAAACTAAAGTACTATGGAAATGTATGCTAATAGAAAACGCAATACCCGCCAGGCACTACTCATCATGGTACTAATCCTGTGACGGGTAGAAATGCTTGGGTCAGAGCTATTCAGTTTCCCGGGGATAACAAAGTAATACTTAAGTTTAGGCGAAACCTAAGAGTAGCGAGTTGAAACGTTGCAAGTATGAGTGGTCGTAGCTACGAGCTTGAAGAGATGATGGTGAGAAGGCGAGTTGACATCTTATGTGTTTAAAAAACGAAATGGCGAAAAACCGGAAATCAGGCGCGTTTGTTGCACGTTAGGACAAAAGCTTTAAAGATGCTCTACTACGCTACAGAACAGGATAGGAACGGAATCGGTATCATCCTTGCGGTAGAGCTACTTGCCAGCGTATTGACAATTTCAAACTAAAGTGATCGTTTGAAGTCTCTCAAACTGATCTTGCAAGGTGAGGTATGGAATATTGTCAGTGCATAGGCTCCCCAAGTTGCGGATGCGAGCAGAGAGAAGGGGATGAACATCCCAAAAGAAGAACTTTTGTTTGTTGGCGGAGATTTAAACTGACATGTCCGCAAGTCAAACGAAGGCTATGAAGGCCGCCATGGAGGACTGGGGCACGGCACCAGGACCTCTCTGGTTTAAAACATCCTAAGCGTGTGCAAGTCATACGATCGTATCTTTCTAAACACCATTTTCGTCAAACGAAGCCGGCACCTGGTCACTAACAGCAGCGGCGGAAATGAAACCCAGATTGACTACAATTTGGTAACACGTTTCATGAAGCATCGAGTTAAAGATTGCAAAGTGATCCTAGGAGAGGCAATTGCCCAGCAACACCGCCTCCTCCTGACAGAAATTTGTATGGCTGCGGGGACGAACAGAACAAAACAAACAAGTGTCTGCGAGAATTAAATGGTACAATCTGGACAAAGAGAAAGGCATAGCATTTATTGCAATATGCAAAATTATCCCCATTAAATCATCAACGAAGTTGAACATGGTGGTGGACAGATGAACCTAAAGCAGTGATTAGGTTAGCTTAGGTAAGGCGGCTGCGAGGGCGTGAGCCCAGGCACACTTAGGCCGCAGTTTCGGCCCGTTGTGATACCACAAAAAGGGGGGGGGGGGGGTGTTCTGCCGGTCGTCGCTCGGCCTATTGGGTTCCCTGTAATTGCCTCCTGTGAGGTAGTGCTTTTAGTGGGGGATGATACTCCTGAAGGGGTCAGGGTGTGCAGCCTGGCTGTGTTTCGCATGGGTTGCGATGTGTTAGATTGATTAGTGCAGGGGCTTTCGCCCGACATCCGAACCAAGGGTTGTGATCGAGATGAGGTGATTGATGCAATCAAACCACAGGTCGATCTCAATTTCTGCGCCGCGGATGGAAGCTATTGGCTCCTGATCACCGGGGGAGGGAAGAGTCTTTTGAGATGACTGTTACAATCGAATCTCAAACTACTCTTCACTCTCTTTGCAGGCAATCTCATGCCAGGGAGACCGATACAGTCAATCCCGAGCAAGCTATTACATTTCTTGGAGGGGGGGTCGGGGTGTACCGGCTGCACAGTCAAGTAGTTGGTTACAAAACTGTGCTAGAGGGCGTGACTGAAGGTGGTCTGACCCTGCTGCACGCATCGCGGGGGGGTGCGGTTTGTGGCGACTGTTGCAGTACGAGCCTCAAGTAACACCATTCCGCGGGAAGCGAGCAGGGAGGGGCGGCCTTGATAGTCGATTTGGAATTATGATGACTGAGTTCGGGGGTTTAGTGGTGCAGGTTTTGATGCATGGGAGAGAAGCAGAGTGTGGTGACTGTTACCTAACCTATCTAACCTCAACTCTGTTTCCGTTTTGCCTGCATAGCGGGAAGGCAGCAAGACCGGGGAGACCGTTTCAGTCGATCCGCCGGGTTACTGTCTCGCCCTCGGAGTGGAGTTCTGACTGAAGTGACTGATACAATCTAACTTCAGTGAAATCTCTTTTCCTTTGCAGGGGAATCGGTTTGAGGTGATCTGCGGGAGGGGAGCGGGAGGGGCTCAAGTCATCGTCCAAACCGTCCTCTAGTTTAGTTTAACCATTTGGACTTGGTGAAGAATTTGCTGATACAGCCAATATCTGTGTCACTGAGATCGCTTAGATCATCGAGGAAATAATTGCCAAGAATTTTGTTCCTTGAGTTGGCTAGTGCGGGGCAGTTGCACAGGAGATGTGTGGTGGTATCTTCCTCTTCGACGTCTCTGCAGCTTCTGCAGAAGTCGTTTGAGGGAGCTCCCAATCTGATGGCATGTCTGCCTAAAAGGCAGTGGCCGGTAATTGCTCCGATTACAGAGCTGATGTTTTTCCTGCTGATGGAGAGAAGTTTGGATGTTCTCTTTGCATCGTGTTTGGTCCAAATTTGCTTTGAGGACACACATGTACTGATGCTATTCCACCTGTTATTTGCTTCTATTAACGCGTTATCTAGAAGTTTGAGTTTCAGTGTCTGAATGGGTACCGCCGGTGTCTCTCTGTTGTCAGAGAGTTCTTGTGCGGAACCCCGTCTGGCTAACTCGTCCGCCTTGCAGTTGCCTGGAATATCACTGTGACCGGGTACCCAACACAGTGAAGTGTTACATCTGACCGCGATCTCGTTAAGAGATTCGCGGCATTGTTTTACCAACTTGGATCTTATTGTTGGTGATTCTAAGGCTTTAATCGCTGCCTGACTGTCTATGTAGATCACGATAGCTTTTCCATCTATCGGGCTCAAAGAGAGTTTGCGTGCTGCTTCGCGGATAGCCGTGACTTGCCTGAAATACACTGCAGTGTTCAGGCAGTCGTAGTACGACATTGAGCGCAGGGTTATCTGGAAACACGCCCGCTCCTGTGCCGTCGGCTGTCTTTGACCCGTCGGTGTATATTTCTATGGCGTCATTGTTTACAATGTGACCGTCTTCCCAGCTGGCTCGGTCTGGAATGGCCGTCTTGTATTTGTTACTGAAATCTAGTGTTGGGATTAGATAATCAGTATTGTTGGGGATCTTGTGGGCAGTTAGGATGCCGCTGTGCCCGAAGTGTTAGCTTTGCCACGAATTGGATTCTCTTAATCTCAGGGCCGCCTTAGTGGCCGCCATATTCCCATAGATATCAATGGGGAGGAGGTTTAGAAAAGTCGTTAAGGCTGCCGTTGTTGTGGATCTTAAGGCTCCTGTGATGCATATGCAGGCTGCCCTCTGGATACGTTCCAGGGCGCTTGCGTGGCATTGCTTCGATATTGCAGGCCACCATGCTATGATACCGTAAGTAAGGATAGGCCTGACGACCACCGTATACAGCCAGTGTGTTATCTTAGGCTGTAGACCCCATCTGGAGCCTAAGGCCTTTTTACAGGTGTAAATGGCAATCGTAGCCTTCCTTATGCGGTCTTGGATGTTTGGTTTCCAACTGAGTTTGCTATCTAGGATCGTTCCCAGGTACTCGTATTTAGCTTGGCTGGAACATTTTAGTGGTTCGTTGTTGAGCGTAGGTGGCGTTATCTCCTGAACCTTAATTTTCCTTGTAAATAAAACCAGTTCGGTTTTGGATGGGTTAACATTGAGCCCGACCTTAATGGACCAGGAGGATAGTTTCCTGAGAGCCGATTCCATTAGGTCTCTGATCGTGTGGGGGAATTTCCCCGTTATGGCAATGGCAATGTCGTCCTCGTAGGCCGTCACTTTGCATCCATTCTCCTCTAGGTTGGAGATGACCTCGTTGACTACTAAGATCCATAGTAGTGGTGAGAGCACCATTAGTGACAACAACAATGCGGCATGCAAAGCCTGGTCATAGTGCTCCTCCAATAGTGTAGATGAAAAAGCTCGCCTCGAATTGGAATACAGACTTTCCAAGAGGCTAGCAAAGAGAAAGTGCGCTTAAATTCAAGTCAAGTGTGTGGAGGGTCTGTATCGGGAGTTAGAGGAAATTTCTTCTTTGGCTGCTGATAGAAACCAGGCTGCCCACGAACTCCGACAAACCAGCTTGAACAGGAGCACAACTATTTTCAATATTGCAGCTCAGAGAAGAAAGAATGCCCAGGAAATCCGTTCGCGAAAGCTCATCAACAATGCTCAAGGGCTGCTTCTTGTGGATGACGAAAAATACTATACATGTGGCAGCAGTACTGTGAAGGACTTTTCAATGAACAATTTTCATTTCATTTTTTTTTTCATTTATTTTAGCATAATAACGTTACACATTAAGATACAAAATCTTTTTAAATTGCGTAAGTTTCAAAGGTACATTTTACTATTTGTTACGTTACTACTATTTATTTACAACAATAACAACAGTTAAAATTTAGAAACATTGTTCTTAATTCATCATTAAAAGAAAAAAAAAAAAAAAGATATAAAAAACTGAATTTAGAAAAAAAAAAATAAGTAAAATCAAAGAAAAATAAAGAGAACAAGACAGACACATAACCAAAGAAACATGCCAACAACACAAACCAAATTAACTTAATACGTCCTTTTCAGCAGTCTTCGTAACTTTGAGTTGATGTGCGATAGTGGAAAAAGTATAAGAAAATACTTTATTTTCCAGAAGTGCGCCCTATTCGATTTTAACCTTTCTCCAAACTTTTTTTTATTGTAGCCAACTTGTTTTATTTTATTCTAGCTTCTAAGTCTAAGACCTTCAGTCAATTTTACAGAAGGTTACTACACAACTCAGAGTTGGCAGTAAATGAACTCTAAATAAGGCAGTGTGGCGTATCCCTTGGCACAATTGGTTGGTCTGTTGACTTGCAGAATTGAAAGACATTTTTTATATCGGAGCAGTCAGGGGCCTGCAATGATGATCGGTTTAGAAATGTTCATGGAGACACATTTAATTACTTTACATTTTGTTAAGTGGTCAATAATGTTCCAGGCAAGAGAGAACCTTCAAGTAAGAGACACCAAGGAAAACTGAATCGCCGACCGTTTAAAATACCGAGCCAGCGCAGAGGAATGGGATTTAAGGCAGCTGCGCTTCATCAGAGACTTTCTACGGCTCAAGAGCCGTTTAATAGGTGGGTTAGTAAGTAAGAAGACTAGTTCATTGAATTTTTTATTTAACTCTTTGTTCAAAGAATTTACTGGAGTGGGTTTCACGGGGTATATTTACAGTGGGAAAAGGCTTGTTTACTCCAAAAAGTGTGGTATTGGTTGACTTTATTTGACTCAACCAACTCAATAACCGAGCTTCTAAACATAGATCCGGCATTGTAAGGCATCCACTTTAGACTAAGATCTGTTTTCAGGGCTGATGCTCAGGTTTAGAGATGGACCTCGGGCCAAACAGCTCTGTTCGACTTGCAGTTTCAAAAAGTGACGCAATATTGATTGTCAATGGTGCTTCGGATTTCAAGAGCTTAATTGTCTCAGTTCAACAAAGGCCAACCACAGTGGACAAACCTATTCATTCGACATGAATCAGTTAACATAGTAAATATATACTTGAAGTGTTTAACGCTGCATTTTCGTGACCAGATAAAGTCTTACCTACTCGTACAAAATAATTTAAGTAATCTCACACTTCGTTCTCGAGGGCGAATTTCGTCTATCTAATGTATGTAGTAACAAGGTGTTTTTACACAGAAAAGTAGAGAAAAGACCAGAAAAGCTCAGGTTGCCCTAAAATGTTCTACATTGTGTCACCTTCTGTTCAGATCAGTTAATCATACAACTTTCTGCACCTAGTGTTCGGGTAGAGCATGTGAATAAAAAGTGTGAAATTTGAAATATCAAATTGTACTGATGTCACCAACTGATTTATTTGTTTGGCATGATATATCGTATTTCTTAGTTTAATGTTACAAATGTAAGCAGTTATATAAAAAATATTGAGAATAACATGGAATAAACATTGACGATGTATACTAGAAGCGGTTTGGATTATCTATTTGAGATTTCACAGATGAGAGGAGAACATAAGACTCCAAGCTGATCTGACTTGAGTGAGAGTTTTCACTAAACCCAAATTCCCGTTGTTTTTATATATACGTGAGGGGTTCTACGTACACATTTGTAAGTTGAATGTAAGTACATTACCAAAAAGATGAAGAGCTGGAGTCGAGTGTAATGGCGGATTAGTTCATCATCTGTAACTGACGCTCTCTCTGACTGAAGGGTTAATCTTCATTTGAATGGTAAACTACAATTGCATTGCTTAGTTAAGGTTCTTTTGAATTTATATTTTTCAAAATCACAAAATATGGCAACCAAATTTATGTTAAAATTGAGTAACATACATTGATATAGATAACACATTTATTTGCTTTAATCCTTTTTTCGCAGGAGAATTTGTTGGAGAAATGGATTAGGTATACCTAATGTTAATAATACCTATTGTCCCAAGAAATAAAACTAACATGAAACATAGGGACGGGCTACAGTCCGCTTGGACGAACTGTTGGATACCCTATTCTTATTCCTATCCCTCATAAGTGGGCGTGACAAAAGTCTAAGTATGGTTGAATTGTTAAGAACGCTCTGCATATTTTGTTATATAACATTTAAAGGATTTTATCAAAAAAAAAAAACGCTCCCTAGCTCAAACTTGGGTGTTTCAATAAAATTGTTTTATTTAATTGTGGGCGTGTCAGTAGGCGGATTTAAAAAAAATTAACACATGAGAATAAAGGGCCCCTATAGAGTATATATTATAAATTTCAGCTCCCTAGCTCAAACTTTGAACTTTAAAAAAAAAATAAAAATTAATTGTGGGCGTGTCAGTGGGCGGATTTTGAAAATATTTACACATGAGCATAAAGGGCCCATAGAGAGTATATACTAAAAATTTCAGCTCCCTAGCTGAAACTTTGGATTTTCAAAAATTAATATAGGTACCCTTAGAATAGGGTATAAAAAAATTATTTTATTTATTTGAGGGCGTGTCAGTGGGCGGATTTTGAAAATTTTTTATCCCGAGCAGTTTTAGAAGTCATAGATCATATATAAAAAATTTCAGCTTTCTAGCTCAAAATTCGATTTTTTCCAATATTTGTTTTTTTTGATTTTGTGGGCGTGTCTGTGGGCGGATTTCAAAAATTCGTAAACTTGATTATTTCGGGACCCTAGAGAGTATATGGTTAAAATTTCAGCTCTCTAGGTCCAGTTTAAAGGCCTAATTTTTGGCTACAGACGGACGGACGGACGGACGGACGGACGGACGGACGGACAGACATGGCTAGATCGACATTACTATCGATGCTGATCATAAATATAGTAACTTTTAGGGGTCTACGGGCAATATTAAGGTATGTTACAAACTATGCGTCAAAATTAATATACCCTTAGAATAGGGTATAAAAAGAGAAGAAAAAAATTCAAGGAAAAAAGAAAATAACAAATCATCATCATCAAAGTGTCTCTAAGTATTGCTTAAGCTTCGATTTGAACTGGGTTGTACAGCTTACCATTCTGATAGATCGGGGAAGGGAGTTCCACAGCCGAATCGCATGGGTGAAAAATTGGCGTTCCGATACTAGATAAGTTTAGCGCATAGGTAAGAGGTCACAGCTTCTGACAGATCGCGAAAATCTTAACTTATTATAGAGGTAAGAAGGTTGACGCGTTTGCATTATACCATGTACAAGGTGGCGCAAAAGTTGTCATCTGTTTACTTCACAAATGTCAAAGTAAAATTGACATTTGCCGCTATTTGCAAAAATTATAGCATCTTCCGATAGGGTTTTCAGCCCTTGGGTGTGCCTTAGGCAATTCGTGTGCCAATGTTCTAAATGATCCATGACGTTTGACATCTATCCTATGTAGTTTTCAGTCGGATTGGTGAACGCCACTGAGTGATGACTTTTGCGCCACCTTGTAGTAATGTTAATGTTCTTAGCTTGAGGAGGTTTTCGATGGTAAGTCCGTATATTGATTTTGAGAAATTTGAAATGTGGTCGAACCTCCTAATCCCATAGATATAGCGCGCGATGCTATTATAAGCAACCTTAAGCTTACGTTTATGCTCGTAATCACAATTTGCAAAAAGCTCACACCCATATAATAAAATCTTAACTAGTAAGGATTTTGCAAGAATCATTCTCGTTTTAATGGGGCGATTTTTTGTGTAGCCCAAAGAATACGAAGGCCACCATATAATCTACCAACAGTTAACCTTATGTGGACATTCCAAGTTAGCGTTTTATTAAATACTAAGCCAAGGTTTTTCGCAGAATCTACAATGGGTGTATTGTTGAGACATATTTTGGGGAAATAAGATGTATCTACTGGCTTCCTGAATATTACCAGGCATTTCGTCTTTAATGGGTTAAGACAATTGATCGAGCCCAGCTCACAATCCTATGTAGATACTCATTCACTTCACAAGCCCCATTTTCGACAAGTCCTAATGGAAATTTCCTCGAATATATTTTCCGAGATCCGTTCCTAACAAGGAAAAAGTACACGACATTACTGTCGAAGGAGTTAGGAAGGCGGTCAAAGACTCCAAAAAGCAAAAACCAGAGATACGAGATCATGGGAAAGTTCGTCTTATGTACAAAGGAAAAGGCGAGACGCGAGACTGTAACAATTACCGTTTAATCAGGCCGATGTCACACACCATGAAGATCGTTGAGCGGGTACAAGATAGCCGAATGCGGAAAATAATACGACTATCTGAAGACCAGAGCGTCTCTGTCGTAGGTAAATCAGCCACCGATGCAATCCAAAGTATAAGGATCATGATGGAAAAATATCGTCATTTCTTAAAGGATTGGCTTATGGTGTTAGTTGATTTTAAAAAGCCCTTTGATATACAACAAAAGGATCTGTTATGGGTGGCGCTAAGACAGCGAGGAGTTCCAGAAACCTACGTCCATGACCATGGACATTTATGAGGGAATAAAGACAAGAGTAAGATGGCCCGTTGGCGTCATCGAGAAGTTCGCAATTAAAGTCGGTGTACACCAGGGAAGCGTTTTTAGTCCTTTGACA
This sequence comes from Portevinia maculata, assembly GCA_949715645.1. Taxonomy (NCBI): domain Eukaryota; kingdom Metazoa; phylum Arthropoda; class Insecta; order Diptera; family Syrphidae; genus Portevinia; species Portevinia maculata. The sequence goes on along the minus strand of OX454526.1, from coordinate 33,785,740 downwards.
TTTATTACAGTCCTTGATTATCTGCTTGAATGAAAAGTGTCGGACCCCAAAAGTGCATCAGTTATTCTTTGCTGACAATGGAGCAATTATAAGCGAGGATCAAACGTCCCTGCAACGAGCAGTTGATGTATGGTTGGAAGTTTTAGAAGGAAATATGTATCGTATGACTCCGAACAAAGCATAATACTTGTACTGCCCATTCTCTGATCCACTCCGACCTATACCAGATATTTATATGAACGGATTAGGGATTCCGGACTGCGAAAAGTTCAAATATCTGCGATCTATGATAAATAGCAAGCTGTGATGACGACATTAAGCATCGCGTAAGCCTAGGGTGGATGAAGTGACGGGAGGACTCAGCCATCTACTGTGATCAAAAAACGCCCCTAAGCTGAAAGGAAAGCTCTACACCGCAGTTGTTCATTGTTTAAAGGAGAGATCCTACGAACCCTTTCCAAAAGGCAATTTCAATTAACGTTCCCATACAAACGCGAAAGAGAGGCAGACCAAAGAACTCCTGGGTCACGCAAATGCAGCAACACCGGCATTTGATTGGCCTCAGTGACAAAGTGATTCAAAATCGGAAGGCCTGCTGCTAGTTTCTGAGGTCGAACCGGCGAACCCCACAGGCAGCAAAGTGGGAGGGTCTTCCTTTAATAGAGGTGAGGAAGAAGAAGACAGTAGAATTGTTGCTTGGATACCATTTAACCAATAAAAAAAAAGTATGCCTTCTGTATATTTGATCATTTGGTCACATTGGGCAGATGCAAATTAAAAAAAATAACTTTAACTAACGATGATCTGTTCCACATTACTCTCGACGATATGTCCTCCGATCTTTATGCAGAAGCTAACTCAATTCACCCGTTGACAAACTTTAAATTGTTACAATGCGAAAATCGAATTAGAAAACTCTAGTCAAACACAAAGTAGAAAACTACCTAATCAAATAAATCTACTAATCCTTTAACAATTACGAGTTCACCCCTCCAGCTGAATAGGATAATTGTTACGTTCGTTAATGGAAGCGAGACTCTTTGTCTCGACCTGGAACTCGCTCTCACACTAATTGTCTAATTGTCACTATCCGAACTCATCAACAGCCAATTACAACTAGAAGCACTCGTAATCACCGGCACCAACAATGTCTAATAACACAATTTTCTCATTCCATGAAAAGTTGGGGCCACAGAGGCCAATGAGAAAAGCATAATATCCTCTCGAACAGAACTCGAACTACCAAAAATGACACTTAACTTAACCCTGCAGTGTCTTAATTACTCAGTCATTTGTTTGTGGGAATTCTGGGGAGTTACCGCCCATTCAATCTGCTTGGTTCCGGTCAGCATAGCACACTATACTACCGCCTAGCATTTTGTAGAAGGCTTTTTGTGTTTTTGCAAATATTGTGTCTGTTTGGAATAATTTGCGATTATGGTTTGAAATACTGTCACCGGGCTTTATCGAACATTATCCGACTTTGTAAAGGACATCTTATACCCCGCCCCACCCCGGTTTCTAGTAGTTTTTATTAATTTAAATTCCACTTGGATAGTACTCTTGTAGTCCTTTACTCTTTTCATTTGGCCTGGTCTATTGTGCCTCCTGCAAGAGGCATTCTACCATGAAATTTGAATGGAAATGCGTTTAGCATTTGAAAAGAAGATAAAGTGACTCGAAAAGACCCCGGCAGAGATACAGCTTAGCTCCTTGCGGAAGGAGGCCAAAGCGAGAACTTTTTGTTTTGGTGAATTTATATTTAATTAAAAAAAGTTCCGCCACGTGTGCCTGTGCGAAAGGAATGAATTTTCACTCGTCGATGGAAGGAAGGATATGGTTGCCTTGGTTTCATTCGTTACATAAATTAACCCTATCAGTGAGTTGCAGGGTTGGGCTGGCTTAAGTGATGGCTGGGAACAACGTTTTTGAATTTTAATTTCTGTTCGTGTACATTTTTTAAAACAACATTAGTATACTTCGGTATAACCTTATAATTTGTCGCCTATTTTTTGGGCTTTTATTTGGGGTTTTGTGGGTTTCTGTGTGATATTATTAAGGCGTTTGTTATCCACTTAAGTAAGTGAATAATTTCCAATAGAATTATGTAATACAGGGCCTAACTTTTTGTCATGATCTTTTTGGGGGATGTGGGGATTTTTTTAAGCAGAACAAGAGTTCAATGTTTATATTATAGGCAGTTTTTGCAGCACAAATAGCGCCCAACGCTGGATTAATATGTATCAGGATAGATCAATCATATTCATATACACTATTTGTCGTGCGAAACAGAAATAGAGTTGAAACAATTGGCAAGGTAATCATCAGTTGTATGGAAAAATGGCACTTTACCTTACTTAAGTAAAACATGCTTCATAAATGTTGTTTCATTGTCATGGCGAATGTATACTTCAATTTGATCGTTAATTGTTGGCATTCCCCAATGGAACAAAAAATACCTTAAAGTACCAACCAACGAGAATAACCACAGAAATCATACACGTAAACAAACAACAACCGCAAGCTACACGTAAAGGCATGATGATGGAGGTTCATGGTAACAATGTTTAAAGTTTATTCCAAGTTCATTTTTCATTACTTACTTCCTTGGAAATGGCAGTTATATAACACTAACAACAGTACACTGCTTCTCTGCTGAATAATGACCGCAACTAAGGGTAAACTTAAACTTTAAATCCTTTTCTTCCACGAAGCACTCTATGCTGAGGTGTTATGCTGGCCCTCATTGCTTCAGTTTTGTATTTTTTGTTCTCATCGGTTTTCTGAAACCGCAGAGGTAAGTACGCGTATATAGTTGGATAGAGAATAGCATAAGACATCGTTTGCATTCGGGAACTGACACCGGGTTCTATTGGCAATGCAATCCTAAAGCATCGTTGTTCCTTTGCGTTCTCATTATGATAATTAATCCTTCCCTCAGTTCCATCGTGCACCCCCGGTAGTTCAAGTGTTGTATTTCCATAGACTAGCCAGTAGGCGCACCTTTCTCTCCCCCATAACCACATCGATGCACCACCTTATCTCATTATGGACTCAGTATTGAGTTAGATTTTCCACTTCAAATGAAATTCAGCTCATAATCCTCTTGCAAAATGGTCTTACGGGCGTTGAAATTGAAACAAGAAAAAACGTAAATCACTTTGTCGAGAGAAGACACCATGAAGAATTATAAGGATGTTCTTGCTGCTTGCGTACGTTCAATAGATTCGAAAGAGTCGTCATCACGTTGTAGTCGTCTGACAAGACTCTGTTATTAAGGTATTACGCGTCATGATGAATTCCAATAGAGGTGAGGAGAGGTGGCTCTTAGTTGAGGTGAATGATACTGAGGATGAGACTAAGACTGAAAACACCTCATCATCCCCGCAAGTATAAATGTATGCATGGCAGACAAAATATTGTGGATGCTAGAAATATGATATTTATCCTGTTTGTGGGTGGGTTGAACCATCAAGAGTGAATAACATTTGTATGATGCATGCATACCTCCCGATATCTTTCTCTCTTTCTTATGGTGTGATATCTTGATAGAACTTGTATATGAAGCGTTTAATGAGGTGTCTGCGGATGAAGATTTGTTGCTTCATAACAACATGAAAGTGGAAACTAGAACAGATGGACACAAATGTTTTTGTTAGCTTAAGCAAACCGAATTTCACTAGATGAAATGATATATGAAGCTAATTATGTGCTGGAATAATTTAAGTGGAATTATGTTCGTGGTCTATGCACGATAGATTACGTAAGGTTAATATCGGTGAAGTGGCGCTTTAACCAAGCAAGGTCCCTTGCTATTTAAGCTTTTATCCTAACTAATTAGAACCCCTCGGGCGGACCAAAAGGGATGCAGTAAAGTGGGATGGTTATGGTCCTTTATTTTAATTAATAATGGAAGCAATTGTAAACATTTTGCTGTACTTTTGAAGCTATTTTATGGAATTTATCGAAAAAACAAAGCTATTAGCACAATAAGTAAGCGGAGCAACATACTTGGAATTGTTCTTTACAAAGAAAACAGATTTAATTACCATCAACTTTTTTTTCAACTTTTTTTCACTACGTTTTATCCATTTGGCATATTGTATTTGTATTTATTTTTGAACTTATTAATACACGATACTACAAGATTTATAATCTTAAAATTAAGTATCTAGTAATAATACAAAACATTTTAGGGAAAAGGAAACTTATATGAAAGTTATTAAAAGTACATTTACAAACTAACTGATATTATTATTTTTTTTTTTTTTTTTTTTTTTTTGATATATATATAAAGATTGTATTCTTAAATATTTCTCTAATAAAATTAGGTTGATAGGTGTTGAAATATCCTCCTCTCGAACATGGGTAGTGAAGTAATTGTCTGCAATTCGACAGGAAGAGAATTCCAGAGTCGAATCGCTGACACAATGAAGGAGCGTTCTGCTATTGTGTGAGAAAAGCGTGGAAATATCAAGCAAACTCCTCTACGTGACTGAGAAAAATGTATCATTTCACTTAAGTATACCGGACATTTGTTGTGAATAATACTATGCATCTTTAAAAGATTTCTGAAGGAGTAGTATTTATCCAGGTTGATACCCAGAAGAGTAGAATTAAAACGTGAAACACTGGTGTACCTACGGACATCATATATGTAACGTACACAATCATTAAACGCAACACTTAGTTTACGATGACATTCATAATCCATGGAAGGATAGACATTACAATTGAACGGAACGGAACGGAACAATCAGGCTTTTTACTAGACGCAGTTTCATGCTGGGAACCAGCAGGTGAGATGAACATCTTAGGGTACGAAGACCGGCGTAAACTTTCCTAATTGTGTCAGAGACTGCATCACAGCAACTAAGGGATGAGTTAATGCAGAAGCCCAGATATTTAACCTTACTGACATACGGAATAGTTTTGCCACCTAGTTAAATCGCTGGAAAACCAAGTGAATTAACTTGAGATCTCGAGAGGATCATAGCCTCAGTTTTCAATGGATTAAGCTGAAGATTATTTAATGAAGACCAGCTATGAATTCTCCCTAGATCTTCGTTAACTCGAGCAACACAATCTTCCATTAAACCTATAGGTCGAGCTAGGTAAATTGAAACATCATCAGCATACATCAGCACTTTGCAGTTTACAACCGATTCAGGAAGGTCGTTAATAAATATTGAAAACAGCAGCGGGCCCAAAACTGAACCCTGTGGTACACCGGAATTCACAACCGATGGTAAGGATGTTCCACTCACAGTTTCGACAATCTGCACCCTATTTTTAAGGTATTCACTCAATAATTTAATGGCAGCAGAGGAAAAATTATACTTATTTCTAAGTTTAGCTAATAAGATTGAGTGATCAATGCTGTCAAATGCTTTAGTGAAGTCCAGGAGGACCATAAGTCCAAAATTGCCAATATCAAGTGCAAAACGTAGATCAGAAGTTACCTTCAACACGGCTGATTCGCAGCTGTGATTTTTTCGAAAACCTGACTGCCATTCCGATAACATTTTATGAAAAGCTAGATAGTTTTGTATTTGTTTAGCAATCATTTTTTCCCAAACTTTGGATAAAAAACACAAAAGACTAATGGGCCGGAAATCTGAGGGGCTCGACGGATTCACTTTTTTAGGGATTGGTACAATAGTGGCTTTTTTCCATTGCTCAGGAAACTGACAGGAGTAAATACATGCATTGAAAATGTGCAACATAAATCTTAGTATTAATGGTAAAATCAGCTTTATAAATTTTGGGGAAATGCCATCAGGGCCGAGAGCATTTGATTTGACTGAACGAATGGCATCCAGAACGTCGGCTACCCCAACACACTCAAAAGAAAAAGACTGGTCAGAGCTCTCATATCGTGACACAACATAGGGTTCGTTTACAACACTGGAAGACGGAGCAAAAAAACGGCTCATATCTTCTGGATTCAAGGAGCATTTTAATTTGCTTCTATCGGCAGTTACACCCTCAGCTTTGAGGTTTCTCCAGAGATCTTTTGAGCATAATGAAGGATCAAGTCTTTTCAGTAAATACGTTCTTTTAAGTGAGCGAATAGCAGCATTGACGTTATTACGAGCAACTGTGTACTGTCTTCTGTTAAACACTGAAGGGTTTCTTTTATATGTTTTATAAAAACGCTCTCTCTCTCTGATACGCAACTTGATATCATTGTTGTACCAAGGGCAGTGTTTAGGTTTAACCATTTTTGTGACTATAGGAACGTAATTATTATATAATCTGCCTACAATAGAAATAAATAGCTGAACTTTGTCGCTAACGTCAGGCAAGTTATAAATTTCGTGCCAATTGAAGTTGCTACTGTCGCGTTCAAGGTTTGCTAAATCGAAATTTCGATATGATCTGTAACTATAAAATCCACTGTTACGTAATTCGCTGACATGAAAATCAAGAGAGCAAAAAATAAAGTCGTGAATGAATTCAGAAGTAGGTCTTACTTGCTCATTACCGAGAATTCTGTGCTTTGAGCTGGTCAGGAACAGATCAATCAAAGATGGATTCGTGCTCGACTGAAAGCATGTCGGATACCAACTTGTTCATTAAAACGGTGTGAATTTCGTGACAGAAGGACCTACGGACGGACGAACGTGGGTAGATCGACCTTACTTTCAATGTAAATTGTGATGTATCCACACAAATTAAACAAAGAGCAGTTTCAGGTTTAATTACATTCATTATTTCAAGAAGCGAATTAGGCGAAGACTCGGACCAGACTGACTCTTGTATCAGTATTTTCACTTGAGTGAGAGTCTGTCTGGTTCTAGTTTACATAAAAGAGATTACGTAAAAGAGATTACATGCATTCTTATATTTATACATTACATTAATCGAATTAATAGACCCCTGAATTGCTAATATGCCGATATTCTCTACAGGGATTTTCTCTACAGATGGCAGGTCATTGAGGTTTCTTCAACAAATTGGTTTGAAATATTACGCGGGAGCTTTGAACAAATCCAGAAAAACATGTTTTATATCGATATTATACGGCTTTTATATTTTATTTGATAACACAGGAAGGGGCCTACAACTTAACGCCGACTTCGAACGGCAAATTTAAAGAAGCTTCTCATGACAGTTTATACTCTGCGTTGTTTGTCAGATTTTGATAAGAGGTGGGGATGTGGAAAAAAATTGCGTGTTCCTGGGTGGGTCCGAACATCGAATACCCGCTTAATATTCCAAGGCACTTAACATTAATCACAAAATATAAATAATTATGGGATTGACAAGCTATAGTTATGTGTGTCTCATATGTGTCCAAATGGACCAAAATTGATATGACACTTAAAAAAATCCGGCTATTGATTCGCTAGAGCGGATGGACATAGCAAGATCAACCCAGATGTAAAGAGCCAAATACCACTGACTACAACGCCCAAAAATATTTTCTGATGTAGGATTCCCATCCAAAAGAAAAAAAATCAGACACCGTTGGTTCTAAAGACAAGGATGGTACCAAAATTGAATGTGAAATAGGAGCGGGAGTCTTCTAAAAGAAACTAAGCGTATCGCATGCCTTCCGTCTACTCTTTGAGAATCATCTGCGTACGAGAAAATTCGTCTTACACTTCACCTTGAAAACTTAGTCAAGGTGTTCGAACATAACGAATTGCATCATCTCCAGCAAAATGTGTCCCGCACACAATAAACACAGAACACGTTCAGACGTCGCTGAACTAATTGCCATTTCTGCGGGTCACTGGCACGAACGCAGCCAAGGCATCCCCCAAAATAACCACTGTCGAAGCAGCGGGGGCACCACAAGAGGGTTTTGATTTTGAGTTTTACTTTCACTTAAAAAAAATGTTCTCAAGACGACGCTCAAGCACTTATTGCGCGCTGTTGCCAAGAAGCCGCAAACAGCCTCGTTACCAACATACCAAGGGTATGTGTGGGTGCACTTGGTTACTTGGTTACAAGTAACCCAGTTCTTTTCGTCAAATTGAATCCAATTAGTAACTAACCATTTTAGAAATCTGTACCTAGTGTTACATGCATCAACATATCACAACCTTTTTTTATTTCCGCAATAGTCTTATAAAATCCTCACATGTCCAACCACAGATGAAGTCATATTCACATTCTTCGGATGTATACGTGCATTTATTTCGGCATCTATATGGTGACAGATGTTTTCATGCCTGTCACAAAGTTCTCGGCAATTTTCCACTCCCACTCTTCTGCTTGCGTATTATTTGGCATGTGGAAAGGAAAGTTTTCTAAAGAGCTGATGGAAAATAGCCACAAAAACGTATCCAAACAGAGGAAAACAATAACGACAAGGAGCAAGAAAAAAAAACAACAAAGACAATGAGCAAGAACAACAAGAGCATCCATTGAAGTATGATGATTTGTAAAAGTGGAACAACTACCAGAAACTTACCCCGATGTTTTGTTGAAATTGGGTTTGTGGCATGTTTGGGTTTTTGCAAAATCACATTTATGTACGTCCTAAAAACTTCTATCAAAGGATTCGTCATCACTAAAGTGCTGTTACAAAAGTTTTCGCTTATTTTACAGAGTTGATTAGGCAGAGCTTGATTCAGTTTGAAGCTTCTTTGGATACAATTGTAAGCAAAAAAAGGATATAAACATATTTCATCCAAGCAGCAGGAAATGCATAAAGGCATTAACTGTAGAAGTTTTAATGAAAAACGTCATTCAATTTAGGTACAACTTTTCACAACACGGTCTTTGTATTGGAACACATTTTGATTAATCCAAGTCTGTCATCTGCAGGCTCCGTGGCAAAAGTGTTGTTGGTCTTTCGATGAAATTGCGATCTGCTTATGAAATTATAGACAAAAGGGAATACTAAATCATAAAATAAATGTCAAACCTGAATTTATATTCGTTGTTTTGATATATATACCCAATAAAAATTGGTCCAATAAGAACGTAATAACTTTACGCTGTTTTTCTAAAAATAAATAAAATAAACTTTTCTTGTAAGCGTCCCGCTCGTAGTCAATAGCTAAGACGGCTATATTGCAGACGTTGCCATGCAGAACACCACTTATTTTTGTATATATACTTTACAACGACAAATTGAAAGCTTGAAAATTAGGAGGGTGTTTTTCTGATCACGTCTTCATCTCAATGACCTCTTAAAACTTCGCAGCTAAAGAACCGAGTAGATGCGGCAGGCGCTGTACTTGTGCCTAGCCCACTTGCTCCTAGAGGTTTATATTTTTTTTTATTATTATTTTGTATTTTATTATTTTTCCTCTTTTTTCACTTAACACGAACGACGGACTAGGCAGTAGGTAGATAACACACAGGAGTAGAGTGCAACTGAAAAAATCCCTGCCATCACATTAATTAAGGTTCAAGTGTATATTTTCAGACAGTGATGGCCTTTGCTTTTTCATTGTGGTGCCTTAGTGGAGTACTAACTCGTGGAGTGGAATAAAAGTGACAATAATTTATCTTTTTATGGGTGAGATATGCGGTGATTGGATATAACCGAAAAGCTGAGGTTAATTCTTCAAGTTTTCTTCAAGGTGCGAAGAAAAAAAAATAACAACCTTTTCAAAATTAATTTGAAACTTTCAAAGACTATCTGCATAACTAATAATGAGTATTGGGTCATTGAAAAACATGCCTTGCGTTTCACAGATAAGCTGTTTATCGATGGTTAATTTTGATAGTGTGCTCCTTTTTATTTCCATTTTTAGGGTTCCGTAGCCAAATGGCGAAAAACGGAACCCTTATAGATTCGTCATGTCTGTCTGTCTGTCTGTCCGGGAATGTCACAGCCACTTTTCTCCGAAACTATAAGAGCTATGCTTTTGAAACTTGGTAAGTAGATGTATTCTGTGGACCGCATTAAGATGTTCACATAAAAATAGAAAAAAAAATGTTGGGGGTTCCCCATACTTAGAACTGAAACTTCAAAATTTTTTTTTCATCAAACCCATAAGTGTGGGGTATCTATGGATAGGTCTTCAAAAATGATATCGAGGTTTCTAATATCATTTTTTTGTCTAAACTGAATAGTATGCGCGAGAGACACTTCCAAAGTGGTAAATGTTGCCCCCCCCCCCCCCCCCCCCCTCTAACTTCTAAAATAATTGAATGATAAAACTAAAAAAAATATATGATGTACATTACCATGCAAACTTCCAACGAAAATTGGTTTGAACGAGATCCAGCAAGTAGTTTTTTTTAATACGTCATAAAACGTAAACCGCAATTTACCTTTCATTAAATCAACTCCGCTTTTTATACCCTATTCTAAGGGTATATTAATTTTGACGCATAGTTTGTAACATACCTTAATATTGCCCGTAGACCCCCAAAAGTTACTATATTTATGATCAGCATCGATAGTAGTGTCGATCTAGCCATGTCTGTCCGTTCGTCTGTCGGCAAAAACTAGGACTTTAAACTGGACCTAGAGAGCTGAAATTTTAACCATATACTCTCTAGGGTCCCGAAATAATCAAGTTTACGAATTTTTGAAATCCGCCCACAGACACGCCCACAAACTCAAAAAAACAAAATTTTGGAAAAAAAATCGAATTTTAAGCTAGAAAGCTGAAATTTTTATATATGATCTATGACTCCTAAAACTGCTCGGGATAAAAAATTTTCAAAATCCGCCCACATATAAATAAAACAATTTTTTTGAAAATCCAAAGTTTGAGCTAGAGAGCTGAAATTTATAATATATACTCTCTATGGGCCCTTTATGCTCATGCACAATTATGCACAATTATTATTTTTTTTTTTTTGAAAATTCAAAGTTTGAGCTAGGGAGCTGAAATTTATAATATATACTCTCTAGGGGCCCTTTATTCTCATGTGTTAATTTTTTTAAATCCGCCTACTGACACGCCCACAATTAAATAAAACAATTTTATTGAAACACCCAAGTTTGAGCTAGAGAGCGTTTTTTTGATAAAATCCTTTAAATGTTATATAACAAAATATGTAGAGCGTTCTTAATAATTCAACCATACTTAGACTTTTGTCACGACCACTTATGAGGGATAGGAATAAGAATAGGGTATCCAACAGTTCGCCCAAGTGGACTGTAGTCCGTCCCTATGTTTATACCCTATTCTAGGGGTATATTAATTTTGACGCATAGTTTGTAACATACCTTAATATTGCCCGTAGACCCCTAAAAGTTACTATATTTATGATCAGCATCGATAGTAATGTCGATCTAGCCATGTCCGTCCGTCCGTCCGTCGGCAAAAATTAGGCCTTTAAACTGGACCTAGAGAGCTGAAATTTTAACCATATACTCTCTAGGGTCCCGAAATAATCAAGTTTAAGAATTTTTGAAATCCGCCCGCAGACACGCCCACAAACTCAAAAAAAACAAAATTTTGGAAAAAATCGAATTTTGAGCTAGAGAGCTGAAATTTTTTATATATGATCTATGGCCCATAAAACTGATTGGGACATAAAATTTTCAAAATCCGCCCACTGACACGCCCACAATTAAATAAAACAAATTTTGGGAAAAATTGAATATTGAGCTAGAAAGCTGAAATTTTTTATATATGATCTTTGGCCCATAAAACTGCTTGGGACATACAATTTTCAAAATCCGCCCACTGACACGCCCACAATTAAATAAAATATTTTTTTTGAAAAACCAAAATTTGAGCTAGGGAGCTGAAATTTTTAATATATACTCTCTAGGGGCCCTTTATGCTCATGTGTAAATATTTTCAAAATCCGCCTACTGACACGCCCACAATTATTTATTTTTTATTTTTGAAAGTCCAAAGTTTGAGCTAGGGAGCTGAAATTTATAGTATATACTCTCTAGGTGCCCTTTATGCTCATACTGAAATTTTTTTTAAATCCGCCTACTGACACGCCCACAATTAAATAAAACAATTTTATTGAAAAACCAAAATTTGAGCTAGGGAGCGTTTTTATTTTCAAAAGCTTAGTTTTTTCGATAAAATCCTTTTAATTTTTGTCACGCCCACTTATGAGATATAGGAATAAGAATAGGGTATCCAACAGTTCGCCCAAGCGGACTGTAGCCCGCCCCTATGTTTTTTATTGTATTCGTTACGTAGTGCAGGGCAATAAAAAGATGACGCCAGCGATGAAAATAATTAAAATAAAAGTCGGTGCTGTTAGCCTAATTCAAGTTCCACCTCCTTCTTCAATCTTCAACAGCGATGTTGCATTGAAGTTGCTTACAAGATAATATTAAGCGATGAATTAATTGACCAATTTGATGGCTTTATTATCGAACTAATACTATTACAAAAAAACAATCTCGTTTTGGTTCATTGGGCACGAAAAACCTGAGATATGGGCAAAATCTGAAAGGCTCCAATAGACCTCCTCACGACAACGTCAGTGTCAAATGAACACAAAAAAAACCAAACAGCTGAATGAAATGGAGGAAAACAATGGCAAATTGGCATGGCGGGAAATACGTTTTTCGCGAATATTTCCTAAAAAGCCAATTTTCACAAAAAAAAAAGTTTCCGAACTAAGAAGGAGTATCGAAACCACGTTTTAGAATATTAAAAAGTTAACATTATAATATGATTGTGTACAGAAAATAAAACTGAAAAAGTGAGAATCGCGTAGTTCTGGCAAAAAATGTTTTTGTCTGCGAATAACTCGTAATAAGTTTGTATTAAAGCGAATTATAACAAAAACAATTTTCCAGAACTAAGAAGGAGTATCCAATCACTATTTTGGAATACTTTAAAGTTATCAATATATTAAGATTCTGTACAAAAAATGAAAGTGAAACCGTGACAATTGCGTTGTGGCAAAAAAATATTTTTGTTTGGAAGCAAATAAGTTGAAAAATTTTCTAAACTCACATTTTTACTTTTTATTCACACACATTTTTTAATTTTCAGTGATTATGTTCACTGTTTTTATTGCTTTTTTTACTTTAACATAATTTCTCACGTTTTTTTCTCTATAATGTGTTTTTATACCCTATTCTAAGGGTATATTAATTTTGACGCATAATTTGTAACATACCTTAATATTGCCCGTAGACCCCTAAAAGTTACTATATTTATGATCAGCATCGATAGTAATGTCGATCTAGCCATGTCCGTCTGTCCGTCCGTCCGTCCGTCCGTCGGCAAAAATAGGCCTTTAAACTGGGCCTAGAGAGCTGAAATTTTAACCATATACTCTCTAGGGTCCCGAAATAATCAAGTTTACGAATTTTTGAAATCCGCCCACAGACACGCCCACAAACTAAAAAAAAACAAAATTTTGGAAAAAATCGAATTTTGAGCTAGAAAGCTGAAATTTTATATGATCTACGAGTATGACTCCTAAAACTGCTCGGGATATACAATTTTCAAAATCAGCCCACTGACACGCCCACAAAAAAATAAAACAATTTTATTGAAAAACCAAAATTTGAGCTAGGGAGCTGAAATTAATAATATATACTCTCTAGGGGGCCCTTTATGCTCATGTGTAAATATTTTCAAAATGTATGTGCCCATAATTTAAAAAAAAAACTTTTTTTGAAAATTCAAATTTTGAGCCAGGGAGCGGAAATTTATAATATATACTCTCTAGGGACCCTTTATGCTCATATGTTAATTTTTTTTAAATCCGCCTACTGACACGCCCACAATTAAATAAAACAATTTTATTGAAACACCCAAGTTTAAGCTAGGAAGCATTTTTTTCGATAAAATCCTTTAAATGTTATATAACAAAATATGTAGAGCGTTCTTAACAATTCAATCATATTTAGACTTTTGTCACGCCCACTTATGAGGGATAGGAATAAGAATAGGGTATCCAACAGTTCGCCCAAGCGGACTGTAGCCCGTCCCTATGTTTTTTTTATAATTCGCTTACGCTAAAAGGGCTTTGTATATGTACAGTACCCTTATAGTGTTAAACACAGCGCATGCATTTTTTGTTGAACAGTAAGCAACACCTTCGCAATGAAGTATTGTATTGCATGATTTTATGTGCTACTTACTATTCGAAAGAATAGGAGGATAGGAAAGAAGTTTTGGTGCTTGATATTTTTTCTCTCCACGGGTGACGCCTAAATTGCTTGAGAGATCTCTATTAATGTGAATTCAATTAAAAATCATGGCCCTGACCGGGATTTGAACGCACGACCTGCCAATCAGTTAGTGAATGCACTACCATCGCACCAATGCCACCCGTGTTACTTTTTAACCTTCAATAGCTGCTTTTTCACTTAAATATTCACTTCATTAACAATAAAGATGATTATTACATACGATTTGTCACACAGTCTTCTGCTGTATGTGATCTAGAGAGCTTATTTGATCACAAGGCGTCTATTGACTCAAAAAGATGTTTTAAGTTCTGTTGAAGATCTTAAATTTGGTTTGGAAGAGGTATCGTTGCTTTTTAAATGAGGTTGTGTTGGAGCTCAAGCAGTAAAGGAGAGCTAATTTTGGGTTCTTTCGAGAAAAAAAATACTCCGTCGGATATTTAGTCCTGCGCTAGGAGGGCAATGGAAAAGAAGATATTACCGCGAACTCTATGGGCTGTACCAAGATGTTAGAATACGTCGACTACATTGGCTCGGCCACATCGAGCGAATTGACAATAATGCTCTAGCGAAGAGGATCTTCGACTCCCAGCCCCCTGGTTCGAGACGACAAGAAACACCGCACTACTGGATACGATTTATGGAATGCATATACTTAACGTTGCATATAGACTTCATGTTAAAGCTTGGCCGGTTAGATATCAAGAGAGTAAAGAGAAATTGAAGACAGATTTAAAACATAGAGAAAGGCTACCGTCCGTTGGGCGAACTGTTGGATACCACATTCCTTTTCCTGGCTAGATCGACATAACGATATCGATGCTCATGACGAATAAAGTAACTTTTAGGGGTCTTCGGGCAATATTAAGATATGTTACAAACTATGCGTCAAAATATCCCTAGAATAGGGTGTACAGAGAAACTGGCTTATTTGCTGAAATACCCACACAACAAGCTGGCAATACTTATGATTGGAACACTGTCAGACGATTCGTCAGAGATGAACAAAAAAGCGCTGAGATTACATCAATCAATTGAACTCATCAAAGGGTTCCATATAATTCTAGAATCTTTGGGGTCTGGGTTCCCGATCATCTTAAACGTATTTGATGAATATGCAACAAGAACAAGAGACCTGTAGCAGAAAAGTTACGAATAGCTTTATAAGCCAGTAAGCGATCACAAGGTCTTATTTCATTGCGGAAGAGGTGATTGCGCAAGAAGCTAGGAATAAAGAGAGTCGAAAGTTTCGATAGTTCTTTACATGAAAAACATCGCGTTTGGGCACGATCACATATCTTCTTTTAAGGCTTGTTATATCCTCAGATCCATTTTTAACAAGCGTGAGTTCCATTCCATAACGAAAAAAAGTTTCACTGAATATGAAGTCCAGGAACTCTTAGATATACCAACCTCAACAATATTTGTACAGGGTGGCGCACCAATTTTGCTACAATAAGAAATTCAAATAACTTTTTTTTAATCAATTTTCATATAACTAATTGTTTTTGAAGATGATAGACCGTAAATGACCTCCATCCTTAATATGCGACACCTGATCAGAAAATTATTCATTGCGACTTGAAGGGTTGAAGTCGGGATTATTGTTTTAATGGACAGCTTCAATTTATTCAAATTCCTTGGTTTCTTTTTCTACACCTCTGCTTAACATATCCCCATAAAAAAAAGTCAGGTGCAGTAAAAAGCTGTTTCTCAACTTGCCCGAAGAAATTTCTTGGGCAGAAATAAGTAACTTTTTCAGTTGAGGGGAAGTGATTTGCTCTCTCGTTGTCTTTTACGAAATTGGTGTATTAGGGAACAACTTTAAGCAGTTTTTAGTAACTTTGAGTAGCTTAAAGTTACTTGAAAAAGTAAGCGAACACAACTAGTTATATTTTATTTGACTGTGTATCAATATGTATTTCCTAAAGGGTGGCGACGGTGTAGAGGTTAGTGTGTTGGCTTGTTACCCATGCGGTGCAGGTTCAATCCCCATGGGGAACAACAACATACACCACCCATTCACATGCCTCTATACCAAAAGGAGGATTTCTGCCTGGTAGTACAATGGAACGTTACCGAGTCTGAGTGCTCTGGGATTTGGATTTCCTTTAAAAAAAAAAAAAAAAAAAAAAAAAAATGTATTTCCTAACGCCTGCACTAACTGATGAGTTGTGCCATCGTTTTGAAAGTACTTGTGCTAAATATTCGGGCGAAAGTGTGACTTTTAAATTAATTTTAATACTCTATCAGTTATATCAACTTAAATCTTTCTTCCTTTACGGCGAGGTTAAGATCAGAAATAAGGGGATCAAAACCCTCCCATTTTACTGCATTCCTACTGGTCCGCCTGTGGGGTTCTCCGGCCGATTCAACCCTAATAAACACCGGCAGACAATCTTCCACTTTTTTACGATTTCACTACGTGCATGCCCATTATTGATCTACTACTTATTCTATATTAATTGGTCCTTATGCAAACGCTCTAAACTAAGCAATAACCTTACAATAAATTCGTTTTGAAATAGTCACTCCAAGCTGCACTCCCTCCGCTATGTGCGTAACACTCAGGGGTTCGTCTGCTTCAGTCACTCTCTCAAGCACAGTTTTAAACCAACTACTCTTGTGCAGCCCGGCCTCTCAACGAAACGCCCCAGGCTAACTTAATCTTACTTAAAAACTAAGAGGATGTTACCTAGAATAACGCACCCTCCTGGGATATCGTGTTGACCCCTTCCCCTCAACAAGCCACAACAATACAGCAAATTGCCTTTTCGTATCTGCAGTAAGTATGATTTTTTTTTCGTTATAAACGTAATATCGAAAAGGATGTACTCATACCTATCTTAATCTGAAGTAGTAACATAGTTACTAATAACTAATTTGCAGTCTTGCAATAAAGCTAGTTACACTTAGGGTTTTTATAAGACATCATAGCATCTCGTAAAGTGTCAAATCTTCCTCATCATCAGAATTGAGAGTACTTCTAGCTAAGATTTTCGGCCAAGAGTGGTATTTATTCATTTAGATCCGCACACAAATACGATTTCCTTTATTCTTTCAGCACATCTACTTTTATCCTACAAACAATAGACATCAGGTCTATCATATGAAAGACCTAAAGTGGCAAATTTTCATTGTCCAACAACAAAGCTAATATACTTTCATGTATTTCCTTTGAACACGTTCAACTGGAAATACAGATCCTTTAATCCCTCACGTTGGATAGCATGTATGTATATGCATATTTTACTTTGTGGCATTATTAATTCACATCCTCGCACGTACGAAAATATGATGATTGCCTTATCCGGCTTTTACCCCACTTGCACTTGCTGATATGATTCGAATTCCACTCAAAGCTTTATGATATGTCAACTATTAAAGCACAGAAAAACAAGGGACAAACAGATATTAATAATGACAAACTACCCGAAACGTAGAAGTGTACTCCATTTTCTTAACGAAACTCTCCAAAATATAGTCTCAGAATTTCAGCGTTATAATTCTTGCCAAACGATTGTATGACATTGGATCTTTTATCATTTATTACGTACGTTCGCGTAGTACAGCCTATGTCCTGTGAATATTCACATTCAGTGGTATGTGCGGCATACGGAAATGGATATCCTGCTCCTTTCCGGTTTTCGGATACGTTCGAGGCTCCGTTTTAACCAACTTACTTGAATAAACAATCACGTCCTTTTCAGTATCAGTAATAAGCTCGTTTGTGTTCTTTTGTTGCCGCTATATTCAAGGACGACAATGAACCTGAGGGCTGCAGCTCACTTCATTCGTAGCTGAGGAGTAGGGTGGATGTGGCATGGTATCTGACATTTGTCAAAAAGATTAATAGCTTCTTCTCCCATACTCGGCAACATGCACTAAAAGCATGTGCCTTTCGGGGGGCCGAACTTATAAAAAAAAATGTGTTAAAGGCGAAGGGGTATAGTGGGAAATCTCCTTGGCTTTAATGGGGTTTTGAAATTTTCCGAAAGGCTCTATATTTGATAACAATGATACTGAAGAAAATGAATAGAAACTGCCGGTTATGGGGGCTTTGTTTTGTTTCTTCTGAGAGGATAATGATGTGCGGTTTGCTAAAATGGTTCACGAGGAAAATAGATTATGTGGCGCCGGTAATTCATATGCTGGACGTGTCCAGACATTTGTGTTTGGTCATTTGATTGAATTGCTATTATGTCAGTAATTGACTTATATTTTGTTGGGTGAAATGTCAAGCCGTTAAGTTGACTTTTTTTTAATGAATTATGTACCGTCCTTGACACATCTAACTTACGGTTAATGATTGGACTGAAATTGTCGAGAAATGTTTTATTTATGTGTTTGAGATATAAGTCATATAATAAATTTAATGTACCGGCAAATTTGTAGCAGCTCTGTCACAAAATATTTTTACCGACTTAATGAAATTTAGGCGAGTGGCAATGTTGTAGTGCTAGCATATTCGCTTGCCGGTCGGGTTACGCGTTTAAATCCAAATGAATAAAGCAAATACGCAGTGCAGCCTATACTTGGATATAATCTGAATCTAATTCTATAAAAACAAGTCGAAACAAATCGAACAACATCAGCCCAGCTTAACCCTCCTATACCCCCGCGTTGGTCTGTCAGACCGACAATTTACACTTTCGTAACTTTTAAAAAAAAAAAGGAATGCTGGCGCACTGAGCTTACTGGTAACTTTATGATTCATCGCGAACTTCAATTCAGCGTGGCGCGAGCGTTTATGCCGAAATCTCTAGTGTCAGTACACGTGAAATAACGCCAAACGAAATAACGCCAAATGTTAACTTTTAGCTTTATTTCGCCCTGTGAAAGTGAAATAAAGCCAAATTTTAACGATTGGCTTTAACTTTGTGAAATAAATATTATAATATATTTCTCATTCTTCTATCTTAAGTTAAAAGAAACAGAGAATCTTCCCTCAGTCGTAGTGCAGGCACGAATCCCATAAGGATTTGCCAAAGGTTTGAGCGTTTACAAGCAGGGCACGAATGCCATAATGGTCTACCAAAAGATGTTGTAAAATACTTCCGTAATAATAATAATAATCTGTTTTCATATACGAAGATCCTGACCTTATATACTAGTTCCCTTCCTAGCATTTCCAATGCATACTGATACAAAGGGGTCGCGTGCCATCAATTTTGCTCATAAAATATGTTATCGTAAACACACTCATAGATCATGTGTCCAAACCATAGTCAACATGCAATTTACATACTATGTATTGATCGTCCAAGAATCGATGCAATGACAATATTGTGAGTCAGTGTGATGGCAATATTCTATTCGCAAGTGTGGTGTTATGTGATGTTTTCAATAATAAGCATAGGGAAAAGCTACAGTCCGCTTGGCGAACTGTTGGATACCCTATTCCTATTTCTATACCTATCACTCATAAAGTGTGCTTGGCAAAAATTTAAGTACGGGTAAATTGTTTAGAACGATCTACATATTTAGCTATACAACATAAAAACGATTTTATCGAAAAACAAGGTTTTTGTGTAACAAAAAACGCCCTTTAAAAGTGGGCATGGCAGACAATGTTATATGAAGGAATTGTTCAAAACGACTTTATCTACATACTCGTACTTTGCAAAAATTGGCATTTTATTTACAGTGATTTCTTTAATAAAAGCGGTTTAGATAGTGGACGTGTCAGTGGGCGGATTTTAAAAATATTAACACATGAAATGATCAGGTGAGCCTCTAAGGACAATACATATATTAAAAATTTTAGCTTTCTAGCTCAAACAAATTGTTGTTGTGTGCGTCGGCGAATTTTAAAAATTCTTACAGTTTTTTTGGTTAAATTTTCAGTTTTCTAGCTCGAGGTTTAGGGCTAATTTTTTTCCGAACGACGGATGGACATGGCTATATCGACATTACTATCGATGCTGAGATTACGAATATAGTAACTTTTAGGGGCAGTGGCGGATTTACCAGAAGGCTAAGTAGGCTTGAGCCTAGGGCGCCAGATTTTAGAGGCGGCAAATTTGAGACAACCGAAAAGAAATAAAAATATTATGAAACGCCCGATGAAGAAATGAAAATGACCGCGAAAGATACTTTCAGAGTTACACCATTCTCGTCATCATTGATAGACTCGTATCTGAATTTAAAAAAAAAAAGAAGGCCTACGACAAGTTCAACGAAAAGTTTTAATTTTTGACCAAAATGAGTGAATTGTCATCATCAACCCTTAAAAAAACCCTATCCCTTAGAAGAAATATATTCTAATGATTTAGAGACTTACTGAGTTCAAGAATGCATTCATTTTCAAAACCATATTTCTTCGGAAAGAATTTCGGTAAAACCAAATTCTGAATCATTGGAAAGTCTATCTTCGTTTCTGCGAAAACAGAATTTGCAGAACGTTTATCCTAACTTGGACATAGCTTTCTGTATGGCATTATGTACTCCAGCGACAAATTGTTCGGGTGAGAGAAGCTTTTCTTGTCTAAAAAGGGTAAAAAATTATCCGAGATGGACCTTAAGTCAAGAAAAATTAATCGCTTTAGCTCTTTTGTGTTTAGAGTCAGAATTAATGAACAAGATCACTTACGACGACATTATCGATGATTTTGTCAACAAAAAATCGCGCAAAAAGGTATTGTAAGAAACTTTAATAAGTTAATTGAAATTATTTTTTTTTAGGTGTTTGTAAGCGAAATAAAGATTATTTAACTACGTTTACCGAATGTACATTATTTTGTGAGTGGCATACCCCGCCTTATTAGTCGTACATCATTGAACTTTGATTACCTCAGAAATATACTCAAAAACTATTTCTTGTGCAATTGGAACCGAATTGTTGGATTGTAAACATAATCTAGGAACTGACAATTCAAGATTGTAGAGGTAAGGGCCAGCAAAAATTCAACAGCCTATACTTGGGAAATGTGTAAATCCGCCACTGTTTAGGGGTCTACGGGCAATATTAAGGTATGTTACGTTCTGTGAGTCAAAATTAATATACCCTAAGAATACGGTAGAGGTTTAAAGAAGGAAGTAATCTCCTTTATATTCCTGATACAAAACGTCTCTAAGTAAAGAGAACAAGTTTTCGTTGTGAGTCAAAGCTGCAGTAAAAATAAAGTGCACGACTGGGTCGTATGATAACTTTTTATCTTTTAACAGAGCCTGGAAATGGGATATAAAACATACGGACGGGCTACAGTCCGCTTGGTCGAACTGTTGGATACCCTATTCTTATTGCTATCCCTCATAAGTGAGCGTTACAAAAGTTTAAGTATGGTTGAATTGTTAAGAACGCTCTACATATTTCGTTATATAACATTTAAAGGATTTTATCGAAAAAAACGCTCCCTATCTCAAACTTGGGTGTTTCAATAAAACTGTTTTATTTAATTTTGGGCGTGTCAGTAGGCGGATTTAAAAAAAAAATAACACATGAGCATAAAGGGCCCCTAGAGAGTATATATTATAAATTTCAGCGCCCTAGCTCAAACTTCGATTATTTCGGGACCCTAGAGAGTATATGCCTATTTTTTGCCGACAGACGGACGGACGGACATGGCTAGATCGACATTACTATAGATGCTGATCATAAATATAGTAACTTTTAGGGGTCTATGGGCAATATTAAAGTATGTTACAAACTATGCGTCAAAACTAATATACCCTTAGAATAGGGTATAAACAATAGTATATGACTAGAATTAGGCGGATTTATATATATCTAATTTCCGGTTGAAGCATACGTAACGGTAATTTACTTAATGTACTAATGGCTTTCAATTTTAATATGTAAATTTTAAGCAAATGAAATTACGAAATTTCATGCGAAAACGAAAAAAAGTATAAAGCTTTATTTTACTAATTTGAGTATGGAAATTTGACCTTAATCTTTGTGTCAGCGGAAATCTCGAACTTCTTTAAAATTTTGTTACTTATTTTTAGACACTGCCTTATTTCGCAAGTACCGTTGTTTTAGTCTTTTGGTAAAAAGTGAGTTAGCCCTTTTTCTAGCCTTTGGTCCAAGTATTAAAAACACCAACATAGATTGATATCGTTAAAGCCGTTTTTGAGTAAAGTGAAATTTTAAAATTTGTTAGAAATTATATTGAATTATTATGAATTAATACTTTACATTTTTTTATCAAATTCTAAGTATATAAATTTGTTGAACAGAATAAGCTTGATTGTCAATGTTGTTTAAATAACTCCACCGGTTTTCAGATACAGCCAATTTTCTAATGGGCCGATATTAGAGAATTTTGCAAAAATCAGAGTAGCTATGGTTGTTACATTTGAATTAAGAAGAAGTTAAAAATAATAGCTCTCAATAAACTAGAAAACTTTCCGTGAAAAACTAATAACTGATTTGAAAATTGTATGCGCTAGGTAAGCGGTTTTAAGTTCCCAGCAGCAAGATTTTGGATTTTTGAGCTGCTCCTAAAAACTTAAAACTGCTTACCTAGCTAGTGCACAACATTTTTAAATCAGTTATAAGTTTTGACAGAAAGTTTTCTAGTTTATTGAGAGCTATTATTTTTAACTTACTCTTATAGTATACGAGAAGAGAAAGATATTGCATTTCAAACATGTTTGCATACCAATGTAGATACAATTACGTTGGCGCTTGTTTATTAAATGTTTGAATTTCTTTCTTGTAGGTACCTATCTCTTTAAAAGTTATCATGATACCTACATACAAAAAATTCTGTGTAAAATTTTATTAAAATCGTTTAACATTATTACGTGTCACCGCACCAAACAGTTGATATTTTTGGTACAAAATAAGTTTCACAGTCTTTATAAGAACTCTATATACCCTCCACTTCGCACAAGGAACTGTTGCATGAATGTTGAATATATTAGTTTTTTGTTTTCGTTTTTTTTAGTTTGCTTATTCACGAATTTATAATATATGAAATTATTATAATATGAATTCCTTGATATAGAATAGATATTTGTTATTTTTTTGATATTTACTAATTTATTGTGAATACAAACAATATTAAAAACTTTAAATTTTTTGTATGTTGAAAATATTATTATTTTTGACTCGATGCGGAGGGAAAGAGGGAAAGCAAATTATTTCCCAAAGGAAAAACCATATTAAAGACATGCTTACACTGGTTTAAATACAATTCCCTAATGTCGCTTTCCATTTGTAACTTTACGACATAAGAAGTTCACCAAATAGATTCAAATAATTTCAATAAACTGAAGTGGTTTGAGAAAAACGCTCGCCCTTTTTAAAACTCGTTTGTGTCGGAATTTGAACTCACTTTCTCTGATATCACACAATATGGTCAAGTAGATCTGCGAAGGAAATGTAAAAGCTGTCAGCTCCCCTTGCAACTAAGAATAATTATATGTATACCTGTCAACAAATGCGTTACATGTCTAATCAACACAAGTCATCTCAACATTAGTCAACTCATCAGAAAAACTTAACACGAACCATGTCAATACATACCAACGCTGATTTGTATGTTGAGTTCTTGTGTTGAGTTGACAAATGTTGAGATAGCGTCTGTTGTACAGACCTGTAACAAGCAAATGGTTTCATAAAGAATCTTTGAAGGGGTTTCTCTATTTATATAAACAAACTCTCAGTCTATATATTAATACGGAGTTGCCTATAACGTGTTTCCCCCCTTTTTTGCTATTATACGTCACATAGATATGTCAACACTATATATATTTGGGTAGGGGGCAATACATAGAAGTGCACAATGCAAAAATTATCCACATATATAAAACACATTATGAATTACAGCAGGTAAAATGAATCGAATTGGATGAAATTACAACAACAACAACAACATTGCTGTGTGAGGCAATAATCTGGCAATCGGAACGGAAAAATGTTATATCATGAAGTTACTTGAAAATGCTTAAAGTTACTTGAAAATGCTTGAAAATACTTTAAGTTACTTGAAGTTACCAACAACAACATTGCTGTGCATGTTATGCATTTGATAATGCTTAAACATACTTGAAGTTACTTGGACATGCTTGAAGTTACTTGAAAATGCTTGAAGGTACTTGAAAATGCTTGAAATTACTTGAAGTTTCTTGAAAATGCTTGAAAATACTTTAAGTTACTTGAAAATGCTTGAAGTTACTTGAAAATGCTTGAAAACTTGCAGTTACTTGATAATGCTTGAACATACTTGAATTTACTTGGACATGCTTGAAGTTACTTTAAAATGCTTGAAGTTACTTGAAAATGCTTGAAGTTATTTGAAAACGCTTGAAGTTACTTGAAAATGCTTGTAAATACTTGAAGTTACTTGAAGTTACCAACAACAACATTGCTGTGCATGTTATGCATTTGATAATGCTTGAACATACTCGAAGTTACTTGGACATGCTTGAAGTTATTCGAAAATGCTTGAAGGTAGTTACTTGAATTTAATTGAAAATGCTTTAAAATCTTGAAGTTACTTTAAATTGCTTGAAGTTACTTGAAGTTACCTGAAAATGCTTGAAGTTACTTTAAGTTACTTGAAAATGCTTGAAGTTACTTGAAAATGCTTGAAAACTTAAAGTTACTTGATAATGCTTGAACATACTTGAAATTACTTGGACATGCTTGAAGTTACTTGAAAATGCTTGAAGTTACTTAAAAATGCCGGAAAAATTTTATATCATGTGAAATCAGAGAATGCAATGTCGAAAAATTTCATTCTCCGTTTAATATGTATAACGGTTGACTTTTTTTCAACTTATAGAATAAATTGGTCGAATTTGCGACCATGGTGCGACCCCTAGTTTTCATTAAATATCTGCCTACAAGTAAATATGAAGCGCTTATGGCTATAGTTAAATATAATAATCTAGAAACAAAACTGAAAAACTGCGAAAAATCCAAATCATTTTGTAGTACATAATGTCAAACCTTTGTTAACCTTGCAGAAAAAAGTATGCGAGGTGCATCATCCATACATTATTTTAAGGAGCTGACGACTTTCTTTATAGCATCTGGAAATCGCCATTTTTATCTTAATCCAACTCATAGTTTACGTCAGAACTTCTCCAAAATTATTTTTTACTTAATAAACAATTTTCGTCAATGGAGATCGGTGTGAAAAGTAGCAGCCAACATAACCATGTTCGCATTTATATACAACCGCAAAATATTACAGTTGGCCATGCCGGCAGACGAGTACCACTGCGGTGGTTCGCAAAATGTAGCATATGACAGTGTTTGACTTTAGAGCACAACGCACTAAACTTATTATAAATATTCATAGCTACGAGAAAATATGCAGCTAATTCTAACCATTAAAATATCCCACCGACCGAAAAATTCACCCAACATTTACCAAATTGTCCACAAAATATTTCACATTTATTAAATTCGAGAGCACATTAATCAGTTCTCGAATTCCATGTTATGAATTATATATATGGACGGTAGAACTCTTGGCAAACACGCATTCCAAGATCACAATTATCTAAGTAATGCCGCAGTTAATCCTTGTTGGCACACCCCCATCTCTCGAATCTGCCAAGGAGCTTCATCTATACATAATTTCAATACCAACAATTGCGGTTAGGTGACGATAAGTTTATTAGCCCCATTTGATGGCGTCCTTCGAGTATTTACTTTCTATTCTACAAGTTACAATTTCATTAAATTTCTACACATAAACTAATTTCGGGATAATATGTATGTGAGATTTAATTGCCTTACCCTCAAAGCTCAAATAGTCTTTTCATATAATAAGTTCCTCTTAGCTATTCTCAGTCGTGCTGTTTCATTTTGACCGCATCCGCAGAGCAACGGTTTATATCCGAAAACTTAACATCTACCTAGGACTAGAACACGCACTTAAATGTAAACGAACGTCAACAAAGGACATTATCGACTTGTACGCAACCTTTAACATAACAATGTCTATGTTATAATTTACTATGATGTTGCTGATGTTGCCTTGTTGTTCCAACGATGAACTCATCCTCCCCGATTCTTCGAAGATTTTATCAGGACTAACACGACCTGAAAGATTACCCCATGGAATACAAGTTTATATTATTATAATCCAATAAATATGTTTTGCCCCCAGCCAAACCACACATACGGCATCTTCTCGATGTCATTGTTGGTGTAGCTGCTTCTCTTTCTAGCGACGCGTTATATACAATACATACAATACATACATAGAAACGGTGCTTCTTATTTCGTATCATTTTGGCCGGGATAGAGGACCGAACGACTAGTTTGAAAATTTATTATAAAATAGCTTGATGCTTAAAAGCCTGTTAAGTGGCAGCACGAACACTCGTCCCCTTTGCGTATCCATATTTATCCCTTAGCCAAAATGAGTATTAAGTGTTGGGATTTGTTCGACGCGCTACATAAATTTTGCACATGCTGCTACTGTTGGTGGTACTGTTGATGTAACTGGTGTTGCCCATTTGACTACCTGCATGACAGATATTTCAATGACCCACCAACAAGGGCACACTGTTGGATGTTTCCTGAACCAACTACTCGGTTCACTCAAACCGCAAACAAAAGAGAACACCATCCTTGGCATTAGGCACCCACATTGGCAAGGACTTCAAAATTCAAAATTTTACACAAAAGGGGGCGAACAATGGCCTCTTATCATTTAGCAGATTATTATATTTGCTTCGGGAGCGTGTACCGCAAAAAGCTGGCAGTTCCCAACACATTATCCTTTCCACCCAAAAATCTATAATTTGTACCTACATTTTCTGACAATGACAACGAACCGCACGCACTCACACAAGATGTCTGATGTGCTCTGGCCAACATCAGCGCATATGTGCTTGGGTAAAACATACTATTTCTGGTCCTAGTTCAGGGGCATTCAAGGATCGGGTATGGGACCCAAAGTGGTTATTATATATAATCACCTTGGAAACAAATTCAGTTTTTTATGAGACATCTCTCTACCGAAAAGTGTTCTCCGTACATGATAGGAATTTTGAGGGCGTTTGGTTTTTATTTCTATTTGCCATGTAGCACCTACATATCTATACATGCATGTGGGAGGACGGTAACATGGTCCTGGCACTGGGACATGGAGAAGGCTGGGTGCAGTGGCCCGAAATTTATTCTAATATCATAATGTTGTTCTGGGAATGAATTGCCAGCAGGCCGAATGGCTTTTGTGTTATTTTTCGAAAACATTTTTCAATACACCAACTACAATAGCAGGTTGTTGTAACAAGAAAAAGATTGTTTTACAGTTATGATGGTGTTCAAACAGTGTTTTTTTAATAAAGAGTTGCAACCCCGCTGACCATTGCTGGTCAATTGGTGTGGGGATTTTTAGGGTTTGTGACGTTTAAGTAAAGACATAAAGATAAAGATCCTCAAACCTAAAATCCCCATACGAGAACCTACAGCAGCGAAATATGCAAAGGGAGAAGGCCCAGGACTAAAATCCCGTATCGAAAATCTATGATAGAAACATCTATCTTTCTATTGGAGACATTAGTTTAAGGTTATGTTTCATTAAAAAACAGGACACCAAAACAGCACTTAAAACGACAGAATAAAAACTGCATTCATTCATTTTTTTTACTCTTAATTGTGATAAAAACAATACTGAAGATAGCGTGCAAATTCAGTAACGCATCACTGGCATCATGATGCTCATGATGCTTTGCAAAGTGTTCATTAACGCAACTATTGGCATCACTTTCAACGTCAAGTGTTCATTATTGCAAAGTTGATCAAACTGATGCGCAAACATAACGAAAAAAAAGCATCACAGAAATACCTGATGCGCTGTTGATTCGCCGGAAAAAAAGCAAGAAAATTGTCGGAAAAGAAAGAAAAGTAAGTAAACAAACATTTTAATTGATAGATACTATAAGAAGGTGTATAAGAAGGTGTCCAAAAAGGATTTAATGATTTTCGCAAATCCTAGAAACATGGTTTGGTTTTCATTTAGAAAAGTTAAATCATTAGTGGACTTACATCGAAGGTGGAGCGGCACATTCTAAAATGATTTTGAAATACATCGTCTGGATATTTTTCTAGAACTTTGAAATAGTCCCTAATCTAAGGAATGTTCCTTCTTTTAAATCTTCTAATTAAAGTCCGTATGCGTTTCGACCTCTTTCTTCTTGCTTCACACATATTAAAACTAAATTTATCGTCTTTACGATTAAAGTTATGGACTAAAACTTTTATTAGCAAAACTTCCATTTTAAATGTTTGATTTAAACAATGCGTTCTAAAACTCAAACGCCATATTCAATCAGCAACGCATCAGCTTAAACTGTGCATCGCATCAGCATCGCAATAAGCAGTGATGCCGCATCACTGCGCAAATGTTTGACGTTTCTGAATTTACACAGCTTTTGCACATGCACCTGCATATGCACATTGGAGATTTGGAGATTTCGTGGGGAGTTGGCAAAAAAAGTTTGTTTAGTTGGAGCTATTGTCCTTAAAAAAAATTCTGTAGGGATATAGGTAGATGGACTTTTTTTTGGAGATTTTGTCTTTAAGGATTTTTTTTTTGGTATTTTGTAAAAATAAATACTTAACTGCCGTTTCGAAACGGCCTTGAACTAGAGCTTACAACTAACAAGAGCCACAGATAAATGGACGTGACAAAAAATTTGGTTTATCTACAGTCGAAAAATGATACAAAAGTTCAGCTTTGGGAAGTTGGAGGAATATCTAAACTTCCTTTCCAATATTTAAACCATAGTGGAGGGCTACAGTGTTAGACACCCTATTCCTTTCAATTACAATGTGGGCGTGGCAACAAGTATAGGTGAATTGTTACTAAGGATATTGTCTACATATTTTGTTAAATATAACTGTTTTGTACGTTTTTTAAGGGATTTTATAGGAAAAACGATGTTTTTGTAATAAAACGCCTCCAAAAAGTGGGCATGGTAGAACCCTTTGTATGAAGGAATTGTTCAAAACGAATTTATCTACATACTTTGCGAAGAATAGGACTTTCATTCCAACGAAAGAGAGCATATATTCGCAATTCAAGCTTCCTCGCTCGAACTATGATTTTTTGATAAAGCGTTTTTTTTAACTGTGCGTGTGACAGTGGGTGGTTTTTAAAAATCTTCACACATGGGCATTTCGGGCTTCTGAAGCGTATATTTTCCAAATTTCAGATTTCTAGCTCGAGTTGTAGGACCTAATTTTTGCCGACGGGCGGACATGCCTACATCGACATTACTTTCGATGCTGATCACGAATATACGACTAGTACTTTTAGGAATCTACTTGCAATATTAATGTATGTTACAAACTATGAGTCTTATGGCCTTAGAATAGGGTTTAAAAAGTCAGAGTTTTTTTTTGAATTTTGTCCTATAGCATCTAATAATTGTAAGTCATGTTTTTAGAAGCACAGTTTCCACATCGCACTCTTTTGTCTAAAAACTAATATTTAAAGCAAAGCACACTGGCCTTGCGATCTTTTTCTTGCCAGCTACTTTCGAATTGAATATCTATGTATCAGGTTTATAAGTTCAAGGGTCACGTAACATGAAAACGATCTTAATTTGGTGGATGCCGGAGCACTCCATTTATTCGGCTTAATAAATGGTTGGTGTTTTTTTAAGAAGGAAATAACTTTGAAATTTCATTAAATAGCCATTTATTTTTGTTAAATCGAGTTTTTAAGCACACTTGTTGTGCAAAAACGGTCCACGATACGGCAACTCTGTTGAAAGACTACTGATTACAAATGACACCGACAGTACCTATGCAATCTGACAGCTACCTAATTTGTTATCTAGCTAACGCCACAACTAAGTAACTAACGTAGTTAAATTAGCTGCGCTAGTCAAATAACATTGAACGCAGATATACCGTGCGGAGTCTAATGACATTTTGGAAAAATATCCTGTTTCAACTATTAAGGACCTTTTTTGTTGTTGCAAGGACCTCTTAATCAAATAACATTGAGCAGAGATATATCGTGCGGATTCTAATGACATTTTGGAAAAATATTATGTTTTCGACTATTGGACCTTTTTTGTTGTTGCAAGGACCTCTTAGTCAAATACCATTGAACACAGATAACCGTGTGGATTCTAACGGCATTTTGGAAAAATATGCTTTCTTCGACTTTTAAGGACCTTTTTTGTTGTTGCAAGGACCTCTTAGTCAAATAACATTGAACACAGATATACCGTGTGGATTTTAATGGCATTTTGGAAAAATATCCTTTTTTCTACTTTTAAGGACCTTTTTGTTGTTCCAAGGATCTGTTAGTCAAATAACATTTAACACAATATACCGCGCGGTTTTTTAGGAGTTTTTGAAAAAAATGTTTTTTTCGGGCTTAAGGACCTTATTTGGTTCTCCAAGGACCACTTCGTAAATAACCTTATTACAACTAAAAGTGGCATTCTTAAATCAGCCATCGGTTACCGAAGTACAATTCGATATTTTTCCACTTACCTTCAACTGTTGTACAATAAACTTCAAGCTATACAACCTCAATTATTCAAAACAAATCTACTTCCACACATCTTCCCGGTGTTTCTTAAGGACATAATAATCTCTAAAATTGAACATAATTAAAACTGGAAAATGTATAACGAAATAAATAAAATAAAAAAAAAGGTGTGAGCCACGCTGCACTCACGGTATAGTTGATGTGTAAACATGTAGGCACAGTTGCGCGTTAGCTACCTAATTTGTTATCTAGCTAACGCCATAACTAAGTAACTAACGTAGTTAAATTAGCTGCGTTAAAAATGCAATCGATTTGGTAGTTAGCTATCATAGGATAGGAATAAGAATAGGGTATCCAACAGTTCGCCCAGGCGGACTGTAGCCCGTCCCTAGAAATTCGCGCCATTCAGTCTGTAGGGGTCGTAGCGGGACTGGAGTGGTCTCATTCGACAGGCGTGGTTATATGGTTTTGTTTCCTTCCGGCTCAGTTACTATCTTGCTAACATCCCCGCTGCTATGCCAACAAAAGTCATGACAAACGCCAAATCGGCTTATTCAGTGTATGAACAATGGGAGGTCAGGGTGCGGAAACATAACTTCCTTCTTGTCGATACACTGAGTAAGCCGACTTGAGTCTGTAAGACGATCTAAAAACAGGCATTCTTCGGTTGTGCTGGGATTATACGCGATAAAATAGGATTCATCATCTGATGAAATCCAGTGCAGCTTAAAGCCGCCGAATTTGAGGATGTCGTCACGGGAATAAGAAAAGTAGATTTTTTAGTCAAACGCATGTACAGCAAATTGACAGGACTCTACTTTAACAAAGTCGAATTTAGAAGAAAAAGAAATAGCAATTTCAGATAAGTCAAGACTTTATTGGATAGCGATTAGAACACCTCGACATGGATGTTCATCCTTAAGGGCCCAACCCATACAATACGTCAATCCTTCGGATACGTTGACTGAACGGAAAACATTCTAGAATACACGCTTCTTATGGAAGGTGGCCCATTACCAACGGATCCATGAACTTCGACGGATAATGTAGGTCTACTTTCTACTTTTTTCTCCGTCGATATATGCACACATTCTTGAATTACGAGTATGTTCACCTATAACAAAATTGAGAGAGGCAGATGCAA
Organism: Portevinia maculata; assembly: GCA_949715645.1. Taxonomy (NCBI): domain Eukaryota; kingdom Metazoa; phylum Arthropoda; class Insecta; order Diptera; family Syrphidae; genus Portevinia; species Portevinia maculata. The sequence goes on along the minus strand of OX454526.1, from coordinate 33,754,125 downwards.
TGATCGAAATATTGCAAAATAAGAGAAAACTGCTGTACTTTCTGGCATTGCAGAAGGACAGATTATTCAGTATACCACAGCGAAACTGCAGCTGGAACTCTGATTGGTTTGAAACGGCTTAAATTATAGGGATGTTGTTTTTTTTAAATTCGGCTATAGAGTTAGGTGAGAAACGAAAAATTGTACTATACGACATGTTGGATCATTTATTTAGCTAATTATTGGTTTAACGGTTCCCTCCGTTAAGTAAGTTAAAGTCGACGGATTCGTCGAAACAACTGATGCAATGGATTATTCTGTAAGCTGGGACTGTTATTATGAGAGGGCTCTAATAATGGCAGGTTAGGGAAGACAAAATTTATTGTGGTCAACTTACCTCCTCTGAATCTGTCAGATACGTTTGGAGCAGATAAGTCCTTAGCTGTAGTAGATGAAATGTTAAAGCGCTCATGCAAATTTCACACATTGCAGCAGGATCAGTTGGAAGGCTTGTCATGTAAGTAGGCCACGTATAGGCAAACTGTTTCAAAAAGTGATCTCTCAGACATGCCATAACATAACGGCCATCGTTTCGCTTTCAACGAAAGCTGTCTCTATCATATCCAAAGAAATATAATAGTTTTTCAAAGGCAGATAGCTTTTCGGATCTACATAAGCATGCCACCTGAAATACATAAAACGACAAATAATTTCGGTCTAAATAGACCATACCAGTTCGCAAATATGTGACATTTTGAAAACCAAGCTTAAATTTGAAGATTTCCAACATCTGAATCTTTTACAAATCGAGTGCAGTGAAACGACTTATGAAACGAGTTCCAAGAAAGGTGCTTAACTCTTATGAAACTCTTTTTAGGAATTCTTTTTGCATCATCAAATAACCTGTTTTTTTAATGAGTTCATTGAGTTAAAAAACATCAAAGCCTGGTTCAATGATGACTGATTCCCTTTAGCTCGTATTAAGTGGAAGCCACCCCAATCGGTCCCTTTATGGTTGAGTATTTGAATCGCTTTGTGGGCACTTTTACAACTCTGTTAAAAGCCCACCGCATTATGATTACATAACATAACCTGTTACACAGAAATTTTTTTGAACTATGATGCCTCAACCGCTCAACTTCTTCCGGGTATGTTTATACTCTCGTCTTTGAAAGTCCATTTGCCAACTTCACTACATGCATCCATCGGCTTTCGTAGCGCAGAGCAGAGTACATATTTTATAACTGTATAGTTCTTTGCCTTGTTAAACCTTTAATGCACCTCAAACAAAAGAACGCAGTGAATAAAATCCGACTTTTAGATGTTCTGCAATAGTCTAACCTTACCCAAAGGCAAAGATTTTCAATGAAATACAAACAGACAACCCGGATGACGATGTCGACATGCATTCTCATTCATGTCGTTGTGTTAGTAGTTGTACCTTACTTTTCAAGCAAAACTATACTTCCACTATACACAGTTGGTATTAAATGTAGCGAGTCATTATGCTTAAAATGCCGGCATACTCCTCGGCCTAGCTAAACAAAAGCACAGGCGAGGTGGTGATAGAAAAAGTGTTATTATATTTACACTTCCTTATGTCCTTTGGTATTCATTCACATGGCTGCAGCGAACTGGTCAGAGTGACACTCTGCAGAAGGATGTGCTATTGCATTCAGGTTTTTCTTAATGAGCCTTGTGTTTGAGGTTCTGCTGTAAGCAAGAAAGCAAGTCATTTTATTATGTGCAATTATTTGTTCCCCTGTGACATAAAGTTCCTGTATTATTTTAGTAAGTTGACAAGTCATTAACATTGTTCCACCAGATGCACAAAAACAATGCTTTTAAATCGGTTTTTTTCTTTGGTATACTAGCTGAAACCCCGTTGAAAATGACGGTAAATTGCAGGAGTTTTACTTTATACTTGTAAGTCAAATTATATTTAAAAGAATTGGAAAATGTTTGTACTCCGGAATTTTTGTGCCGACCTCATTGAAACCCTATCCTAGCGGTTTTTTTGATTCTTTACTGTGTTTGTGAGAACAACGAAAGTTATGTCGACCTAGCTAGTATAACCGTCCGTCCAGCAGCAAAAAGCTGGACAAATAATAAAACGCATTTTCACCACCGAAATCAACAGTTTTATATTCAGATTCAGTTTTGAAAATGTTTTTCACATTGTCCTTCTTTTTGAGTGATTGTAACTACATTTCAACGTCGGGAAGTTCTAAATTCACAGTTGGCTCGCAGTTTCCCCCATGTTCTTTGCTAAAAATGATATTTGAAATGAACAAATGAATTGAAATGGAGTCAGTAACTTGTTATTTCCTCTTCGGTTGCGTAAACCACGAAGGTATTTTTTTTTTTATATATCTTTATTTCGTGATAATGTACAAAACTTAAAACTAAAAAGTATTACCAAGTTTTATTAAAAATTGTAATTAACAAGAAATAGATACAAGCATTCTGTTGTCATAAGGACAAGTGGCAAATGCTCGATTACAAAAAATATTCAAAATAAACTAAAAATTCATTGGTGGGGACTACAATGGAAATCATTTATACAGGTAAATTTAATACAACTTACAAAAAAGAAGCAGATAGCATTTTGTCAATATTTTGAAGATGAAGATAGCAGATAAACAAAACCAAAAAGTAATAAGGGGAAATAAATAGTGAAACATAAAACACCAATTGCAGTTATAGAAAAATTTAAATTGCTTGACTCAAAATGGAAAGCATACTTTTGTGGTCTAGTGTGAAAAGCCAAGTTTTTGTTTTCTTTAAAAACCAAGTTTTTAATCTCTCACATCTAAGATCAACGGGCAATTTGTTAAATAAACGAAGTACATTAGCTGTGTAAAAGTGAGAAAAATGTGCTTTCTGAACCCTAGGATTAGTGACTAAATTGCTGCTGTTAACTCGTAGATTATGACTGGAATATAATCTAACAACATCATAGCCTGAGTTATCAAAAAATATTTTAAGTACTTTGTAAACATACAAATGCCTCAATGGAAGAATTTTAAGTTTCCTGAAAAGCTCAAAGCTAGGGGTACGACGATTAACTTTAAACATAATCCTAATCGCATGCTTTTGTTTAACAAGAAGAGGTTCTAATTTGTTAGAATGCGTCCCACCCCAGCAAGTAAGTCCATATTGCAGCTTGGAATTAATCAAACCATAGTAAACTGACTTTAGAATAGGTAACTGGCAGTATAGACTCAGATGATAAAATTGCCTTACGACGTTATTCAAATAATGCTTTATAGAAGAGGTATGGTCAATCCAACTGAGTTTGAGATCAAGAATAATACCCAAGTATTTGAAACTATCAACGCATTTGATTTCAAAGCAATTTTCAGAGCAATGTGTATTATCATTAAATACTTTAATGTTGGTATGTGGACATAGACTTCCCAAGCGAAATTTAGAGCAACAAGGTGAATGAAATAGCAAAGGCATATCTCTACAAATATTCCCGGTCAAGTTAAACAACATATATTTGGTTTTCTTACTTATAATAAGTTTGTGCAAATGGAACCATTTTCTTAAAATCTCCAGGTCATTGTTCATTGAGGAAAACAAATTAAGATAACTGCCATCTGAGTAGGATAAAGCTGTATCGTCCGCAAATGCTGTTAGCTTACCTTTGAAAGGTTGGATAATTAAAGAATTAATAAAGACAATAAACAGTAAAGGACTCAGCACCGAACCTTGCGGAACGCCCATGTTAATTAAATTTGTAGAGCTGCAGCTATTTTTAATTTGTACTACTTGCTTACGGTTTCTTAGATAGGACTCAAGCCAGTCATATATGAAACCTCAAAACCCGCTTTGCATAATTTTCTCAATAAGAGATCATGATCAACCATGTCAAAAGCCTTAGTTATATCAATAAATAACGTTGCAGGAATCATTGATTTGTTAAGACTGTTGTAGATTTCACTACATAGCTTTAACACCGCATCTTCTGTACATCTTCTGTACATTGCGGAAGCCAAATTGCAACTCACTAAAGAACATTGTTTTATCTAAAAAGGAAACCATTCTGGACTTTATGCCTTTTTCAAAAATCTTTGAAAATACGGAGAGAAGAGAAATTGGACGGTAGTTGTTTAGACATGAAGATTCGCCTTTTTTATATAGTGGTATTACACGGGCAAGTTTTAGAGAATCAGGAAAAATACCTCTCTGAACACTAAAATTAAAGATGTAACTCAAAACATCAGAAATGTAAAAAGATATAACTTTTAGGGTTTGACTAGAAATCATATCCATCGGAGTAGAGTTTAGATTTTTCAATCGCATAATGATATTATGAATTTCAAGAGATGTGAAATGTTCGAAAACGAAACTTGATGATTGAAAAGCGCAATCTTTAATGTCACTTTTACAATTACAGAAATTATTAATAATAGAAGGAGTGTTACCTACAAAGTTTGAAATATGAGAAAAGTAATCAATAAATAAATTTGCAACTTCGAGTGGTTCTGATATGTTTACATCATTGGAATTAATAACGATGTCAACAGAAGGTTTAGTCACATTTAGAATGTCGTTTACCAACTCCCATTCTTTCCTTGAATTACCAAAGCTTTCGGCAAATTTATTACAATAATAAGTATCCCTGCAATGAGGAATTTCAATTTTAAGTTCATGGCATAAAGTGTTATAGCAATTTCTAAGCCTTAAGTTGTTAGGATGCTTAGTCAAAGTAGCACAGAGCTTTTTTTTCTTTTTAATTTTTTTTTAATAAGGACGGAGTCATCCACCTTTTTAGACATTTAAGATTTTTCTTTCTCCTTGTTTCTAAAAGAGAATATCTCGACAAATGTAGCTGAAGTGTATTAACAAAAAAATTAAAGGCAGACGATGGATCGTTAGCAGAATAAGTTTCATCCCAAAACTCACAAGTTAGAGCACTTTTAAGAGCATTAAAATCTATTTTCGAATGCGAAACAAAACTGTTAGACTCAGATCTGCACACATTAGAGCTCAGTTGGATGGAAGTTAGACAGTGATCCGTTATTCTTAGATCATACACCATGGTTTTATAGCTTATTTTATTAAATCTTTGTAACCTTATAAATATATGATCTAAGCACGAGCTACACGCAGGTGTTATACGTGTAGGTTTAATAACTAAGGAGTCAAAACCAAAAGCAGATAGGGCGGAAAGATAATAATCAACATCAGATGTATTAGAAAGCAAATCAATATTAAAATCACCTAAGAGAACCATGTTCTGGGACCTTAGGCTTTCTAAAAAGATGGAAAACTCATCCACAAAAGCTTTTATAGTGAAGCTATGAAGCCGGTAAACACCAACAAAACAATAAGAAACACCAGAAACTTTGAAATTTAGGCAAATTAAATCAGCACTATTTAACTTTGGGTAAAGAAATTCACACACAATGTCACTTCTATAAAAAACGGCAACACCTCCTACAGAATAAAAATCATTACATGCAGCAGCAAAGATATAATTAGGAATAGAATAATTACTAACTTCAAAATCAAATATCCATATTTCAGACAAGAAAATTAGATCAAGCAATGATCACAAGATTCAAGAAGAGACAAAAAACAATCGAATTTTTTCCTAATGCTTCTAATATTTTGATGTATCACAGAAAATCCAGAAACTGAATCAGTGTGTGGATGATTCACACAAAGAGAATTCGAAACATCTTCATCAACAGGTAACGACAAATGGCTATTTGTAGGTACATTATTACTTAAAGGAAAATGAAAACTATTATTTATATTATGCATATTCATGAAAGATTAAAGATAGAACAATCAAATAATTAAATTAAACCGTGTTTAGAGAAATTTTCAAAACAGACAATTTTAAAAACTTTGCCTCCTTCTTCTTTCCTGACAAGTACATTCGAGCTATTAATCCAAACAAACTTGCATTTATTCTCAATTTTAAGCTTTTTGGCATGACGTAGAAGAGATTTAGTATAGGATGTTAAGGAATCGTTAATGTATATTTTGCTTCTGGTACCAAAAACTTCCTTAAAAGACTTCGATTTATTCTCCCGCACCTTGTCCATGATTATTTTTTTTTGTTGTGAGCGAAGTAAATTTGGCACAAACGATGTTGTTGGGAGAATTTCGTCCGTCTTTCCCGTTGATATTTTTCACGTAGCACAGCTCGATGTGATTTACATAAATATTTGCTCCTACCCCTTCACTGATCAATTTAATAACTTTCTCCGGTGCATTCGAATTTTTAGCATCCGGAATACCAACGATCTTGATTAATGTTTCTCGTTAAAAGGAACTGAATACCATCTGCTCTTAAATCACTTGAAATGCCAATCAGAGCACTTATCTTCTGCTGCCATCCTTTTAAAAATCGCCTCTTTTTAGTTACATTGGCAGACTGATCAAAAAAAGTAATATTTTGGAAAAATATATTCATTTCATTTAAGAAATTAACTTGCTCTTCATATCCAAAAAATGGTCTTCTGGATTTTTTGGGGTCTTTAATTTTAGACGAATTAAAAATATCATATAACCGTCTAATCTTTCGATTATTTCAGCAGTATTGATAGATGCATACCTATATGTATTACAATATTTTTAAATTAAAAAACAGTTGGCCTTTATCTTTTAAGCAACACATACCTACCTACACTCCTATTTGTTTGCTCTGAGAACTAACACGCGTCACCCCGTATTGTTTTTTTCACTTGTTTCGTACGACTGACAAGAATTCAAGTCAATATGCCTTTGAAAACACGAAAAAAGTTAAGCACCGCCTACCCAACCTTATAGTGATTCAGATTTGACTGTCAACTTTTTTTTTTTTTTTTTGTTTTTCCCCTGACAAATGTCAGAAAAAAAATTAAAGGTAAACAAACAAAATCATTTAGCAGTAATAGGCGGAAAAATACTAGGAATCAGTAAGTTTTTTTATTAATAATCAATAGTTTCTCGATATATTTTCAGGGAAATGGATTCACTTAAATACGCAAAGTAGTTGGAAGCAGTAAATAGAAAGAACTGTACTGTAAAGTTTGCTTTCTTTGCAAACTTTCAGGTGATGGCGAAGACGGAGCTGTGGTTTCGTGTTAATAAAGTGTTAAAGGCAGTCTTCTTGAAGATAAATTTAATCCAAATACCAAAAGAGAGAGAAAGTTCTCATCATTTTTCACACGGCTGGTCAATGAACTTGACAAAGACCTATATGGACCCGATAATCATCTCGTTGATTGACATTGAACGTATTTTACTCAAGAAACTGATGCCGTCCAAGTGAAACAACCTAGTGATATAAACGTTCATTGTATAATTCGCCTTCTATATGCCATTGTATTTCAATTTGGACCCAAGTTTGGCGCGTTTGCTGGGAGTGCACACTCAGACTCGTCCAGTAATCACATCAGGCCTTCGGCAATTTATTAAGACACATAAATTACAAGATGCCCAGCAAACGCGCCAAACTTGGGTCCAAATTGAAATGCAAAAACCAGCCATAAACCATTTAAAAAAAAAGAAAAGCAGGTAGCACTGCACGAAGTGAAAAGATACACACACCGAGGATCAAATCGATACGCCTTCAAAAAAGCATTTTGGAAAAAACCACAATCATTCATCTTACGAAGCACGTCGCATGCAGTGGTACAGGCCAAATATATTGTGTACCCGTTTTTCCACAGCGGTCGTTCCAAAAGGGTTAAAACACATCCATTTGACATGCTTAAACATATTGCAGAATTTATTGTCCCGCTACTCACTATATGTGGAAAAAAAGCAAAAACAACTACCTACATAAATTCATGCTACTTATAAGCAAATACAAATCCAATGAGATAAACTCCTCCTTTTGATTGTGAACTGCTTTCTGCTTAAAAACACTTTGCTTAATAATCTTATTAAACCACTTCGTACTTTAACACTGGTAGTTTCACAACTAACCAGTGGATCCTCTACTTGCTACGATCGTACCCTTTCCTTCGTTATGGTGAGGGGAGAAAGGGAGAAGGGGTCGACCGCAAATAAAATCACATATACACAATGCGAGTCCATAAAGGCGTTTTTCGGAAATGTCATTTTATTTGCTCCTTGTTTTTTTTTTGGAAACTGGCTCCTCCACCTGGAAAAATAAACGGCCCATACCTGTATCCAAAAGACAAACTCAAAGCGCCGTATTAATAATGAATATTTAACTAGTAGTTAATCCTAACTCACTGTTTGGTCAGAAGTGAAGCTCAAAATTTATATTAATAATAATTTTTTTAATTTATCCGCTAGTTTAAAACCTAACTCACTAATGAAAGTTGTTTAACGAGTTGGTAAATTTGTCACAATTGCACGTGAAAGCAAAAATAACTGACAGCATTGTTTAGTGAATCTTTGAACCAAATGGTATGTTGGATACGGTTGAATGCAAAACCGAACGAATTTCCATACAATTTACTACTTAACGATTCTCAATTTTCATATCATAGGGGGAGTTTGGATTTGCTCGTTTTTCAAGATGGACGTGTTGTGCACAGTTCTACGCAGGCAAGGAAAAATATAATTAATTATAATTAAAATAAAAGCTATAACTACAAGTTAAATTGCCAAAAAAAAGGAGCGAAATCACACATTTAAAAAAAAAGGAAAAAAATAAAGAAACTATAAAACGTTTCCGTGGAAAATTTCTGTGAACAAGCAGTCGCTATAATATCACAAATTAAAAAGCATTTTGCACGATCGTCGACGCCATTTTTAATTCGCGACATCACGCTGGATTTGGAAACGTCGAGACTTGCCATCCTCACACAGGTGCTACGTGCAGTAAGAGGTCATAAAAAATTCTATTTTATTTTTCATAAAGGTTTTTTTCAAAACCAACGTCACACTAGCGACGATAAACAGGATCAAACTTTGTGCGCAGTGTACGCACGGTAAACTCCGTAAATGTGATGCGGAAAAAACCAAAAATGGCACAAAATTACAAAACTAAAAACAACGAATCAATGAGCAGTGATTCAGCATTCATTTTAAATAGCTCCAGGGGAATCCGAGTGGCACAAATCCTCACAAAGTTTAAAACAAAAAATCAAGACGAGTCTGAGCCAAATCTGAGCGCGACAAACAAAATGGTGTCGGCACGAGTCCTTGACCAAGGGCATCAAGCAGAAGAACAAAATGGCGAACCTATGGATAGCCAAAGTGAAGCCCAACAATGGACCACTGTGAAACGTGGAACAAAGACGAAACCAGCATAAACAGCATAAATACCAACATGGGAACATACGACACAAATAGATTCACAACACTGGGAGAACTTCATTTGCACGGAAGGGCCAACAATCCAGGCAAACAGTCCAAGTATGCGAGACTGATTCCGGAACAAACAACAGAAGCAGTGATAGCGGCGTCATTAAGGGGAAGCGGTAGTAACACCAACACCAGCAACAAAGCGACATCAGACAACAACATCAACACAGAAGGAGGCACGGGAACTAACATTTCAGGGAAAAATGGTAAGTTTTGTCCACCGATTATATTGATTAATACGAACGTAAGATATATGGTCACGGACCTTAGATCAAAAAACTTAGACTTTAGATTTAAAATTATGAATCTGAGAGGTGGGAAGAGGAAACTGTTTGTAGACAACGCGGGGGTCCACAGGGAGCTGATGGAGATTGCCCGGAAAAGTGATGTGGTGCAGGGGTACTCATTTACTCTAAAAGAGAACAGAACGCAGAACCTAATCCTGAGGGGGTTAACAAGTGACTTCTCAGCGGAGGAGATACAGCAGGACATGGAATCATTGACTCCAAATACAATCGAAAAAGTGTCGCCCTTCGAGACCATAACGTCTAAGAGAGAAGGGCTCAAGTACAACCTATTCTTAGTACGAATGAAACCTGGCCAACAGGCCATTGACACTGCCAAAATCAAAGACATTTTTAACACAAAAGTGAGCTGTGAGAAGCCAAGGGGAAATCTGGGTGCCCTGCAATGCAGAAGGTGCCAACAATTTGTCCATTTGGCAAAAAACTGCGCAAACAACTACAAATGCGTTAAATGCGATAATGCTCACAACCCAGGCGAATGCCAGCTCGTTAAGAGCGACAACACAAAGACGGTTTGTGTCAATTGTGGCAAAGATCACCCCGCCAATTACCGGGGGTGTGAGGCATACCTCAGATACATTGAGGCAAAAAATAGGCAAATGAGAGAGGCCAAAAATAAGAGAGAAAGTGCGAGGGTAATCTCAAAAAGTATCGCACTAGGCGGTTTGGTTTCCCCCAGGGTCACCTATGCAAGTCACTTCCAAACTCAAAAACATTCACCAATGCCCAATCCCACCATGGGTACACAAAACGGGAACTGCATCAATCAATTCTGGGACCTCTCCAAAGATCTCTTTGGAGTAGAGGTATCGGAGCTGTTAAGTAAGGTGGAGTCATTCGTTAAAAACATTAAAAACGCGGGGTCGATACAGCAAAAGAGGTTAGCATATCTGGATCTGCTTAACCAAATAATGCTATCCAAATAATGCAATTAAAAATCCTCACTTTCAACATTTCGTCCCTTGTAGAGAATAGTAGGAGGATAGAACTTTTTGAAAACAACAGCTCAGTCGCCTTCATTCAGGAGACACACCTCCAAAGTAAACATGTGGTACATTTGAACGCATACAATTTCATCCGAAACGACTTTAACCAAGGGGTAGGCATAGCAATTATAACAAATATCAAATACACCCCCTAACAGCTATCAGGCCGCTGTACAAGAGGAGCTAATAAAAATCAATATCCTAGCAGAATCATACGACGGGGCCATATTGGGAGGAGATTTGAATGCGAGACACCCAAACTGAGGAGATAGAAAACAGAATCAAAACGGTAGGACGCTGGCCAACTGGCTGAGCTCCAGCAACTCAGGGTTAATGCTCCTCACGCCCACTACCCCTACATTCTCGTTAAGTTCAGGATTCCTAGACCATATCCTGATCTCGCCTCAATTGGTCGACAGCCACACACCAAACCTGTCATTAAAAACCCTCCCGACCTTCACGGCTCACTTCCCAGTTGAGTTAACAATTAAGGTCGAGGACGCAATTTTGACATTGGTGGAATCGTACTTCTCCATGTCCTTTAAGAGAACCAACTGGGCAAATGTCAGAGCAGAGGAAATAGATGAGTTATTGATATTCTCAACAAGGCAATAAAAAACTCAATGGTAGAACACTCCTCTAGAGTAGAATTCCGGGTACAACAGTTCAAACATCTCCCAGATGACATAAAAGTCCTTTTCAGGACTAAACACCTATGGCAAAAACAGCTGAAAAGCATTTTCCATAGGTGTTACAACAGGATAAACAGAGAATACAAAGAACTAGCTACAAGAATATCATTACTCCAAAAAATTATTAGAGAAAAAGTTAGGATTTGGCTTAACGCACAAATAGGAAAAAAACTGTCCAAAGTCGTACCAGGACCACATGCATTCAAAGAATTATTCAAACTCACAGGTAAAGCCAGAAAGTTCGGTTGTAAACAGTTATCAATTGGTGGCCGCAAGGTGGCAGAAGAATCGAAAATATTTCAGGCATTCAAAGACTACTATACAGAAATCTACAGAGAAGTAGTCCCATCCTTCGACCAGACTCTGAGTAACAAGGTGGAAACCGCTGTACATCAACTCAGATCAGAACGACCGAACCACATATTTCTATTCGATGACGCCAACTCCGCATTAAACCCAATGGCGGGGCACATGTTCACCTCAACTTTAGAAGTAACCCAAATACTCAAGAGTATCAATGCCAAAAAATCAACAGGCCCGGATAACGTGTCTAATTTTATCCTAAAAAAAACTCTCCCCCATAGCCATCAAATATATTGTTATTCTAATAAACAACTGCATAAACAATGGGTACTTCCCCACTGCCTGGAAAATAGCAAAAATCCTTCCAGTAATAAAGAAACCGAATGACTACACTCTGGGTAACTTCAGGCCCATATCCCTGTTATCAAACATGGGGAAAATACTAGAAGAGTCATTATTGAAAAGTTAGACCAACACACAGAAAACAAACATAGACTTCATATCTGACTCACAATACGGTTTTCGTTAAGGACACTCAACAGTCCACGCAATGCTGAATGTACATAATGACGTAACTCTTAACCTAAGGGAAAAAAATTGTACTATGACATGTTCATTAGACATAGAAAAGGCACTCGATAGTATGTGGATGAATGGCCTAATATACAAAATCAGTCAACTGGATTACCCACCCAATTTGGTCGCGATACTGGACAGCTTTCTCACTAACCGCTCTTTTTTTACACGAAATCAGAAAAATCCTCAATCAGAAGTGGAGTCCCACAGGGATTGATTTTGGGCCCAAAGCTATATAATCTATTCCTATATGATTTCCATTTTACTTACTTCAAAAACAACAGAGTGGCGTCAAAGGCCATATTATACGCAGACGATACACTGGTTTACGCAAGCGCGGAATACCCAACGGTGGCCATACAAAACCTGAAGGAACACTTAAAAATCATAAACACCTTTTATAAAAAATGGGGTATAAAAATTAACAAGAACAAATCACAAGCAATCTGTTTCAGAATTGCAAGCGGGAAGTGGAGAACAGGGGTAACTGGCGAGTGCAGAAACATAACACTTACACTAGAAGGTAGCACAATAGTTTTTAAAATGACCTAAAATACCTAGGGGTGTCCTTCACCAGCCTTCTCAAATTTAACAAACATGCTAGGGCCACAAAATAAAAAGCTAAAAAAAGTGACCAACATGCTCATGCCCTACCTCAAGCACAACATGCTCAGCAAAAAATCAAAATTGTTATTTTACAAGACACTCATTAAACCCATTCTGATCTATGCCTTCCCAGTGTGGTTCACCATCTCTCCAACAGTAGCTAAAGAACTCGAAACCTTCGAAAGAAGGATTCTGCGTCTCTGCATCAACAAAAACTTTAAAAACAGAAATAAAAGATATTCCAACAAATATGTCTATAACAAATCGAACACAATCCAACTAATAAAATATGCAGTGGGGTGGATGCAAAAAACACTTAATAAATTCAATCACTATGAAAATGACCAAATCAAAGAAATTTACAACACTCAAACCAACTTAATCGGGTCTGAGACACCATACCCCTCACCAATAAGCCTCATCTGGGAGGATCTCAACTCAGCTCCCGATACAATTCCCTTTTACCAAAAAACTACACCGGGACAAAATCGCGGATAAAAGCAACCTCGCATCAATACCCACCACTCAAATCACAGATTTGAATCCAAAAAGATTTTTTTTTTTTATTACTCTAAAAGAAAAAAAACATCAATTTAACAAAAATTTCATTAAAAACAATAATCGGTTGACAAAATTCACTATTTTATTAGTATCTAAGTATAATATCAATACTACTCGTATCTTACTAACATACACATAAAATTCATTAATCACTATATAAAAAGTCATCAATAAATTTTGCTTTCGAAAACTAAAAATTAAAAGACCAAACAAACAGGTCAACAAATGATAATTAAAAAGAAAAATACAACACAGTAAAATATAACATAAAAAATCATATCGATTAAACAACCAGAACATCTAACTTGCAATATGTTTAGGCTAACAAATATCTACCAAACAGTCACAAGAGAACTTTCGTTCGCATTGGTATACCCGTATACCCATAAATTGTAAATAGTAGAATGTAAATAGTTAGGGTTGTTCATAAGAAAACGATGACACTGTAGTTAGATGAAACAAATATATAGCTCCGAGAGCAAGAGCTAATTACAAATGTAAATCAAAGCCAAGGGGCATTTAATATGTAACAAAAAACCGAAAGAGATGGCAATACTTGAAACCCTCCAGACATAAAGAAAAAACGAAACAAAATGTGAATAGAATTAAGTACATAAATGTGTAAGAAACAGAGATATAAGACTCAATAAAAATTCATTCATTCATTCATTCAGTTTCTATCAGTGATTCGAAGAGTACGGTTGTGCGCTTAGAAAAATTGATATAAGCAACAAAAAAATACCTGCGAGTACTAAAACTCATAAACAAACAAAGGGGTCAGCAAAGGTTTACCTGCGCTACCTGATTCAGCAACAAAATAATTACAGGAAGGGTTTTCCGATACTGGATTATCCTTCAGCAAACAATAAAATTTAACCCTATTTAAAATTCCGGGAAACCCATTATAAAAATGGGAAAAACGGAGAGGAGGAAGAGTGACGTAAAATTGGCTTACGAAGCAGTGAAAAGCCAGATTAAGGCTGTCATCAGAACTCATGGCAAAGAGTTCCTGGTAGCCATGCATGCCAAGCTCGGAGACATTGACTTGCTCTATGATGAAGATCATGAGCAACCAGCCGAAATTTCCCAGATGGATGTGGGAGATGATGACAAGGATGCCTACTCGGAAGAGGAACTCTACTCGGAAGAGGAACTTTCCGATGAAGAAGGAGGTAAAAACCAACTTGACAATGCGAAGGACACATCGACGCACTCCGAGGACATAGTGGACGTGCAAACGGACTTCCAAGTAGTTCAACGGCTAAAGAGTAAACCCTCTATATCACCGTTGATATCACCAAAAAAGGCTCCAGCATGCAAGAATCCAGCGACCAGCGACGACACGGCGTCTAAGACACCAGATACGAAGATTACCTCCGGAACCTCAACCAAAAAGCACCAATCGCAGAAGTACGTTCCGCTCTGATGCCCCCTATAGTTTGCTTCAGACTGAATGTAGCAGGAATCAGCAAGCACCTGAAGGGTCAAGGTGTAAACTTCAAGATCCACAACATCAACAACACCAAATCGGTTATTACAACCAAAACGAAGGAGGAACACCAGCAAATTCGTGATTTTCTGAAGAAGGGGAGCAGAGAATTTAATACCTATACTGCCAAGGAGGACAAAAAGATGCTCCTAGTTCTAAAAGGCATACACCACAGCTATGATGCTGCTGATGTAAAGACGGACCTTATTGAGGAAGGAATTGAAGTTCTGGAGGTTAGCCCCTACAAGACCAGGGCAGATAGAAAATTCAACAGCTTTTTTTTTTTTTTTGTCGGGATGTGTGAAAACTTTCTGCACTGGAGCACTCAGACTCAATACTGGTCCATTGTACTGCCAGGCAGACACACCACATTTTACTGTGGGAATTTACTCGTTTTTCTAAGAAAAACGAGAAGGCGCTTCAATGATAAGGAGCTTAGGTTTACAGCACTCACAATATCCGCACCAAATACCTGCCACCTGATACGAGCAAAAGCAGAACAATCACAGAGGAAATGTTCCGCAGTGTCGTCGCTTTCTCCACAGGCTTCGCAGTTGGTGGTGTCGCTTAGGCCTAGCACCTTAAGGTGTTTGGCAAAAGCGTAGTGTCCCGTTAGAACGCCAGCAGTCTGTCTGCAGTCTTTTCTGTTGAGAGACAACAAGAATGCCGCGGATTTCCCACAGACGTCGGGGAGCATTTGCTTAGTCTGTCTGCACCATTCAACAGCTTTGTAGTTGAACTAAAAAAAAACACGGACATTCCATCAGTTTACAAGAAAACTCTTTTGATGAACCAGAAGGTTCACTGGGAAAAATTTAAATCAACCAGCATCTCACAGTGCAAGAACTGCCAGAAGTTCGGTCATGTCGCCAGCAACTGTGGAATGAAATACAGATGTGTCAAATGCAAGGATGATCACCTCCCCGGCAACTGCACCAGGACTATCAACAAAATCAGTGACGACAAAGTATTCTGTGTTAACTGCCAGCAAATTGGACACCCTGCAAGCTACAGTGGCTGCCCAATAAGAAAGAATAAGTTGGCCGAAAAAACAAAAACATCTGTTCTGAAACGGGAACAACATCAGTTCGCTGTGAATTCAGCATCAAAAGCCATTGTGTCCGGTGTGTCTTACGCAAACATCGCCGCAGCATCAGGACGTGCTCTAAAACCAAACGGAGCTAAAACAAAAAAACAAGCCCAACCCACCAAAGAACCATTTAAAGCATCGCAGCCATCGGTTTTATCCTTAGGTAAATCTGCATCATTGCCGAAAACCAGGACAGCAACTTGCAACAAGCCAAACAGAGCGGGTTCATCATCATCTTTCAACATCTTTGAGGACACCGAAAGATTATTTGGAACAGATCTGTTTTCTCTTCTCCAGAAGGCAAAAAGGGTTATTCCTGGCAACTACGGTGATCTCAACGATCGTGAGAAGACAATGATATTGGGTAAACTTATATTCGAATTATGTATATAAAAACCAGACTCTCTTTTATTACATATAACCTTAATTCTATTTACTCCACAGCCAGACGAATTTCGCTAACCCTATTTTTAAAGGCAAAGAAACCTGACATTATTTTCTTGCAGGAAACAAACCTCACAGCGAGGAACCCCTTCAAACCAGACGGCTACAAATCCTACAGAGAGGACAAAGCATCAGATGGCAGAGGGACAGCAATCCTTCTTAACGCTGACTTAACAAGCGAGCGAGCAAGGATTTCAGGACTTCGTTGCATGGAAACAACAGCTGTTGTGATCAAGGTGACGGAAAATGAGACCATGCTGGTCGTCTCAGTGTACAACGAATGTAACGCAACAAGGAGAGACATCCTGCATGATATGCATGCCATCAACGAACTGGCGAGCGAACATACCTACTGTGTCATCGGAGGGGACTTCAACGCACGACACCCCCTTTGGTTCGACAACGAGGAATCACTACAAGGAAGGGCTATTGTAGACTGGCTACAGGACAACCCTGAACTTCACTCAGTGGTCGTAATTTCTCAGCCAACATTCACCTACCCCAGAACTCCATCTCTCTTGGACTTCTTCCGAACATCGTCCAACTTTACAAACATCCTGCCTGAGTTCCAAAACTACTCATGTGTGGCACACAACAGTGGCTCGGACCATCTGGCGGTTGAAGTAAGAGTCTAATTAAATCAGAGGATTATTACTGAACGTCGCGATCCTGAGCTTCATCTCAGATTTGAAAAAATCAACTGGGTCAGATTTCGGGCTGAAGTGGAGGATGACCTTCCTGAAATTCCATCAACCTTTCCAAGAGCGAAATCGACAGCGCAATACACCAGTTCAAATCAGCAGTCAATAACGCTATGGACAGGCAGAAGACTCCCCGCACTAGCAGAGACCGGTATGCGAACTTGCCTCAATATATACAAGCAATATATGCTCATAGGCAAAGGCTGCGCAAGTAACTGCAAAGGATCTTCAACAGAGAGAATACGGAATATCGTAGACTTCTCTCCGAACTTCAATGTACCAACACAATGTTCAACCAGGCAGTTAAGCATCACCAAGAGATCGAATTCAGGAAGAGGCTTGAAGACATCAAACCAGGGCCGGACACCTTTAAAAAGATTAGCATTCTCGTAGAAAGAACTAACTCCATCCCTGAGACCATCATTCACGGACAAGGATCTTCAACAACTCCTGCCGATAAAGCTGAAGCATTTGCGAAACACTTTGAGGAAAATTTCAAGGATCGCCCGCCCATCCACCTCCCTGCTTTCATCGAAGAAGTTGAAAACCGTTTTGAAGAAGTTTCTTCAATCACCGACACCGTCGCCTCATTCAGCGAAGGGAACCCGGCAACGGATCCACTGTTGAGTGATGTTTTCACTTCCCCTGAAGAGGTGACTGACATCATTCAGGGTGGGAACTCTAAGAAGTCTGCAGGACATGACAAAGTTTCTAACTTCGTGTTAAAAAAGTTACCAAATCTTGCACTTCTCATGCCGACAATAATTTTCAACAACTGTCTGAACAACAGCTTTTTTCCTTCGGCATGGAAAACGGCAAAAGTTATTCCCGTGGCAAAAAAGACCAATCGATCAAACGTCGACGGATATCGGCCAATTTCCCTTCTTTGCTGTGTTAGCAAAGTATTGGAGGCTTTAATATTAAAGAAACTTAACGTTTTTTGCAGGAACAGAGATGTCATACCGGAGTTCCAGTATAGCTTTCGAAATAGACACTCCACCATTCATCCTCTACTTGGACTACACAGCGATGTTACAGTTGGACTTAACAAAAAAGAGACAACCGTTGCGTGCTTGCTAGACATCGAAAAAGCTTTTGACAGCGTGTAGACAAAAGGACTAATATTCAAACTAATACAGCTTGGACTACCCAACGACCTCGTAAGAATTATCAAAAATTTTCTAACCAATAGACTTTTTTATGTACAGGTTAACAACAATCAATCATCAACAAAAGAAATACGTGCTGGAGTACCACAAGGATCAAAGCTTGGACCGTTGCTTTTCAACATTTATACCGCAGACCAGCCTACGAATGTACCAGGGACAAAAACGAAGCTATACGCAGATGACTCCGTTACATATGCAACATCTTGCTCACCGGAATAGCCAGCAGACGAAACCTCAAAAACCTTTGGGACTACTACCTTAAATGGGGACTCAAGGTTAACAGCAGCAAAACGGAACTGATCTGCTTCCGGACGCCAGTAACAGCAACAAGAGGACGCCGAGCCTTCGCTTCGCGCTGTTATGACCAAAAGCTAAAGCTTCCAGACAACACCGAAGTAGCAGTCAGACAATCCACGAAGTACTTGGGAATTAACTTCTCAAACAAATTCAAGTTCAACAAACATGCAGCACTGATACTAAGGAGAGCCAACTTTTCTCTACACTTAGTCCACCCGCTACTCAGAAAAATTGATCCGAATCGATCAATACATGCTTCAGCTTTCCAGCAACATTTTAAGGAACCTAGATAATCATCCGAATATAGAAGTTCAGCAGCTTCTGCAGCAGCACCTAGAGCCGATTCAACGATATCTACAAGTTCGAGCCATCACAGACGACCAATATGAAGACATCATCCACAATGAAGAAGCACCATTCTATGAGAAAACCAGCATTACAGAGGTTAATCCCTTTAATTATATAAAAACGAATCCGTCTTAACTTCCTATTAAAAATAATACTTTATGTATTAAACATCAAAAAAAAAACTCATGTGATAGATTAAGGAAACAATATTATGACATTGTAAAAAATAGCATTGTATAAATTGACAAAAGAAGAACGTCGGGCCCTTATTGTTGAGCCGACAAGTTTTAAATATAGTAATAAGTTTAGTTTTAAGACAAGTTGTATATAAAATAAATTGATAAAAAAAAAATATAAATAATCTAAAAAAAAAATTCATTCATTCATTTCATACCATAGCTTAGTCAACAACAGTTCGTCATTACATGGAAAAGTTTTTATTATTAATAAGAAAATTTAACGAAAGTCTCGCATCGGTTAATTATTTTGCACATTTATATTTGATATAAATTTCTTTTGAGAATCCTCACTGCTGAAATACTAAGCTTTGTTGAATCCAAATACAAACAAATTTTGATTTCTCAGAGCAAAAGAGAGAAATTGAAAATGACATTTCGATACAATCGCATCTTTATACAGGCACTAATCAACCTCCAAACTCTATTCAACTTTATGTAAGTTTTATGAATAAGGTTTTTTGCTTTTATAGGCATATAAGAGCCAGGATTACTTTATGTATCTACTCTTTTAAACTCTTACAAACATACAAATATAAGAATAAGTGCCTATGGGGTCAATCGATATCACTCCAGCTTCTGTGTGTTGTCGCATTAATTTGCTTGATGCCTTGAAATGACAAATTTGCAAGAAAACAGTTTTTCAGCGAATTTTCATATGAACTCATTTCGGCCCTGTCAACTACAGCTTCTTTTTTTGACATCTGGAGATGTGTAGGCACTGGAGAGTCGAATAAAGTGTGTTCGCTCACCAAACTTTACACACAAACGTGGTTGGTTTCTGAGATTTATTTTTAATCTTGTTTTATGTAGGTTGAAATTTGTATGGCAAATCTCGAGATTAAAGAAAGATTCAGGCCAGATTATTTTCAATCTCGGTTTAGTGCTCGGTGGAAATGTAGCACAATTCTTTCCTTTTCGAACTCTCGATCATGAGAATGTCAAAATGTCTTGTAAATAAAAGAATAATGTAAAAAGTGAAAGGCTGGAATATGAATTACTAGTGACCAAGTGCAAAAAACGGAAAA
The DNA here is from genome assembly GCA_949715645.1 of Portevinia maculata. Lineage (NCBI taxonomy): Eukaryota > Metazoa > Arthropoda > Insecta > Diptera > Syrphidae > Portevinia > Portevinia maculata. Next base: position 33,734,027 of record OX454526.1, on the reverse strand, counting down.
TGAAGGGTAGAAATATGTAAAACAAGTGAACCCATGTCAGAACCTTTGTATGTGTATATCCGTTCGGTTTATTTACAAACCTATCCTATATGTAAATAGTCCTAAATGCATGGACTTGAATACCCAACATAAATCCCATCCACTACTCATGTAATACCTGAGTGGAATATTATTGTTCCCTTGCCTCTGCATAAAAACCAATAGACAAATCGAACAGGTGCATAAAATAATCAAACGTCAAGATTTCGTTTCGAGCTTTCACGTTTCACTCAAATGGTGGTAGGGGAAGTTCCTTCGCGCTGGCTTTCAAATTTGCTTTGTTTTTGTTTTGCGTGTTTGGGATTTTTGGAAGACGCGATTTCCTGCTGATTACAGAATTTCTAATTTTGTTTTATTACTAATAAATCGCTTAAATGGATTATAAGGTAGATATATTTGAGTTGAAACTACTCAAATTGATTTTAATGAAAGAAATAGTTGTAGATTTTCAACTTTTGTTTACATGAATGTGTTCTTTTATTTTGTTGAAAAGTACATATTCCTAATCTTTTTTTGAGGAAAATAGTGTGTCAAACGGCGAAAGTCAAATCTATGGTATCGGAATATAGGTTGGAAACTGAATTTAAAAGTGACTTCTGCAGTACACAATTTTATGTCTAATTCGTTTTCGAATGAATAATTTTTTTTTAAGAAAAGAAACCACAACGAGTAGAATTGTATTTAAAGCCTATCGTATTGATTGATAGTCAAATATGCATTTGTTGTGCTAATTCACTGATTTAAATGCCTGACAAATGAGACTGCGAGTACAATAGTGCAAGAACCCTGAGAACTTGCTTCGATAGCCTGGTTGTCTTGTGGGTTGTGGTCCATTATTTTTATTTCTCGCAGCACTTCCTCACTTAACATTCCACCGATCATCAAAGCTTTTTAAAATTGTAAATATTTTCTTTTTATTTTCCGCAGTCAATTCCAACTGTAGTTCCAGCATCGCCATTCGATGCGGCCGCCGATGGGCAGGCGCTACGAGCAGCCATGAAAGGCTTCGGTACAGATGAGCAGGCCATCATCGACATACTTACCGCCCGTACAAATGCCCAACGTCAGCAGATCAAAGCTTATTTTGTTCACGAATATGGTCGCGATTTAATTGATGATCTCAAGAGCGAACTTGGTGGCAAGTTCGAGGATGTCATTATTGGTTTAATGATGCCACCAGTGGAATACCTTTGCAAACAACTACACAAAGCCATGGGAGGCATTGGAACAAACGAGAGTACTCTTGTGGAAATTCTATGCACAAAATCAAATGAAGAAATTGCCGAAATCGTGAAGGCCTACGAGAACAAATACGATCGTCCTCTAGCCGAACACATGTGCAGCGAAACATCGGGTCATTTTAGACGGCTGCTTACCCTCATCGTGACCGGGGTACGCGATCCAGTTGGTACTGTCGATACAGCCAAAGCAAAAGAACAAGCCGAAGCTCTTTACGCAGCCGGTGAAGCTAAACTCGGCACTGATGAAGAGGTATTCAACCGAATCATGGCACATGGAAGCTTTGCACAGTTGCGACTGGTCTTCGAGGAGTACAAACAGCTATCCGGCATGACACTGGAGCAGGCGATTAAGCATGAAATGAGTGGAGAATTGCATGACGCTATGATGGCTATTGGTACAATTTTTTGTTTGCTTTATCGTTGAATAGTCCAATGAATGCCTTATATTTATAGTTGAATGCGTGCAATCATCACCGGCATTCTTTGCCAAACGTTTATTCAAAGCTATGGGAGGTGCCGGCACCGATGACACGACGCTGATTCGAATCATTGTCAGTCGGTCGGAGATTGACTTGGGTAACATCAAAGCTGAGTTTGAACGTTTGTATGATCGGACTTTGGTCAGCGCTGTCAAGGTACGTAAGAGTCTTATGAGAGTAAAGATGGAATTGACTATTGTTTTTAATTGCAGTCTGAGACGTCGGGTGACTACAAGCGGGCGCTTTGTGCTCTGATCGGGGGCGCATAAGCTTTGGAATCTGTCTACCTTAATCTCATATTATTACGTGAATCTCTTTTCCACTATTGCGGCCTCAACATGGAACAGTTGATGTTTTTTTCCCCCAAAATTCAAGTGAAAGTTTTTTCTGAAATGTCTGTCCCAATAAATAATGGTAATGAATTTACTCGTGTTTTAAGTTCCGTTCACTTTACACACAAATGAAAGGGTTCTAGTTATAGTAGAGCGACGCCATATATTATGGGTAAGCATTACTAATCCAACGAGGAACGTACACTCTTGCAATCACTTGGGACATGGATTTTTGTTAGCTATTTCAATCGGATCTATAGCGAATACATTTAACCACGGGAATTTTTTAAAAACTCTAATCTTAAAGACGGAATTTTGCAAATTCTATTTGTATACTGCTAAAAAACGGTAAAAATAGTTGTGCCACTTGATTGAGGCCATTGCAAATATTGCTTTGCAAAAGCTTGAATGATTGATTTTTTTTAACAAAAGACAAAAATATTTCATTAAAATTATACTTTGTTTATTTATTTATTTATTAAATTATCCTACAAGCCGCATAAAGCTAACAGATATAAGAGGAATACAAAATAATTAAAAAAAAGAAAATATGCAAAAGCGTCGCCTTAAATTTATCTCTAGATAAAGATAAATCAATATTACTGCAAGCTTCATTGAAAGATATAATTGTTCTAGATAAAGGTTCATTACACAAGTATTTAGTGTGCACGTTGTGAAAAGAAAATCTTTAGATCTTAGTAATATAGCAGGTACGTAGATATGTAGGTTGAGAGAAAGGGTGGAAATTTGATATTATAACTTAGTATATCTCTTGCAAACATTTCATCATGAATGGTTCGCCGCGATTTTAATGACTTAATTCCAAGTAATTATCATCTGGCTGAATATTCTGGGCGGAAATTCCAACGCATTTTGAAAAATTTTAGTCTCGTAAAACGTTTTTGTATTCTTTCGATCCGATCGGAGTGAGTATTAAACGCGGGATTCCAAATGGCATCGGCATACTCAAGGAGCGATCTTACCAAGGACAAATTTAAAATACAAATGCAAATGAATCTTTTACTGCAAACGATGCGAAAATACTACATAAATGTTCTGTAAAAAGAATCTAAAAATATTTTGTTTGTCTTTGAACTAGTTTAATAAACTAAAACCAATAATTCTTAAATAAATAAAAAATGAAATACGACGAATTACCCAGTAGTCCACGGCCAAACATGCTTCCTTTATTCGCACATCGACTAAACGAATGAATAGTTTCCTTAGAAACATAATAATAAAATAATTACTTTAAAACTATATTTCAGTTATTAGGTTAATATTTAAATATTATTTTGCTGCAAATAAAGATCAATAAATATTGGGCATTAACGGCCCATACGGCCTAAAACCTAGCTTCTCCAACCACCTTCTTCTGCGAAGTGGAAGGGACCTACAATTTTAAACCTAATCCGAACCTCAAATTTGTGAAGCTTCTCATGACAATTGATAGGTACCTTTCACTTCGCACAAGCAAATGGTTAGAGAAGCTATGTCTTAAAGCCCAATCATGTTTGCTTCTGGTCACTTAAGTATGCACGGGACATGAAGGCATTCTAATTCTAGTTAGCAAGACATGGTTCGGCAGCTGTGTCAGAACAAGCTGATCCCTCTGTCCTCATCCCGCCTTGCACACTCTAGCCTGAAGCAAGGAAAAATTCAATACAAGAGGTGAACCTTAGATGGACGGCACTAGATACTTCCCACACCACAAGAATGCTATGGCCAACCTTCAATGGAGCCAGAACCGAGAGTATCATGAAAAAGGATAGGAAATCACTATCCACCCTCGTAGGTATATTAACGGGGCACAATACTCTGCGGTACCACATGAAGAAATTGCGCTTGACGGAAGAAGAACTCTGTAGAGGCTGTGGCGATGAGGGAGCCCTGGAGAATGCAACCCACTTCCTATGTCACTTCCCGGGCCTCCAACACATCAGGTACAGATTCCTGGGGAGACATTTCTTCCATGACCTAGACGAGCTGTCCAGCACACCGGTAGACAGGATAATGAACTTCACCAAATCCACAGGATGGTTTGCATCGAACAACACAGTGAGTAATTAATTTCAGCTTTTGTAGACAGGGTTAAAAAATGAGTAAGGGACAACCCTGCTCCCCCGATGGGCATCAAAATGGGTCAGTAATGACGTGAGTGTGTCACTAAGCCAGCCCGCCTACCTAACCTAGCCTAAGTATGCATAAGCAATGGAGCGAATACACAAAGTACCCTTGCCCATAATAGCCACTATGTTCCGTTTTGATCAGTTTCTTCCACTTTCACGAACTTCAGTGAGAGCGATTGAAATTGCTACTTTCGTACGGAAGTTTCAAATTTGGAAGTTGTTTGTGTATCCCTCTTTTTTGTTGCGATGGAAACAAAAAGCAAACCTCACCCTCAGTCATGTATATGTATACATCTTTTTTCAGCAAATTTCGTATTTTTTGTGTGTCTTTCAAAATTAAAGGTATCTCCCAGAGAAATTTTAAGAGACGAGCAGTACAAGTTAATTTGTTCGCGGTATAACTGTTTAAGTTTCCAGAAATAATTATGGATACTTTTCGTTTTGACGATGCTTCTGGCATCGTTCGGTTTGACACTAACTTAAGCTCCCATAAGTTTATTGTGGTTGGCCGTTTAGGGCCTGAGAATGTGTTAGTTTTTTCTTACATTTGTGGCGACCTCGAAATACTGTGGCTACGCGAGGAAGCATTCCGTGGAACAACACACTAATCATAGATGTCGCAACGAACAACAACGAGAAATTCATGACAGAACAGACGGTCGGGAGAGAAAAGAAAATGGTGTTTGTTTGTTCTTCGAGTTAGTCGCTTCATTGTTTTTATAGTGTTTGTAATATTCAATAATTAAATATACATATATTAAATAAACTAATTGTTTTACTGTGGATAATTATTTGTGCACACACTTGTGCCTACAGTGGTGACCCCGACGTGATCCACAACAATTAAAAATTTATTTAATTGGCAACAGCCGAACCAACTACGCACTTTATCTCTTGCACTTGTACATATGTATATTTATAAGTATGCAAGGCGAACAAAACACAAGGACGAATGCAGGCGTTTCCTCAGGACCACCAACTCCATCCGATGCGGAGATCCAGGAAATCAATGCTCTCAAAAACCTGAGGATTCCTCCGTTCTGGAAAATTAATCCAGCGCTATGGTTTGTACAGGTGGAAGCGCAATTCCACAATAATCGGATCATCAGCGACAACAGCCGATTCAACGCCATCATCGCTGGACTGGACCCAGAAGTGCTGAATGAGGTATCAGACTTAGTGCAGAAACCACCGGACACAGATAAGTACATTGCTTTTAAAAAACAAGTCATATCTAGGTTCACCGAGTCTAAGGAGAGGCAACTGAACAGATTGATGACGACCCTTGAACTTGGCGACAGACGTCCATCAAGTCTCCTCAGGGAAATGCGAAGACTGGCTGGTTCAAATGTTCCAGACGACATGTTGTCCACTCTATGGATGGCACGAATGCCCAGTCATGTGCGTGGAATACTTTCTGCCAGTCACGGAATCGACCTCACTGCGTTGTCTGAAATCGCAGACAAAATCGTTGATAACACATCCGCCCACGCTGTTTTCTCCACTGATGTTCATGAAGATGACCCTATACCACAATCCACCAACGCTGAAAGTGATCTGAACAGAAGACTAAATTCCATCGAGTCCACTCTGTCAACTCTAATGACGGCTATGCAATCACTGAAAACCAGTCACAGCCATGGCAGGTCTCGACCACAGTCAAGGAATAACAGATCGCTCTCAAGAGCATCAACTCCTAACGGAATGTGTTTCTTCCATGAGAAATTCGGCAGCGATGCCCGGAAGTGTAAGAAACCATGCAGCTACAAAGCAAAAAACTAAGTGAGCTGTTGTCCTCAGAGGCGGACGGCAACAGTCAAAGATTCCACAAGGAACACCGCCTCTACATCTTCGACAAGGAGACAAACCAAAAGTTTTTGCTCGACTCTGGATCAACTATATGTGTCTTACCTCGTTCCAGGGACTGCAAAAACAACAGAGGGGAAATAACACTCCTGGCAGCGAATTACTCACCGATTCACACCTACGGCGAGAAGATCCTCACACTCAACCTTGGTCTCCGGCGAGCTATCACTTGGCCGTTCGTTATTGCAGATGTTAAAACAGCAATAATTGGCGCAGACTTGCTCGCACACTACGGACTTGTCGTTGACTTGAAAGCCAGACGTGTCATAGACAAAACAATATCATTAACGGTACAAGGCGAGATTTATACCAGTGATTTGTCAAAACTTCTGACTATCAGTGGTCCTGAACCATACATAAATCTCGTCAACGAATTCGTTCTGGCCAACAACAACGCACCTGATCCAAAATCAGGAGTCAACATCGTGCAACACTGCATCGTAACCACGGGCCAACCAGTGTCCGAACGACCACGACGACTCTCCGGCGACAAGTTGAAACAGGCCAAGGCTGAATTCGAGGATTTTCAAAAGAAGGGTTACTGCCGTCTATCCAGCAGTCCTTGGGCTAGCCCCATTCATCTTGTTGAAAAAAAAACTGGCGGTTGGAGATGCTGCGGTGACTACCGTCGTCTGAATTCCATAACACAACCAGATAGCTACCCCATTCCTCACATCATGGACTTTACTGAACAGTTGAACCACAAAAACTGCTTCTCGATACTGGATCTAGACAAGGCATACTACCAGATCCCGATGACACCTGACGACATCCAAAAAACTGCGGTGACCACGCCTTTTGGTTTGTTTGAGTTTGTAGTCATGCCATTCGGACTCAAAAACGCAACTCAGACTTTCCAAAGGCACATGGATATGGTCCTACGTGGACTAGATTTCGTTTTTTGCTACGTTGACGACATCCTCATTGCCTCCGACTCAGAGGAAGAACATCGCCAACACGTCCGTATAGTTCTACAACGTCTCCACGAACATAGACTTATCATTAACATCAGGAAGTGCATTTTTGGGAAGTCTGAGGTTACGTACCTCGGACATACAATCAACCAAGCCGAATGCAGACCACCTGAAGCCAGAGTTGAGGCCATATCGAACTATCCAAAGCCATCCAACATCATGGAACTACGTCGTTTTCTTGGAGTCGTTAACTACTACCGACGATACATCCCTAATTGTGCCCATATTCAAGCACCGTTGAATGGACTCATCAGGGACTCCAAGAAAAACGACAAACGACCCGTTCCCTGGACTCCTTTGGCGGAAGAAGCTTTCGATGTATGCAAGGACAGTATCAAGCATGCTACACTACACAACCACATCGATCCGAAGTCTACACTTGTCCTAACAACGGATGCTTCTGATATCGCAGTTGGTGCCAAATTGGAACAAAAACAAAATAACCAATATCAACCGATCGGACTGTTTTCATGCAAACTGTCACCTGCACAAAGTCGCTACAGCACATATGATCGCGAGTTGCTGGCAATATACCTAGCTATCCGATTCTTCCAACACATCTTGGACGGTCGACACTTTGTCGTGCAAACGGATCACAAGCCGCTCATATATGCGTTCCAGCAGAATTCGGACAAGGCCCCGCAACGTCGTCTAAGGCAATTAGACTACATATCGCAGTATACTACGGACATTGTTTACCTACCCGGCGACGACAACTCAGTAGCAGATGCATTATCGCGACTCAATTCGATAACCATGCCAATCCAATTTGATCTGAGAGAACTTCATTTATCTCAGCTACTCGATGTGGAACTTCAATCAATCCTGAAGCAACAAAATTCATCGCTCAAGTTAAAGAAACTCACTTTGGAACCTGAAATTAAAATTTACTGCGATGTTTCCGACAATATGATTCGACCATATCTACCAACTTCCCTGCGACGGAAGGCCTTTGAATCCATCCATGGTCTTTCTCATCCAAGCGGAAGAACAACCAGTCGACAACTCAGAGAGAAGTACGTTTGGCCAAACATCAGGAAAGACGCATTGGAGTGGTCACGCACTTGCATCCAATGCCAACGATCCAAAGTTCATCGACATACGAGGCTTATCCCGGATTCAATTGCAGTTCCAGAGCACCGTTTCCAGCATGTCCACATAGACCTCATTGTGCTGCCACTCTGCAAAGGCAATAGGTATTGCCTAACTATGATCGATCGCTTCAGTAGATGGGTGGAAGCAGTACCTCTACAGGACATGTATGCGGACACAGTGGCCACGGCGTTTTATACGCACTGGGTTGCTCGTTTCGGTTCGCCAACAACATTAACCACCGACCAGGGAACTCAATTTGAGTCTGCACTGTTCAACGCACTGATCAACATGATTGGAACGGTGAGGATACGAACATCACCCTACCACCCAGCCTCAAATGGACTTGTTGAACGTTGGCATCGTTCACTGAAAGCCGCCCTGATGTGCCATGAAAAAACGAACTGGACTGATGCTCTTCCGACAGTGTTGTTGGGATTGCGAACGGCATACAAAGAGGACATCAAGGCCTCCGCAGCAGAGATGCTTTATGGAACATATCTCAGAGTTCCTGGTGAGTTCTTTACGAATAATAACTTTGTTCTAGATCCACAGATTTTCGTTGAGAAACACCGAGAAGCGATGCGCAAATTCCGTCCTACAGCAACTGCAAACCATGCAAAAGAAAAAATGTTTGTTTCACCAGATTTAAACAAATGTACACACGTGTTCCTACGCTGCGATGCTGTGAAGAAACCACTGCAACAACCATACACAGGTCCACATCAAATAATCCACCGAATCAGTAATCGACTCTTCACAATTAATGCAGATGGCAGAAAATTAAATATTTCGGTAGACCGTTTGAAACCAGCTCACATCTATGTCGATTTTATCCCAGACGTTCATCCAGATGTCAACAAAAATCCAACTTCACTGAAGAATCTGAAAAACAAAAATCAATTGGATAAAAATAAAACAGCTGTGAAACAAAAAGTAACATTTGCCAGTTCATCGTAACTTCGTCACTGGAGGGGGAGTCATGTGGCGACCTCGAAATACTGTGGCTACGCGAGGAAGCATTCCGTGGAACCACACACTAATCATAGATGTCGCAACGAACAACAACGAGAAATTCATGACAGAACAGACGGTCGGGAGAGAAAAGAAAATGGTGTTTGTTTGTTCTTCGAGTTAGTCGCTTCATTGTTTTTATAGTGTTTGTAATATTCAATAATTAAATATACATATATTAAATAAACTAATTGTTTTACTGTGGATAATTATTTGTGCACACACTTGTGCCTACACATTTTATCAGAGTAATTCTAGCATTCCTAACGCCCAAAAATATGCTAACTTTTTAATTGCAATTAATCAGTGTTTACCTGACTTATAAAATATGGCACACTTTTATTAATTGGGTAGCAACAACCTTGAAAATGCAATAGAAATTCCAAACAAAAACTAGATTTTTAAAGCTCGATACTCCGAAAACGAGAATTTTGTGTTTATTTCATCAAGATCTATAAAACTGCGTTCCCCAAATTGCGCAGATGATTTAGCTGAGCTCCTGGTAGTCATCCACTCACACTGTTTTAGATATTTGCTAATAGCCAATCCAGCAGTTCCTTACAGAATTTAGGAAAATGTATACATACATAATCAAATACTTACTCCCAAACACAGATTAAGTACACTATTGTACATGTTCCTCATCTGTGCTCCAAGAAGTAAACATTTCTGCGTAAAACTCACCGAGTACAAATCGCGATAATAATTTCATCAAAAGTTACTTCAATCAAGTGAATCGTATATAAAAATTTTATTACATTATCTCTTTTTAAAACGTATAAGTTAACAATTCCGCTAATTTTCGCTTACAACTTTGCAAACACAGCCTTCTCTCCCTTGGATAGTTGTGCAATCGTGGCATTGGCAAAGTCCTCAGATTGCAGATACAATTTGTTCATCTCACGCTAAAAAAAAAAGTAAAAAATAAGTCAAAACTTGCAAAGCCATCCAAACTAGTATTCACAATCTGATCCAATCCATCCTGGTTGGGGCGAGACAACGAGAAGACCATGTTCTTTTTAGTTGCTTGGACAGCAATAGGACTCTTACTAGCTATATCTTCGGCCATTGCTAATGCACCGTTAACTACTTCGTCTTTGCTATCAAACACCTGGTTCACAAGACCAGAACTCTTCGCCTCATCGGCCAGGAATCTTCTTCCAGTGAGACAGAGTTCCCGAGCCAAACTCTGACTGTTGAGAACTTTTGGAAATCGCTGCAATGTGCCGACATCAGCTGCCATTCCTATGTCGACCTCTTTGACCTCGAAAAATGCGTCCTGAGTGCAATAACGAATATCGGCAGCAGTAATAAGGTCAACTCCTGCACCAATGCAGGCTTTGTGAATTGCGGCAATAACTGGCTTGTTACAGACTTCTAAAGAAGAGATTGAGTCCTAGAAAGAATTCGCTGGTCACAGACTATTTATACGGCCCATAAGCATACCTGGTACAGCTTGATGTGTTTTTCTAGAAGACAGCCCTTGCGTGCTACATCGTCAATTTTAGCCAACGTCTGTGCCATTGCCATGAAGTCATTCAGATCAATTCCTTAACAAAAAAAAAATGTATTAAGGGATCTTCAGACATATGTACCTTGAACTCGATCTTACCTGCAGTAAAATGTTTTCCTTCACCTGAAAGCACAACAACTCGGCAT